>VWZZ01006918.1:257226-309389 GCA_013399095.1 Psophia crepitans
AGGTGGGGGTCACGCGAGGTGGTAGGGGTGGGGACCAAGGAGGAGTTGCTGAGATAAGGAGCACAAAGATGGGCAGAGACTGCTGGTAGATGGGGAGGAAACTCGTGTGAGGCACATCCTGCTGGTCTTGGCCTCCCCTTCCACTCTTGCTGTTCTGTTGTATGCTTTCCCATTAGTCTTCTGTTCAGGGTTGCGCTCCTGTCTGATTGTCCTTTGTTTTGACTCATGTGAAGAGAAAGGAGAGGCAACAGGGTCTGGGACTGCATTTTATGGAATATAAACCGAGGGTGGTCTGGCATGAATCTGTGCTCGGCCATTTTCCTTCATAAAAGCTGTTCTGTGGAGCTCCCTTCTCCCCAGGACTATAGGATGTATGGGAAGATGTTTTTGTGGGGTTCCCTCCTCTTCAAATTGCCCCATTTCTTGTGAAGTTCTGTAAAAGTGGAGTAAAGTAAACAAGGGAAAAAATACGGCAAAGGTGGCCAAGCCATCCTGTCTGGCTGCTCTCCATCAACAACTACTTTCTGTTCTTTCTGCTTTTCTGGCCTACCCTTACTTTGTGCTCTGTAAAATATCACTTCTTTTGTCATGCTCGTGTTTTTTTTCTGGTTGCACTTGGTTTCATAGAGGGATAAGGTGTACCTCTTGGCTGTCCCAGCTTTGTTTCCTGGGTTGCTACAAGCTGCTGGTGAGTGTGTAGCATTATGTTGGTTTGGAGATGCCAAGAGTAAAACTGTTGGGGCAAGATGAGTTGTGGAGACTTACAGCTCAGTTCCTGGTGTGACTTGCGAAGGGAATTGTTTCCTGGAAATTATTGTTTGGCATTTAATGTTATAGGTAGCAGCCTTGTGTGGAGCGCAGTCTCTAGTATTTTGTGTGACAAAACCTGTACTGTGCACCCAGTGGGTGGTGGGATGGGATTTCTGGAGATCTCTAGGCTGACCTCCTGCTGGAAGCTGTCCTGTTAGAGCAGGGTGCTCAGGGCTGTGGCTAGCCTGATTCTGAGTATCTTTTAAGGGTGGCAGTACCACACCTTCTTTAGACCCTGTCCAGTGTTTGACCATGCTTATGGCAAGCGTTTGTTTTCTTGTGCCTGGTTGGATTTTCTGGTGTTCCAGCTGGTGTCCCTTGTCTTATCCAGGTGCATCTCTGAGAAGAGCCTGTCCCCATCTACTCTACACCTCCCACTCAGTAGTTGTAGCCAGCAGTAACATCTCCCCTGAGCCTTCTCCTTGCCGGGCTGCCCTAATCCACCTCTCTCTGCCTTTCTTAGCACATCTCACGCTCCAGCACTGACCACCTTGATGGACTCTGCTGGATTCCTTCTTGTGTGTCACCACCTTTGTGCTGGGGAGCCCTAGCTGGACCCAGCTCTCACAAGCCCTTAGCAGAGGGGCAGGATCTGCCCTCTCTCCCCACTGGCTGCGCTCCTGCTGACGTGGCCATGTTGGCTGCCCTTGCTGCAAGGGTGCGCTGCTGGCTCCTGGGCAGCTTCTTGTTTTACCAGGTGCCTCCCTACAGAGGTGCTCTGCTGACAGCCTGTACCACTGCAGGGAGTTATCCCACCCCAGATGTGGGGCTTTGCTTTAGCCGTAGCTGAACTTCCTGAGGAACGTGTCAGTCCGTTTTCCAGGTTGTTGAAGGCCCCCTGAACAGCAGCCTTGCCCTCCAGCTTTTCCCAAGTCCCCAGACTTTCAGAGAGTGTACTCTAGTCCTTATCCTGGTTGTTAAAAAAAACTTTTGAGCAGGGCTGGTGCCAGTGTCGATCCTCAAGGAATGCCTTAGTAATCAGCAGCCAGGTGAAGGTTGTAACTGCTGAACACAATCCTTTGGGCCTGGCTTCTTTCACCTTTATTGCCTGGTTATTCAGGCAACACCTCAGCACTTCCCTCTCTCTGTTCAGAGGATGCTGTGGGAGACTAGCACGGCCTTTGACATGAAGTCATGGTGTACACGACTACCTGGTCTCCCCTCAGCTGCAGAGCCAGTCTTTTCATCCTGGAGGGGAGTCAGGTTAGTCAGGTGTGATTTGCCTTTGGTATATCCATTTTGGCTGGTCTCAGTCACCTCCTTGTCCTTCCTGTACTTGGAGATGGTATCCAGGATTTGCTCTGTAACCTTTCTGGGCAGAGGGTAAGGCAGCTGGGTGATAGTCAGGGTTACAGTGCTCCTCTGTCGTACATGTGGATGAAGTCTTGATTTGACATACTACCAAGATCAACATACGGATGGATGCAGCTGTTTCTGTATGAGCGCTCTGTTCGGCCCAAGGAGTTTGTGTTACTGACGTGTTTCTGACCTCTGGCTGCTGGTATCTCCCATTAATGGTTTTGTGCACTGAAGTTGAGTGTGAACTCCAGGGCAGGGTTAAATCCTGAATGGGATTTGTGCATAGTCTTTTCATATGCTTCCCACTGGAAGACAAACATCCAGCAGATAATCTGCTATTATTCTTGTGGCTACTGAGCTGTGTTGTACGAACTCCAGACCTAGCAGCTACCAAAAGCAGCTTGTTCGCTATAATCAATAGTGCTCCTAGAAGGATATGTTCACTGAGAAAAGGGTGGTGATCACTTTTGGCCTAGTAATGAAATTGTATTCAGAAACCAATGGGTGAATTGCACTTCTGATACAGGCTGATTTTAAACACATAGTTGACAGCTCTTAACAGAGGACATGAAGTGTCTTGTTCTCTTTTAACACTGGCATACGGTAGTTCCTGTGTAGAGGAGCTGAGGAGCCTGAGGGGCTGAAGGTGACATGGAAGTCTTCTCCTTGGTGTTGTGTGGCAGCGTGAGCGTGCTGCTGGGGGGAGTTAGGAGCTGCCACTTGAATGGTTGTAAAACTCTGGGTAGGTTGACTGATGGCATCAAGTTGCTTACAGAAAGCAACTGGTTCTCCTGGTTCCTGCCAAGTTCCTACTGGTACACTTGTGATGGAGGTGGGGGTTGCTTGCCAATACAAACGGGACTCTCATAAGCTAGCACAGTTCACGGGGGCTGTGATACTTTTTAAATGTGTAGGGAAGATGCCAGGGTATCAAATTCCAAAATGAAGTATGGGATCTTACTCATTGTCCAGAAAGAAATCCTGGAATTGCCTGCCTCCAGTGTTGCAGAGGTGAAGATTTTCTTAACAGCTGCCGTACAGCCATGAAATACATGGCAACGTGGTGGTAGTGGGCTGCTTTTGCTTGGAAGGAGTCGTGGTGGGCTGGCCTGCTGCCTCATGGAGCGGGCTGGCAGTCTGCACGATTGCAGACTGTATGGGAATGTTGGATAAACACCAGATCTGAGAAGCTTGGGACCTCAGAGCTGGAATTTGGGGCCTCTGATGAAAAAATGCATGTGGGAGAGAGATGTTCATTGTTCCAGCTAGTGCCAGGCTCCGCTTTCAGGAGAGTGCTGTGTCAGCTGCCTGGAAGAGAACAGGTCATCTCGGTATCAGGAGACTTTCCAACAGCTATTCTGTCTCCACTTTCTCCAGGAGAGTTTAACTGTAGTAGGATAAGTATTTCTTTAGTGGCGGTAATTGATCGAGCCCCACTGCAGGCTTATGCCCCTGTGGCATTCCCTTGATGCAGCAAAACGACGATTTTTGCATTTCCATCTTGTGCTGATTTGAGGAACTTAAATTTTTCCACCTTCCCTCCTCCTCACTCTTTGTTTTTTCCTGAATTATTTTTAATCTGCATCAGCTACCCGATCTGGTTCACTGTGGGACTGTGTGAACAGCTGAATGGGCTCAGTGGGAGGGCTGGGAACAAGGGGATGGGGAAAGAAAGGAGAGGAAGGATGGAGGAAGAACTACTAAAGCCAGCAGTTTTGCTGAGACAAATGTCAGTTTATGCTTGCAGATGAAAAGCCTTTTGTATGTTTGCGACTTGTAAGAGTTACCCTCTTGTTTGGGAGCATAGTAGGCCACAAAATTATCACCATTTCTGAGTCTGCGGTACGTTTAAGGTGTGTTTAAACAGCGTTGGAAGATACGAGCGCAGGTCAGTTAAGCACATATGTGCCAGCTGCATCTAACGCATTTAAAGTAAGTGAAATTTTGACCCCACAGTGCCTGGCACGGGCACCTAAGATTCCCAGCTGCTTTATTCCAGTGTGCTGGAGACTGAAGCTGCACAATTTACTTGGTGATGTTACTCTGGCTTGCTAGATTAGACCTGGTATTGGTGCGCAGTCATACTTCTCACTTCAGCATAGCCATCCCCAAAGTTTTTAAGAATGGCAGCATGACATCATCCCCCTGTTATTACAGAGTGTTATTAATGCGTGGCTGGGGACTGTGGTTTGACCTGCCCCCCATCCCTTTACATACCCCCCTTTGGAATCCATATTCTCCTGGCGTTGTGCGACTCTTGACATCCATGCTGCTGCCAAAGAGCTGTGAACAGATGGGTGCGTTGGTCCTCTTGACATCACAATGATGTCAATAATGATTTTCTGTGCTTTTCCTGGTAAAGAACTGAGGTACAGAGCTATTAAGGAAGCTTCCATAGAAGCACGTTGTTGAGTCCAGATCTGGAGCGTGTCTTTGATATGATTTACCTGCAGGGTCCTGTGTGAACCCTCTCCTGTTGCCTTGCTTTGTTATCAGTGTGTACGTATTTCGGGCTGCAGGAGGGGATACTGTGGGATATTTTTGGTCGGATTGTGTCTCTGTGTTGGGGTTTTTGGTTGTGGGTTTGGTTTTCTTTGCTGTTTTTTGTTTGCTTGTTTATTAACTTTCAGCTGAAGTGGAGTATTTGGAGTAACCTGAGCTGAGAGTGGGTTTACTGGAGAGAGGTATTAAATAACCAGTAAAGGTAATAAAAGTGAGAGCTTGTTCTTGCAACTTACTAATAGATTTCTGCGGTCATTTGCCCTAATAAATATAGGACAGCTTTTAGCTTATCGCCTTCCAGCAACAGCCAGGCAGTGGGTTTCTTCATCTTTTCCTTTCATTGTTTCCAGTTACACAAGTTTATCTTCTTGTGTTTTACAGTCTTTCCTTTCTGTCCCCCTGTCCCCCATATCAGACTGCTTCAGTGTTCGTCAGCCTTTCATTGGGAAACACGTGGTGGGGAGCATGTTGTCAGCCAGCTTAGGTGTGTTTGGGGACTAGACCGATAGCAGTTGTGTCCATACACACTCAGTGGATTTTTAATAGCTGTAAAGCCATTTGCAGGTGGCAAAATGGAGCAAAAGCACTAAGCTTGCTTCTGCCAAAGGGGGGAAATTTGACTCCCACCCTCCTTGTTCCCAGCAGGGTGGTGCTTGCCTACTGCCTCTTCTCATTTTTCTTGGGGGCTTCTGGCCAGGTTGGTGTCGCTGGCCCATTATAAAGTCAGCAGAGATGGTTTTCTGCTGGATTAGTGAGTTTAAGCAGTTCCCGGGCTGGTGCGTGGGAGGCTGTGCCCGGGTGGCCTGCCGGGAGGGCTGGGGTGGGGGGGACACGGCCTGCATTGGCACTGCCCGCACACCATTTTACTCCTTGTCTTTGGAGCCCATCGGTCTTGTTTGTGTCTTTTGCCTTTCAGTGATGGCGAATAAAAGACACTTGATAAGAAATTGTGAAAAAGGGTCTTTTAAACTCTTTAAGCATCTCCTTTTGACTAGTGAGATTCTGGGAAAATGTAAGAGATTTTTCCTTTCACTTGCATTTGGTGGTTGTTTTTCAAGCAACGTTAGACATTTAAACCCCCAACTTCAAATAAATAAATAAAATAAAGAGTACTTAATCTCTCCCAGTAGGACAAGAAGAGAATAAGATGGTTGCTGTTACTGTTTTTACTTTGATTTATAAACTACTCCTGAGCAATTTGGGGTCACTTGAAGGCATGGGCATGAACCTTTGGAGGTTGCCTCCTCATAGTTCTGCACATCTTCTGGCAACAAGTAATCTGTTAAGTCAGTGTTACTTCTGCACTAAGTAAGGAGTTTTGACTATCTTAGAGCTTTGCAAGATTGTTCTTTGTTTTAAAATCCCCAAACAGTTAACTGATCAAGCCCTTCATCTGCTTTGCCCGAGTTTCCCATGAGTTTTAGATAACTGGAACAATTGGGAAAGGTGCTCTTGGAACGTACGACGGTTCCAGGTCTTCAGTAGCTTGGAGCTCACTGCCGTAGATGTAATATACAAAGAGACCCTGCTTTAAAGTGTTGAAAAATTGTAAAGTCTGCTATGATTCCTCCTCTCCTCTTTACTTGTAAAAGGAAATTTGGTCTGTTGGACTGTTTGTTGTTAACAAGAACTAATGAGTTTCCGCTGTAATTATTTAATGCATAAGAAAGCATTTCAGTAAGGAAAGACTTTGAGGAATTTTTTCACGTTAAAAAGGACACAACCTTCTACTTTTAAAAGGAACTTTGTAATGCCACAGTTCAAAGGGGTTGAACCCCGGTGCTTAGATGAGTAATTTAGTTTATTCTCCATTGCAGATGGCAAGTTTCTCATGTCCAGTAGGATATGGGTTACAGCTGTTTCTGGCGGTTAATACATTGCGAGGTCCTCAGAGTTGGTGCTGGGTATTCAAACATACTAAATTTTAACTTTAAATATGTCTGGCAACCTTTTTCTGTTCATACATTTCACAAATTTTCTTCAAATATACACTAAAGCCTAAGACGAATTTAAGGAAGAAAGTTCCCTTTTTGGGAACTTTGGGAAATGCCTGATCTCCCCCGTGCTGCTTCTGCATTTCCTGCACGCCAATCTTCTCTTGAAGATTCTTGGTGAATGGAACGTTATTTGATGCATCAAGATGTGTGGAAACTGTTCTCAGTGAAGAATTCAGCCTGTAAAGACAATAGCCTGTATACTTCTGATTTACTTGTTTGCTTCAGAAAAACACCTTGAAATTTCAGCTGGACCCCCATGAAGAATGTTTGGGTTTACTAGGCCTGACCGAACAGAGCAGTCCCCTCAAGCACCGCTCCTGATCCTTAACTTGGGTGTTCAGTTTAGTGCCATTGTGGGGACTTGTCCTTTACATAAAGGACATCTCCATTGTGTGAGTAGCGTGTCTTGTGAGAAACCTGAAGACTTCCTCAAGTTGCTGTCCCCTTAAGCTGTAAGGGAATGCTTAAGTCTTGAAGAATGAGGTTTTCTTCATAGTCTCATGCAGAATTAAACATCTGTTTGTTTTTCGCATGTCACTCTTAAGTAAACCTCAGTTTCTGCTTGCTGAAGTAAGTGAGGAGGCAGATGAAGCTTTCAGGGGAAGGACCTGTGAAGGACCGGAGAAGCTTTCAGTCTGTGTAGCTCAGCTCCAAAGGAACCATCCACATGGTCTCCTTTTCCGGCTCTTTCGCTGGATCCCCTTTAGGAAGGAGGAGTGTTCCTGAGATAATTTTTACTTGACATTGATCAATGAAGTAAAGCGAAGAAGTTAGTTGGCAGCTTTAAAGTGAGTTTGCAAGCAAAAGAGAAAAAAAAAAAGGCTTCTCCAGTCTTTTACACGTGTGTTACTCGCAAGCTGTTTAGTCTTCGTGGCATCTGGGATTTCACAGCGCTGGTTCTGTACATTGCCAGATCACCAATCTGAACTGTGTCAGGTGTGGCCCGTGGTAATGTTTCTGTTAAATCGCCCATGATGAGCTCTGGTTAATTCAGGGACTTTACGCTTTCTGCGAGGTGTAGGACAGACGATACATGACCACCATAAAAGTAGTGTGGTGTGAGCAGATGATTCCCGATTTTTCGCAGACCTTGTCCTTACAGAGTGAAATTGTCAACATCTGAGCAAATTTGAACCGAGTGAGACAGTTTTCTGTGGGTGTTTCTTTTGGTAGTGGCATTGATTTAAGCAGTGCCTGATTGCAGACACTTGTTGCTGTCCTCACATTGCTTCCTTAGCTGGGCTTACACAGCTCAGCATGCCTGTGCAGCGAAGCAGGTCAGGGAATTGGTTTGGTTGGGAGACGCTTTTTTGACCCGGATTTACCACGTGCATGCCTGCCTCCTCCCGTCCAAGGAGAAGCTGTCACAACTTGAGGGGGTGCTATGAGAGGCAGGAGATGAATCAGCTTCACTGGCACTCTTGCTTGAAGAAACATCTGCAAAACTACGGCAGGAGTTTGTTCTGCATCTGTAGTTTACATTGTGAAACCATGATGTTTTTGATCTGGCACCGAAACTGCTACTCCTGGACTTAATATACTGTCATACCCTGGCCTAAGCAGTTAATTGACTAACTGAAGTCCTGCATTGCTCTTAAACAAGCCAACCTAAACAAAACACCACAACTTTTTGTTGTTGTTTTGTTTCTTGAGGGTGATACCAAACTTGGTGTCCAAGTACTTCAGAGGTTCTTGTTTTGCAACTCTTGAGATACTTGCAGGGAACATAAAGCTGATTTCTTGTCATCATCTGTTCTGGCTAAATATCTTCTGGAAAATAATGTTTTTCTTATCTGTCCTTAGCAATGAGTATTGCAGTGGAACAGGCTGTTCTCTTGGCTGCTAGAGAAGATTGTTAGGGTGAGTTTGAGGATACTCTTCTCCCATGTCCCCACTTCTCCCCCAAATACTCCCCCATGATTTAAGGAGTTCTCTTCTTACTAGTTTCTCCATCTGCTCAAGTGTTTCTCTGGTTCTTCTGTAAATTAGACCATCCTGGTCTTCCCTTACAACCCACCTTTGGGACAAGGTCTTTTTTTAAGCCTGGACTATTTCCATGAGCTGTTTCCCAGTATTGCCCCACAAAGACTTATACTGGCACAGATGAAATCATAGCCTCACACCTTTGCTACAGCAGAAAATGTTTGTATAGCTACATCCTTGGGAAATGAAGTGGCAGAAGAGGTAATATAGAACAGGCTTTCTGACCAGAGGACTTCAAATCATGCTTAGATATCTCATGTAACGCAGAGAATAAAAAAGTGGTTCTCCGGGAATACTGAGTGTATGTTTGTCCCGCAGGAAGCTGGCGGGAGTTGACTCAGTGGGCATAAAGGGTTGGTGCCACATGCAGATGTGCCTCAGTTATACCTGGGAATGTTGGGAGTGGATTAATTGAAATGGGTTTCCTTGTACTGCCATATAATTGATTTCTAGCAGCAGAATTGCTTCTTTATCCTCAGGGTAGTACTTTGGAAGCTTAATTTTATTTCCAGGATTCTCACAAATTCTCTTTTCAAGTCTTCTTTGTACACAGTCTGCCTTACCTTACCTTTAAGCTGTAGCAGTTACTTCAGCATGGCATAGCTCCTCTCTAAGAAGAGTGACCTACGAAGTACAGGTGAAACCCATAACCTCTTTTTCACAAGCACCAGCAGATTGCTGTCCTTTGTTTTTTTTTTTCCCCACAGATCTTCTGCAGCCTTAAAACAGCCAACAGTGCTGTGTGGAACAGAAATAAGGATGTTGACTTTATCTAAAATTCATGTTCTTTCTTCCATGATGTGGTTCTTCCCCCTTCTGCTCCCACTCCTTTGTAATTCTGCACTTACACTGGGAAAGGTACCGTATGTATGAACTCCATGCCTCATCCAGAGCTGAGATCTTGAGTCTCTAAATTGTTGCTGCTAGGCAAAACACCTGTTTTCTTCCCCGACAGAGAGGGTAAATGTTGGTGAACGTTCTTTGTCATAATGAATCAGATCAGAAGTTAATTGAGCCCAGGACCTGCCTCGAGCAGCACTGACAATAGAGGTGTTGGGAGGTGCATAAGAAAGCAAGTGCTTTTGATAATTCCCCCAAACACTGGGAATCTCCAGCGATTTGCTTTAAAACCTAGTCTATTAATTGTTTCTGAAATGGGAACCATTTCATATCTCTAATTGTCTTACCTTTCTCGCTTTCTCTTCTAGTTTTAGTATCTGTGTTTTAAAGATGGGGAACAGTAATCAGAATGTAATTATCTTTGAGACTTATGTCCCTCTGTGAAATGTTTTAAATCAAACAAAGGGTTCAGGAGTTAATAGGAACTAAAGCATGGATGGTGGAGTTGCATAAACCTCGTTTCATTGAGAATCAGGCAGAAATATGGTATGAGGTAGCTGGACAAAGATANCAGAAAAGGGAAAACACAAGACCTTTGGGAAGTTCTAAATCCTTTAATGTTTCAGAGTTTTAAACTGAATCAAGCAACTGTCAGCTTGGGACAGACCCAAGCAAGTTGCATGTCATTAACTTAGATGGTGTTTGAGTTTTTCTGTTGGTTTGTTGTTTTTTTTTTTTAATTGGTTTTGTTGTTGTTTTTTTCTCTCCAAATAGGGAGTATTTCTTAGCTTGAGTAGAGTTCTGTGTGTAGATATTTGAGTTTTCGTTTGTAACCATCACAGGTCCTTCAGAGCTTTGGTTTTATGTTTATTTGGTATTTTGTTTGTTTCTTTTTTTGTTGTATATCTTACTACAGGAGAATAGCTTGCACTGATAAAAGTTTGTATCATCTTTTTCATAGGTCTGTGCATAATCTGTAGTCCTTACATGGACTTTGCCATGAATTGCTTCTACTTTAAGGTTACAGCTCGGGAAATACTGAACCTGAAATTTTGGAGACAAGTCAGAAAAATGGATATGTAGGTTTCATCTCAAAACAGCCAAGTTATTTTGGCTGTCCCTTTCTAGATACAAGTTCTGCACGTTTGGAAGAAAATGTAATATGAACGTTTTGTTTACCATATGAATGTGTAGATAATCCTTGTTTCTTGAGCGTTTTACAGTTTGGGAATTTTTAGGGTGGGGAGATAAAAGCCTATTCTTGCTGCTTTATGTTCATGGCTTTGATCACAATATTCAAGGCAACACACCTTTAGAAATTAGTTTAGCCATTAGAAAAAGAGAAGAACCTAATGAGCTCAAGAAAACCAACTACTTCTTTCTTACAAGCATGCTGACTCTGAGTTAAAGTATGATATTAAAATATGATAAAATAAGGTTTTGGTATTTGCACTGATTATCAGCTTCTACCCTTTTCATACAGGTGTGTGTTTCATGGGGACTTGGCAAAAAGTACATGGGTTTCTCACTTATATGTTTATGAATTTACCACTTTTTTTTCCTTCTTGCTGCTGGGAGCTGGAATGGCATCTTGTTTTATGTTTTCTAATTGCAAATAAGAGTAGAAGCTGGTAATGAAACTGAGAACATGGACTTCTGCCATACAATTTAATACGTGAGGCTGAACTTCCTTTAGTACAAAGCAGTCTTGAGCGGTACTTCTGCATGCACGTGTGCGTAGATGCATGCCTAGAATTTGATTGTCTTTATAGAGGCTTTAGATTATTAAATGAAACTGAATTGTCCTTTCTTTGCATGTATCTGGATTCTTCTCTTCACAGCTCCAGGATTCTTTCAAGTCATGTTGGTTTATTTTGGAAAAGGAATGGAAAGGGGAAGTTGAGCTGAATATACTGCATAGGCTTGTATAGGTACATCTATAAATTAATTTTAGAGGTTTTACAGTATATCATATGAGCTGATAGAATCTGGAGAGGCTATATGCTTGCTCACCGCTAATGTACTTGGCATATGGGCGTTATGGTGATTTATTTGGTCTTTAATATCTAGGATGTTGTCTTCCCGAGCCTATCCCTATAGGCTCAGGATTGTACAGCCACCCTTCTTACACTGTCTGCACACCCTACAGGAGGGTAAAAGCAACTTTCCATTGTAAGGGCTGGTCTCATAGGAAAACAAACATTTTACATAATTACAAAACACCATTGTAAATTAAGATTTTCTGTACATATAATTCCAGTGTGTAATTAACCAGACATAACTGCTATTTTGGAGGGAGTGTGCTCATATAACTCCCTGCATAGGCCAACTCTTCAACACCGACTGAACCTGGAAAGCTGTGGGAGCTAGCAAAGGGGTCATGGTGTAGAAATGCCCAAGCAAAGGCTATCAACTGCCAGACTGAAGTAGGAAATCGTAAAGGGAAGGGTAGGGCTGCAACAGTTCCTTTAAGAGTGTTTCTGGCTCCAGTCTGGGAAGCTGCAAGTACATCAGGAGTATTTGGCTGTGGGTCACTTTGCTTGTGTGTGGAGCGATTCCACCCTCCTTGAACGGAGTTTGCGATGTCTGTAGACCTGATGGTGATCTAGAAGATTTGAGGGACTGCCAGAGCCTGCTGAGTCCTGTGACCGGTAGCTCCTGAGGATGGCAGCCTTCCTGGCTGAAGGAAGCCTCGTCTGTTTTTACCCGACTTGGAACTGTTTGAACTGTGTGTTTAGAGAGAGGGTGGTCACTGTTCTGGATGGATGTGCACACACTGAGTTGAGCTGTCATTGCTAATTTATATCTAGGAAGTTTACTGGGCTTAAGGAAGTGGTGCAGTGGTGTGTTAATCTTGATCCGTTGGTTAAAACCAGGCTTTCTGCTTTAGCAGCGAGACCTTGTCGCTTAGGTCATTTTTCCCTGTTTTGTTGTGGCTAAGGCTTTTTATTGAGACTGGGCAGCTAATCTTGGGAGTGTGTTGTGTGAGCAGTGGATTCTTCTCGTGAGCATAGTCCCTTCTGAGACACGTATCTTGGTTAAACGTTTCGGTCAAGGGTTATTTGTTTCAATCTCTATCTGCATAAGCCTTTTGACTTGGTCACTTTGCTCAGAAGAGCAAAATTAGCTTCATTTAATGGGGGTACCTCAACCTATTACTAAATTTAGTGATGGTTTGTTGTTAACTCTTATATAGTGGAGATTGCTGCAGGAGGTGGTGTTTGCTTTTGCCATGTCCCTCACTAAATGACTATAGGTGTGTCAGATGCTTGCGTGCTTGGATTTTTGCTCCATTTCCACTCCTTTTATAAGTTGAGCAGTAGTAGGGGTGTTGCCCAGAGCATAGCAAGCTGAGGATGAGGTATGACACATATCCTGTGCATGCAGTAGCCACAAATACTGCTGTCCAGTAAATATGAATTGAACTTGTGCTGCCAGTGTATCTTTAATACCTTTGTTGATCCGTGAAAGACATTAATTGTAAATACCTGGTTCATATATACCTGGTATATTGAACCTCATAAATCTTTCAGCAACAGAAACAACTGTGTTTCAGTTTTGCTCTTCTGGTAATGAAAATATTGTGCTGGTAAGACTTTCTCTGTTGATAGTCTATCTGTTCTGTAACTAAACATTTCATCAGGTGACAGCTGCTCTGAGTGATGCTGGTATTTTGAACAGCCAGAACGCAATGGGACCTGGGCTCTGCCAGGTGAGCTTGCTTGATTTGTAAGGCTGAAAGCAGTGTCAACCTCTCCAGCCTCTTCTTTCACGAGAATGTAGGTCAGGGGGGATTGTATTATCCAAAATGTAAAGTGATTCACAGTTTCAGTACCAAGTTGCTGAATAATTTGAAAACTGGAGTTTACCGAAAGAAACTGACCCAAAATTGCATTGGAAATCCAGAGTATGAGGCATATATTTCCTGTAAGGTAAGTCATAAAGTAAGCAGGTCATCACAAGTTTATGCACTCTGTTGACGCTCATCTTTAATTCAGGGCAGCAGCTTTGTGCATTGGGCAGGGGAAATATTGGCAACTGTGAAGTTACTACTTTATCACACGTCTGGAAATGCACCTTGTACCCAACAGCGGTAGTGGGTGTGGGAAGAGGAAGGCTTCAGCCTCCCTTGCATCCTGACTGCGTCTGTAGGCTAATGCAGTACGCGGGCTGTGAGTCTTTCTGGAGGTAAGGTAGGGAGCATTCAGCCAGGTCGGTCCTCAGAAAGCGATTGTAGCTTGAAAGGCAAATGTAAGTTGGGAAGGATAAAAATACTTTTGGGCATTTTTGCAATTTGATCGCCTAAAAGCCCATAAGGTTATTAGGCAGCTCAGACATGTCTAATCTTCTAAATATATGACCTCTAGACAATATGTGTTCTTTCTTTTGCGGTACCCCCTCCTGATTTTCTTTTCCATGGACCAATGCAGGCTTAGCAGCAGACATGAAGAGGGCAGAGGGCAAAGCTATTTTGCAATAATGTATTCAAAGCATATGAGAGCAAAAAGAAAGTCTGTTATGTTTATTGCTTATTAAAAACAATTCTCCATCTTCTGCGGTCTGAGGCTGTCATTCTAGTTTTAGCTGCTGTACTGTTGCAGGTATGCTTGTGTCTGTGTGCTCTGGCAGTTCAGTACCCTGTGTGTATAGCATTCCTTTCTGCTAAGTTGTGTATATTCTCAGCTTCAGGAAAAAAGTGTTCTAGGATAGAAGGGCTTTTTGGGTAGATTGATGTATGCAGGTACTTCTGCTCTGTAACAGTACAGGCAAGAGGAAGAAGTAAATCTGGAGTTTGTGTCAGAAGGTGGTGATATGCATGATGGTCCTTCCTGTCTGGTGCTACTGCCAGGCTCCGCAGTCATTGCTGTAACCTGATCATGGGGAATTCTGTAACATGCGCGAGTGATGCTGTTAATTACGATCGTGATGTGGGTGCATGGCTGATTAATTCAGGGATTGTGAGTTTAAGCTTCAAGCTGTTGTGAAGGTGTGGGATTGAGTCTCCAACCTTAATGTGGGCAGTTGGGTGGTAAGGGGCGAGCTTTGTGTGTTTCTGGCGGTTGCTGTTTGTGCGGAGACGTGCTGCATTTATGGGGTGCAGAGCAGATAGGCTTTTCTCCAGTTGTGTAAGTAGGAAAGCCAGTAAATTAGCAAGGCTGGACAGTCTGTTGTGTTGGAAGAGTCTAACTTGTTTTGCTTACTATGAGGCTCTACTTTTCTGTCCCCAGACTTTATTTTTTGTTTCAGTGTACTCTTTCCTTCCTGTTCTGTGGTAGGAGCTGAGATGCCTGTCTTCCTGTTGTTCAGAGGTTTGTTAACTTTGTCGCTTTCCCCGTCCTCTCTTTCAGCCCAGAGACTCTGGCAGTTGTGCACATACAGGATGTCTCCAATTGACAGCTGGATTGTTGGGAGCCTATGGAGGGTTTCTGTTATCTGATGTGTGTGTGTCTGCCTGTGCAGTTGTAGCTACTGTCCTGAAAGGAAACTGGGAATAGGGTTGGTTGGGTAGGCAGTATGAGAAAGATGTGTTTCCATGGGAGGAAGCTGGAGAGGAAGAAGTGCTGCTCAGGGGGGCAAGGTGGTGTTTTTGAGTGTAGAGATCAATGGAGCATGGTGCTGTACCTCCTTTAAACCTGGTGTGTAGGAAACCAGCCTTCACTGGTTTTGTTGCTTATGGAACAATTTAAAGGACCGCTCTCACCTCCATCAGTTTGGAGAGTAGTTTGTTGAACTTAAAATTTCTGTTGTACGTGTGGAACAGTGAGTAACTTGAGCATTTCTCTGTGCAGGATAGCATTTTAATTTTAGTTAAAGTATTTAAAATCTTGGAAAAATGTAACTTTCTCCCCTCTGATCTGCTCACGTGCTGCTTGATGTGATTTTCAGTGCCCTCTGCCTTACTTGCAGAGAGGAAGAAACCCTTTTCCAGGTAATTTGAGTAATGGGAAATAGGCCTCCATTAGTTGCATAGCTACTGGTGAAATGCTTAACATAGTTGTAGGATTAGTCTAAAACACGGATGAGCTGTACTGGGCTGTGGATTTGTGACATGAAGTCATCAAGCTCTGATCTAAGTATGCATCTCTACACCGTGTCATGTGTCAACTCTTGAAGCATCCCGTGGGACAGCTTCGGTTCTGCCTTCTGCCAGCGGTGTGCAGTTGGCTGCTTCCCGTGAGCTTCGTTTGCAGTTACTGATCGCAGTGTGGGTTTGGGGATGTTCCTGCTGCTGAATAAAACAACGTTTTGGGGAGTTTGTTATTCAAAACTGTTGGATGCTATTGTGAGCTGTTCTTTGGTTAGCCATTCATCTGTGATGAACGTTCTTTAAATCCATGCCAGATTTTACAATCAATAAACTGCAGTTTCATGAAAAATTGAGTTAATGTTCGCTTGTCTGTGAGAATATGTACACACAAGAAAGCTGTTAGAAAGGTGATGTGAGCTGTGAAGATTTGCAATGGTCACCTGAAACCTGTGAAATTGAAGACAAGGATATACTTTCAAGACAGAGATTGACATTTCCTTCAGTTTTAATTTTTAATTTTCAGTCACAGTGTTCACAAATGCAAGGTGTTTTGCGTCGGTCTCAGCCAAAGTACCAGAAGTGAGGGTGAGCTGATTTTCTTGGGAGTAATGAAGAGGGGTTGAGGGAAAGAACTCGTCTTTTCAGGTGGTGGAGCCTTGAAGTAAGAGGTGGACGGTGAGTTTGGAGAAACCTTGAAGCTTCCATGTCATCCACTGCAGCGTTCTTGTAGGGCATGGGTGGCTCTGTTGTGGGAGAAAAGATTTCTCTTTACTCTGCTGATCTGTAAATTGCTTAATGCCTGTCATTGTTATTTCAGTCAGCAGTTGTTATTGCTGAAGCTGCCAAATATCTGTTTGGTTTTGTGACTTCTGGTAGAGTTGGTCATAGTAATGTTGAGCCTGTTGTTTCCTGTTTGTTGTGCTGCACAGAGCAGGTGCTTGGGAGTGCAAATTTAGGTCCTGGTTACTTGGGTGTTTTAACTGATTCTGGGAACGTTGCTCTTCTACAAACCGTATGTCCAGTGTGAATTCCTTACCCGAGATCATTCTTGAGCCTGCAGGGAAGTGACATTTAAGAGGAACAGCGTCTTGCAGTCAGGAAGAAAGTTTTGGAGTCACTCAGGGTGTGTGAAGATAGCTGATGATGAGTCTGAGAGGTCTGGCGCACAGAATACACAAACCCATAAAAATTGTGTAGCATTTCTGTGCTTTGTTAGCCCTGCTTGCACTCTGTGTGGTTAGGTAGCTCAGTGCTTACTGTTTGGGTATTGGCATTGCAACCTCGACACTCATCGCTGCAGCCAAGACGCTGCTGGATTCATCGTCAAGGTGTATTTGCACCTCATGGCATATGACAGACTTTTTGGAAAGGCAAGAGCTTGGAAACCATTGTTATTAAAATTTTCAGGTTTGGGATTGTAGCCCCTGGGATTGTTGACTTGTGAGTGCTCTCCTGAGGCAGCCTGGCCCTGCTGAAGGGACGGGGGGGCACTGGAGTTGTTTGCAGGTAGCGCTCGCTGTGGTTCCTGCCGGCTCCTTGGCCCAGCACTTGCTGCTGTGCTCCTGTGTCTCCCACAGCGAGTAGTTCGGTCTCTTCGCTCCAGGGAGACCTATGGATAACGCGAGCTGTAAGCAGTAGCCTGCAAAAATCGGTGTCTGGAGCTTGAGTAGTGTTACCTGGGGAATTGGAAGGGCTGCTGTAGGACGTGATGGGCGAATGCTCCCTGGCACCCTGGAGGTAAGAGGGGACTCTGATGCAGCTTTTTCAGGAGGAGGTAGCAGCACCGACTGCCCTTTTAGCGAGCATTTCGGGGGGGATTGAAGCTAACAGCTTCAGTACTTGTCCCTGTTTACAAAAGGCTAGCACCGTTGAACACCCATTCATCCTCGGAGCAGCATGCTAATGTCTTCATTGCAGAAGATTACCCGAGTGGGCCCGGGGGCTATGGGTGATTTGCTCCAAACACAAATGGGAAATCTGGGGGGAAACCAGCCTTAAATTTAGTAGATAGTCTTGGAATGAATCCTTGTTAAATCTGCTTGCAAGGTGAGCACCTGAGCAGAGGTGGCTGCCATGCGGAGGTGATTTGAGCCACCTTTTTGCCTTAAGGCCTTTTTTACTTAAGGCTTAGGGTTTGGCTTCTGGAGTACTGGGAGATAAAAACCGAGTCCATTCAGGACTTTTGAGCTTCTGTTTCC
Source organism: Psophia crepitans (assembly GCA_013399095.1). Lineage (NCBI taxonomy): Eukaryota > Metazoa > Chordata > Aves > Gruiformes > Psophiidae > Psophia > Psophia crepitans. The sequence goes on from VWZZ01006918.1 coordinate 274,884, forward strand.
TTACCTGTAAAAAGGAATGTTTAAGCTTGGAGCTCCCTAATACCAAATAATTTTTATGGGACTCCGAGAAGCTTCTCTGATTTTTTCTTTTTTTTTTTTGAAGGCACTGCCTTGGGAGAGAACTAATTTTCTTTCTATAACTTAAGATATTTATCCTGTTTGAAAATACGAGTATTACTGACCTGTTTGGCTTACTGTATGGAGTTTTGTTGAGGGTATTCTGGGATAATATAGGCATAAAAGACCAGGAAGTAGAGAAAAAGATGAGCTAAAGAAAGAATGAAACTATTTGTATTCTAAGTAAATGGACAATACATGTAAGCTGAGCTGGAGGGGAAGAGGAAATATTGCATGTTGCTGGTGAAAAGTGGATGGCTTTGGTAAGAAGAGGAAGCAAGTGAAGACAACAGCGTGATCAAAGTGGAAATAACCTGATCAGAGAGAGAAGGAAGATCACATGCTTTGCTTTCCAGGCTGACAGTAGAGATCAATTTTTCTTTTACTCCCCCCCTGCCCCACCCCCAAAAGTGAGTTTATTTTCTTCAAATTGCACTAGTGTGTGTTCCTTGTACTGGCCTGGATTTTTTTATTTCCTCACTTAAAATCCTGAGTTTAGTAGGAACACTTGAAATACTGCTTGTGCCAAGCAATGAATTTGGTATGGTGACCCCAACAGGTACACGTGTGAGATTTTGATTCCATTTTTAGCGCAGTTGTATTTTAAAAAGTCTTTTTTCTTTTTGTCAGATTATGTCTACTTCGAAAATTCTTCAAGTAACCCGTATTTGATACGACGAATAGAAGAGCTCAATAAGGTAAACAAAATTTTCCATCAAGTCTTGGAAGTTAATTGAATTTATGATCTGTTTGATTTGATTAAAATCAAAACAATTCTTTAACAGTTCTCTGGTAATTAGAAGCTTAAAAAATACTTCTGATGTGTGTTTGGAATGCTTTGAGACCTGCTGGATTGTTCTCCTCTGGTATGAAAGGAGGGTGCGTCAAGGGTAGGTCATTCTCAAGGTGATTGTTCCTACCCGTAGGGCAGGAGATGTCTGCACTTCTTCAATTCCCTTCCAGGATCCTGCCATTTGAAGATAATGTAACAGTTTGCCTAGAGGATGGAGAGCTTTGTGATTTGATCTTTCTTGGGGTAAACTCTTGCTCAGCAGGAAGGTTTGAAGCTATTACCTGCTTCCTCAGACTTTGTCTTTCCTCCTTGTCCTTTGGGCGGGTGTATTAATTCATCTGCCTAATTTCCCTTTCATTGGGTCTTAAAGGGAAGCATGATGGCTTGCATGAGGGAGGCCAGCTGAAGTCCTTGGCTTTACCTAGTTAGGGAGGAAAGACTGTTCTGAAGCAGTTGTCTGTGTCCGAAACATGCCACTTTCTCAGGTTTAATACAGGTGTGTATTCTTCCATACAGAAGGAATGCAGCATCACTTGTTGGGATTTGATTTTAAATTAACTGACTAAAATTAGGTCTTTTTCTTAAGTGATATCTGTCTAAAACAGTTACTTGGAAGAGAAAATTTATCAATATAACAACAAATAAATAACCTGATGGCTAGGGACATCCTTTTAACCCCTTCTTTTTAGCGGTGGTCTTTTGCAGAAATACTTTGTCTCCCTTCCATTAAGTGATGAAGAGCGAGTTCCTAAAATATTCCCAGTGGGTCTATAGCGATGAGATACCAACAGCTGTCTTCTGTCGGTTACAGGGTGCAGATTTCTTGATCAGTTCCTCGGAAAGTGTTGTTTTCTCCTTTTCCCTTTTCATTCTTCCCCTTTGAAAAAAGACCTTTCAGCCTGGATCGCTCATCTTAGTGCAACTCTTGCTTGAGCTGTCATTTCTCTGACCTACTCTTTGAAATGGGTCTTGCAGGTTGAAATGAATCATTTATCTTGTGTTGTCTTTTTTTCACTAGAGTGTAAATAAAGCCCAGGCAATTAAATCAAATAGATAATTCTGTGCTGTACCTGTCTGTGTTTTGTTTTAATAAGATGGCTCCTGCCTTTGTATTTTATTTTTCAAAATTTAAAAGTTCTGAGTTGTTTAAAAGAAAAGGATAGAAATTCTGCAGGCTCTGCACCAAAAACTGTTAGGCTGCAAGGGGAAATATTTGAGCATGTATATATTGTCTGGGTTTTGTTTTTTTTTTTTTCCTTTGTGTTAGGAAGACTGGTGTTATAAAAGAGGAAACTTTTCCTCCATTCACATCTTGGCAACAAACAGGTGTATCGGGTTTTATTTTGTTTCCTTGTGGACAGATTGCTGGTCCACTACCATTTTGCAGAGAAGTTGTGTGCCATCAGTATGATTTTCAAGGACTCTTCTTCAGTAGTAGGATACAACTCTCTTCAGTTGAATTTTCATTATTTTTTAATTTATTTTAGAGACAGTAGATTGGCTGGGGCTGTCACAAAGCAGAGTAACTCCCCTAGAGTTCGCATAAAGCTAGTTTTGCATTTGGCAGATACTATCTTACAAGAGATTAATCACCTACCTCATTTTAAGAGTTTTAAGAAAAAAAATCCCAAACCTTTCAAAAATTCAGACTTTTTTTTGTATGTTGTCACTGGTGTAGAGTTTATTGCCTGCTGCAGCTTCCTTGGTTCTCCTTTTGGAGTGATTCCCTTTTTTGTGTGCTAGTCATTGTTTAGCTCACCAGTGCTGTCAGGGAAAGAAGACCTTAAGTGATTTCTTTTGTGAGGGTAATAATGGCTGGGTTCTTTCTTGCTTTCTTACTGTCCTACAGACTTTGGAGAACAGCCTAAACCTGAATTCTGTTATATTTCACCGTTGTTTTTATTAGGATTTTAAAGATGCTTTTGAATTCTACTAAATGTAGGCACGACCTGAAAAGTAGCAAAGTGGCTTGTTAACATGTTCCAGCTGCAGGTAAGTGTTTTTTCTCATCCCTTGAAACAGCTGTAATGGCTAAAAATTGTGATCCTGCAGAAACAATTAAGAGGAAAGGGCCAAACCCAGTTTTCTTACCCTGGAATGGCTCACACCAGAGCTTGTGTCTTGGATAACATGTGTGCAGCTGGAGGATGCTAAAAGGTGATGCCTTGTAGCTCTTGTGCAAAATTCTAAATTATCTATGAAGTTTTCTAGTTCAGTGCATACAGTTCAGTTCTTGATTTGTGCTCTTTTTTTTTTCTTTTTTTCCTGTTTCAGACTGCCAATGGAAATGTGGAAGCAAAGGTGGTATGTTTTTACAGAAGAAGAGACATATCGAGCACGCTTATTGTACTGGCAGACAAACATGCAAGTAAGCTTGTTTGTATTCAAATTACTTCTACACAAAATTGCCAAACTTGGATAGAACTTTGATATTGCAGTTAGAAAAATCAATATTATTATTTTAAAATATCCTTTTCCTGTACTCATCTTCAGCAAATTGCATTACTTGTTTCGCTGACTTTTCTCTTTCTTTTTATCTCTCTTGCTCACCCTTTAAACCTTTTAAAACTGCATTTGCTGTATGGTTTGGCCATTGTGGTATAGGGACAGGACAGAAGTCTTCAGTTAGGGCTGAATGAAGCCTTTCTATTTGCTTTATAGAAGTGAATCTCTTAATTTTTGGGATGAGGGGAAGTGTTCTCCCTGTCTCACGTATTACTTGTCATGAATGATTCAGTTTCATTAGCAGATTAAAAAAAACACAACCCTCAAACTGTATTTATGAGTAAATCAAATAGTCTGATCACGGGAAACCAACTTGATACATGGCCAGCGTGAAACTTGGCTAGCAGGAATTGTTGCAGTGACACAGCTTTTGTCTGAACATGCTCAGTAAATACATTCTAAAAGCACTGAATTTTAGGACATCCTGTCACCATTTTTCAATACTTCAAGCTTATTTCTAAACAAAAACTTAGTGTTAGAATTCTCTTTCAATTATAGAAGCCATTTAAAAATTCTGAAAAGTGCATACAAAAATAGTGATGTGTCAGTGTAGATTAGGTGTCTGCCTGTATAAATCTGTAAGGTAAGATACTGCAAAAAATTCAGATGGTTTAAAAAAAACCCCACATAAAATAGCTGAGAGGCTGCTGTAGATCTGTGCATTCTGAACTCAGAAGGAGGTGAGCGCGGTGCACTAGCTGGCTCTCAAGGGGAGTGAGTATCCATCTCCAGGAGAAATAGTGCAACATATTACATGATGTTGGGCACTTCATCTGGGGTGCTTCCACCCTGCTTGACTCCACTCTAGTTGCTGATGAGCGTTAGATTTACATTCATTACACCTTCCTGTGCCAGTTCAGCATCCCTCTCATCCCATCTTTGCGAGGTGATGGGCACAGTACTGAAAAAACACAGTTACCAAAACAGATGTGTTTAAAGTGAGAAAAAGAGTAAGCAGGTGGAGTTACTAAACTGTTTTTACTTGTAAACAGTTACGTATGTGAGATATAGCTGTTAAGGTTGCTTAAAATTTAGCAAAAAGCATGGACAGCCATATCAGTCCTTGTAATGTAAGGCTTTCCTGTAGGCACATACATAAGTGAAAGAAGAAGCAAATCAGATCTGGGCATGTCAAAATTATGATTTAGCTGCCAAGCATCGTTGTCTTTTAATGTGCTTCTTGGTGTAGATATGAATAGACTGTGCTAGATATGTAATACAGATCTACATAGCTGTACTGCATGGGGATTGATTAAATCAGATACTGAGTTTTAACAATGACTGTAATGTCTTGCTGTGTGCTCAGTGCTGTAGTGCCATTGAGGAAAACAGGCAGCAAAACCAGCCCCCCATTTTGGTAAATTTGAGTAGTTTCTGTTGTAGATTCAAGCCCAAATAAGTCCCTCCATTGCAGCTATACCTTGGGAAAGAGTCATGTGAAATTGAGATGAGATTTGGCTGTGTTGCAGAATTGCGGTAGCAGGCAAAGCTTTTTCTGATATCTCTTCAGTGCAGCAGTACTCATTTTATCCAAAAATATTGAAGCTTAATAGGAGCTTCACCATAAACATGATTATTGATTCCTTCCTCTGTGTCTCACTTCACTAGATCTAGCAAAGGAAGCAGGTAGGGATGATTCAAAGCAATGCGTGTCTGAGGCTGAAAATGAAAAATATTTGAACCCATATAAATGCTCTTTGAACCGCAAAGGCTGATTTCTTTTTGTGATAAGAAATTTAAGATTTTTTTTTTTTAAATGCAAACAAATAATTCATTGTTCAGATGTGCTTGAAGGACAGGAAAATTCTTCTACAGCACAATTCTATTAATAGATCCACCAGAGACAACTGAGGCTGTCTTTTAGTGTAAATTTCATTAGTAACTAACATTTTTTCCCAGTATGTTTCTTTCTGGTGGAGAATAAAATTGCTACTAAATGACTTCCATTTATTTAGATAGACATGCTGTTGTGTGGCTTCCGTTCCTCTTAAGGAGGGAGAGGAGAGTAAAATTAAGCTTTTGGACAGCCGTTAGTTCTTTATTCTGAAAAAAATATCTACATCCTGCATAATGTAATGAAATTAAATTTTGTGGATGTTAAGATTCTCATACAGATACTCAACAATGTCACAGACTTTGAGTTCATTTCCATAAAGTCTCCTGTTGCCTCATTTTGATGCATTTGCAGTAGATGTACGTATCTGCATCGCTGATCTTTTAACTGCCTTTGTTCAGCTGATTAATGGAGCTTTCTGACTGCAGACATTTCTGGATTCACACAGTCTTCTGTTTAAGATGCCTTTATTTCAGACCTACTGTTGAAATCAATGCAGTGAGAGCGCCAAGAATGGGAAGATATGGCCAGAACATGAATGGGAAAAGTATATGTATGTTTCGTAATAATTTTTTTTTTCTCTTCCAATAAAGGGAGGAAAAAGATGTGATTGTGAAATGAGTGTTGCAAAGTTAAAAATAAAATAAAAAACTGCTTACGCTTTAGCTTGTATAATCCACCAGATATCTGAAACAGACAAGCCTGAGATGTTGTCTCTTCTCATAACTCTTTTTATAAAGAGAAATGATTTGGAAGCACCTTATTCTGTAGTTGCTGGCTTTAAACTAGTACCTGCTGTATGCAACCTGATTCTTGGATTTGATCTGTGATTTAACTATTTTTATCATATGATATAAAGCTTGTCTGGGCTGTCCTATAAATCTTCCAGCCTTATAATGACTTCCATACATTGTTAGCACTTTTTATTCATAAGCCTCTTTAATCACCTCACAAATTATTCTAGGGAATTTCTCCACCTGTTTCTGAAATGAATCTGCTTCACTGGTAGGAGAGTATTTAATGTTCTTGCCCAGAGACTTTGTAGTGGTTTAAGAAGGATATTGTATGCAAACAAGATTGCAAGCAGAAGTTGATGGAAGAGAAGTGAGAAAGTTGATTTGCACCTCAAGCTACTGTTAGATGCTGTAATGGTATATTTTCTCCATACATGCTTTCTATATAACATCTTCTATAGTTTCTTATAGAATTAAGTGAATATTCCCAACAGCAGGAATATGACCTCCTGTCCTCGCTTCCAGCCACCCAGCCCCAGCTACCGTGATCTGTCCTATGACCACAGAGTCATAGTAGTAGTTTTTGCTTCATTAAAAACTTCTATCCTGATTAGTAAAATGATGGTTGACTAGTTGGTAGTGGGTAAGGAACTGAGGAGTTAGCGCCGGCCAGTCTGGCAGGTTTGTGGTTAGCTTTTAGCAGCTGATGTTTGGGTGCCAGGCACACGTGGCAGCGAGGTTTTATAAGAGCTAAAGCCTCTAAAAATAAGTGTCTGGCAGTGGTGATCATTAGCAATCAGCCCATGAGTTGCATGAGACCTGTGTGCCTACACAGGCAGGGGGTCTATTAAGTTTGGAGGGGTTTTTTTTTAATTATTTTAGATAACAGCAGTCTAAATGCAGTTTGACAATAGCTTCACAAATAAGTTCTTTTAATTTTTGTTTCTTCCATTTTATTCCCCTTCTCTTCCATTTTTTTTCCCTAACACCACACATGTGGATTTAAGGAGTCAAATTCATTAATCCACTAATGACACTTCTGGCTCTGTTGTTACTGAAAGGAGGAAACTGGGATTTTTCCTCTTCTGGAGGTGGTGTAGTGAGGAAAGATACGCTCAGTGTCCAAAACGATGTCTGTTTGCTCTGTGGCCATGACTGCAAAGCATGATCGCAAGAAGTTTTGGATGGGATCATAGTGGGATGTCTTGATAATGTGGCAAACTACTTCTCAAGTGCCAAGGTATAAGGATTTGTTTGTTAAATCTTCCACCATATTTTATGTTGCTATGAATCGATATCTGGGTTTTGGCAGAGAGAAAATTAGTAAGACTGAGATTGAATATAGACCATTTGAAACTGAACCTGGAAGAAGGGATGTGGTGGTGTATTGTTCATTTCTTCAATGCTTCCATGATCTTCAGCTTGGAGAAGAGAAGGCTCAAGGGAGACTTTATAGCTGCCTACCAGTACCTGAAGGGGCCTACAAGAAAGATGGGGACAAGACTTTATTGGGGTCTGTTGTGATAGGACAAGAGGTAATGGTTTTAAACTAAAAGAGGGCAGATTTAGACTGGGTATGAGGAAGAAATATTTTACGATGAGCGTGGTGAAACACTGGAATAGGTTGCTCAGAGAGGTGGTAGATGCCCCATTCCTGTGAACATTCAGGGTCAGGCTGGACGGGGCTCTGAGCAACCTGCTCTAGGTGAAGATGTCCCTGCTCATTGCAGGGGGGTTGGACTAGGTGACACTAGAAGTTCCATTCCAACCCAAACTATTCTATGATTCTAATTCTTCTGTTACTACAGCCTGTCTCCCAAGGTGGACATCCGAGTGTGCTCTCTAACCTAGTCTGTATCTTGTTTGCCTTTGTGCATTTCCAAATTCTGTCATGTAGCTACTTGTGCGACACGCAGAATGCAGAGCTTTCCACCTCCGATGTTGTAGAGATCCCAATCAGATCTATAGCAAATTGCTATTCTTTCTAGTGTCTAGCAAATATTGATGCTTAATTTTGCATCTCACACACCCAGTCATTTTAAATTACAAGTACTGCCTCTTGGGTTTCTCCTGCCAAGTCAGAGTTTACTCTTTCTAATTATTTTTCCCCATATATGTTAGCTTTCACCTGAGTCTTGCTCTTTGTGTCCAATCTGCCTGTCTCTTGTTCCCAATATAAGTCGTCTTCAAGCTTTGTTAATGTGCTATTAACGATTCTGTCATCAAATATCAAATAATACTTAATCTAATTCACTCCTTGCAGCATTCCACTGGCTACTTCTGCATAGCTGATATATTGCTGTTTGTGTTAAGACTAAATGTTTAGTTTTAAATCTGCATAAGCACATCTATCAAGCAGAGAGATTAATTTGGAAGTGTGAGGCTTTATGAGAGCAGTGAAGTCTCAATATACTGCGCCTACTGTATTCCTATACCACTTATTCTGCAGTACTGTCATAAGCACAGGCAAGTCTTTCTGAAAAGTTTATATTTTTATATACATCTAAAAACGTACGGGGTGGTTGTTTATATTTTTCAAGAGTATGGCCCTTAATTCTCACGGGCCACCATTGTCAAGGATGCAGTCTGCTTCGCTTAGAGCTGGAGTGCTTGAGCTGTAGGAGGGTGAAGTGCAGATGTGTCAGGCTTGTCCTGGAACCTGAGGCTGGGCCAGCCCCTGTCGTGGTTTACGGTCCGACTTAAGCCTCTGCTGTCTGCGCACAGGCAGTGAGGTGGTGTCAGTTATGGTTTTTGTCAAAGCCACTTTTGCATGACTTCAGGGAGACAGAGAGGTTCCTGTGCTGGATTCAGCCCTGTATTCTCTCCTCCTTCCCTTGCTTCCAAATGCATTTGCCACGTTTGTTCTCTTCAGTACTAAATCGTGGCTGTGGAAAAGGAGGGAAGATGCTTGAGTAGATTTGTTTGTTTGTTATTTCTTGGAATAGTCCTACCTCTGTCTTCAGGAATGATGACAATTTTACAGCTGTGGAGGGAGGGGAGTTGTTTGTTACCTGTAGAAATGTCTGGGTTTTTTTAAATATGCCTTTTTGTCTTGAAAGGCTGTGTGTAGCAGAGCTGGCATAAGAAGAAAATATGTGCATCCCACTTTCCTTATTTTATTACAGAAGCAAGACACATAAATAAAACACTAGTTGGAAGATGAGCCTAGCTGAAGGGATGCGGTTCCCGAGATTAGCTTAGTTGTACTGGGTGGTTTCATTTTGATTGTAGATTTGGTCGGCACATGGTGTTAATATATATTTTTTTTTTTAAAATGTAATTTTTAAAAGCTGTAGGTTTTTAAATACTCTGAAGATATTAAGTATTTTATGTTGCTCCTTGTAGTTTTTTTCTGCATTACACAGTGCACTATTCTCGTTCTCCAAAGCCCTTGTAAGTGCAGGCATGAATGCCTCTTCATTTGTGCATCTTTGGTTTTTAGGCAAGCTAACTTGGAACTTGCTGACTTGCTTGTGGATTGCTGCTGGTATATTTATAGTGTAGGTCAGCAGCCACAATATTAATTCTCAACTAAAACAGAATCCACTTCAGTAAATAAGTTGCAGAACCATGAAACTGTGGCAGAAATGTAAATTTGGTGTTCTAGTTCCTAGGAAAATATTAAAATATAAGTGCATGCTGCTGTACGCTTAACAGCTCATATGGTGTTAAGAGCTATTCTGTGTTGCAGTCTGGTTTAATTATGCTACTATTTTTTTCCTTCCTTGCTGGAGCAGCTTACCTGAGGGGCATATAAACCACAAATCTTCTTCCAGAACAGTAAAACAGTGATAAATTGTGGCAAACCTGAAGGGTACATAATTTTTTGTCACCCCCTTTGGCATAATGGTAGCCTGTTTAAAACTAAACGCAATTTTAGTATTTTATAAAATGGAGATAGCCCCTTTCTATTTGCTTTCTTTAGAGATAATGAGGATTATAGTTAACTAATCTTAAGGGTATATTGATCATAACTGTGCCTGTATGTGTTTCTGACTAGAAATGTTTCTTGGCAACAACTGTTGAGTTAAGCTGCAGGCATCAGTCTGCTCTTTAAAAGAGTGCTGCTGCCATAAAATTAGAGTTTTACTATTCGTGTATGGGACTTTACAGCTCATTCTGCTACAGCCTGGGAAACTTTTCCCGTGGTTTTGGAAAATACAGTAATGGCCTTAATTTTGCAGGGAAGGAAAAAGTGATGTTTTCTTTTGCAGTCCTTCATTGCAGAGGAGCTTTGCAGCTTTCTTGGAGTATTTTACTTTCTACAGGTTTATCTTGCATAATTGACAGGATACTTGCTAATGAGTGCAAAACATACTAATAATTTATTTCTGACAAAAACGGTGCCTAGAGATGTTTTGGATCAGTTGTGTATTGGTGTGGCTGTGATTTCATATGTTTACTTTGGCATTCATTTAGAAACGAGCTGGATGGAGATTGGATAGCTCAAAGCCAGAGATGGTGGCTCCTGACTGCAGAATAAAGAAAGATTTTGAAATGCTGCAGTATTGCCAACAGTCGAATGAGTGTGGTGTGGTAGGGCTGGTTACAAGACAGGCCTCAGGCACTTGGTTACATTCCAGTTAATCTTGTGACTGTGATCTACTGGCTGTGGTCTGGGAGAAGAGACTTAAAATACACTAAATAAATAAACTAACATTGTCAGTGGGCATTTCCTGCAGAAGCTGTTGAAGTTGAGAATGGGACAGTCTGTGGTATCCTGAAAGAGGAGTAGAGTCTGAGATAGCAGATGCCTGGCAGAGGACAGACTTTGCTTTTACTACCTCACTCATCATACGTCAGCTCCTTCCCGATGAAGCCCAGGGTGCAGTGATGGTCTCCAAGAGCAGCTCTCCTCAGTGCCTGTCTGTTGGTAGCAGATTTGTGTGCCTTTCAGCTTGGAGAGCCAGTGTGACCTTGTGTGTACCTGGAACGCTTTGATCCAAGTGGTGAATAAATAACAATTTTTCACAGGCATCATTTAAAGGATCTATACTAATTATCTAATTGTTCAGTTGGCTGAAACGTGAGGATTCAGATGGAATTAGATTTCATCTAAACAATACATATTATTTAGCAAAGATTTTAGAGCAGCTCATCTGAATTGGCCCAGAATCAGTACTTACTCTGTTCTTGATCATCAATTTTGTCTCTTTATAACTAGGAGAAATGGAAGAAGAGATGGAAAATCCAGAAATGGTTGATTTACCAGAAAAACAGAAGCATCAGCTACGACATCGTGAGTTGTTTCTCTCGCGACAGCTGGAATCTCTGCCAGCCACACACATTAGGTAATGACTATTTTCTTCTAGTGCTTTCTATTCAAAAACCAAATGGTGTTTCTTCAAATATTCTTCAATGTAAGATTAAATTTTGTATACAACTTCACTAACACTGTCTTGTACATCACATGAGCATTTAAGATGTTTTTCATACAATGTATTTCTTTTTTTTTTTTTTNTTTTTTTTTTTTTTTTTTTTAGAGGCAAATGCAGCGTTACTCTGTTAAATGAGACAGAATCCCTTAAATCGTATCTGGAACGGGAGGTATGAACCCATTTTGTGAATTGTCAAGCTTGAACAGTTTATTCTGGCACACTTTAGGATTGGTGGCTTTTCACAAGTTTTCTAAAAATAAGGTGGTTCTTTCATTTCTGCACATGCTGTACGAGCATTGACAGTGGGAAGCTTTAGGTGCTGTACAATTTTCATTCTGATGTTAAACTTCGTAGATCTAGGGGCCAGACCTGCTGTTTACACCCATGTGGCAGTAAGCTGCCTCCCCTTCTGTAGAGAGCCCTGCCTGGCAGCCCGAAAGTTCAAACCTTGGAGGCTCGTGTCCCAGGCAAGACAGGGTGCGAGATGGAGTGAATGTGAAAAGGGAGGAAGCCAGCAAGCTGTATCTCTATCTATTTGCTTTAACCTGGAATCTTACAGATTTATGATAATGTGGTTTAAGCTTGATCTTGCCTCAGATTTCTGAGGAGCTTAAATCCCTGGTTTTTTGTGTTCACTGTTGTTTACCTGTAGTCTTCATGTGCCACCACAGACACTTAGGTCCTTGAAAAACTCCTCGTCAGTTAACTCAGACTCCTGCAGAAATTTTCACAATCTGGCTGTTAAAAGGTACCTCAAACTGAACACTTGGAATGGAATTGTGTTGCACTGTTAATCACTGCTCAGAATATAAATCTTGGGGTTTACTTTTTCAGGTGTTTTGGGGATTTTTAAAACTACAATTGTAATTCTTTTAAACGTATTTATATGCCGTTAATTGTGGCTAAATCTCTGGCTGCCAGCTGGGTTAGACACTCTTGGAATTTGACAATCTGGGAGCTTTACTTTGGGAGATTAGCAAACAATTTCAGTATATTATTATTTGAATACATCTGCAAGCATTACATTTGCATTTGAAAACACTAAAATGTTACATAAGAGAGGAAATCTTATAATTAAAACCAGTAGGGTAATGGTTGTTACCGACCTTTAAGAAACAAGGAGAAAACAGGTCATTTTTTGCAAGGAACATACTGTAGTCTGTCTCATAGTTGGCCTTTTTTTTTTTTTTTTAGCTTTCTTTAGTATTTATTTAAGCATAAGATGAATTTTAATCTGATACTCTAGTTTAAGAGAATTTTAAACAAAGCACAGGGATTAAATAGTCGGGTTTCTCTTTGGAATGCGAAACCAAAAACATGTCGAGTCTGCTCAGGGCTGCCAAATGGCAGCGCATCAAACGAGGGCCGTCGTATTCAGAAATGCTTGTTACCAGCTAGCAGCCTAGGATATGCCAATTTGAAAGCAAAAGTTAATCAAACTGAAATTAATGGAGATTTACTAGTACCCAGCTTTTAAGTAGTATTCATTCTTGATTGTTCCCAACACATTTTTGTTATCACTAATGTTACAGATCGGTACATTGAGACAGAGAAAGGGATCTGGCTTTCTCTAATCATGCAACAGCTCAGTTGCAGATGTAGGACTAAAAAGGGATTTCTCTTTTTCATCCTTTTGAACTTTCAAAATGCAGGATGAGTGATGCAGGTTATTTTTAAAACTGAGCAGGCACCTAGAGATTTCACAGAATGAGAGAGTTCCCTGAATGTATCCTGTCACTTAGCATGATATTTTGCTGTAGTGCAAACTAACTTGGACAGATGGTAAAGAAATTAAAAGCTCAGGAACAGAAATGTGCTTGGGTGGAGGGTGAAGAGATTAAGAAAAGGAGATAGTTGTTGCCTGGTGAATTCCTAGCACTGGATGGTATTGTTTTGTACTGTTTCTTCTTTTTCCCCTCCCCTGTTCTTAATCTGTTCTTTGCTTTCAAAACGTTTTGGGTTTTGTTTGTTTGTTTTTAACATGGCTTCTGTCAACAAAGCCTAAGCAGTTCTAGGGAACCTGTCATTTGATTTCTTGTATGTTATGACCACTAAAAGTAGGTTTTCAGCCAAAGGCTGTCTGTCTCCAAGGAGGTTAAATATGCAGACAGAAATTTTTAGGAAGATAGTAAGCATAGCAAAATTACATTTGTGTTATCTCTGTTTTCCTCCTTCCACTCTCTCTCTGTCACCTTCCTCAGGAAGCTCTGTTACATTCAGAGAGGGAGCTGAAGGGGGACCAGCAGTGACTGTCTACTGTGCCTGGCAAAATGTGAGGATTAGGAGGAAAAAAAGCACCTAGAAAACCTGAATTTCCTGTGGATACTGAATTCCTAGGGAGCTCAAGAGGAGGACATAGCCAGTTGTGGCAAAAGCATTACATTTCCCTATTCTGCAGGAAACTATTTTATATGTACCATGTATTTTACGACTCTGCTGAGATACATCCAGACACTTGTGTGAACTTTGCCTACTGGGTAGATGTCTGGCATTTTGGTACCCCCCTAAAAATAAAATGCTATATAGCTAAAATATATATCCCCCCCCCTTTCACTGCAGTTGACTTCATGAAAGTAAATTTGCAAACTCTAATGAATTAACCACTGTTTCTGTACTGTACTTTTCGCTTTGAGTCTTTTTTCTTTTTCCAGTTCTTCTCCAGTTTTTTAGTGGCTTTGGTTCTCAGCCATGGCTTTGGGTAGCTTAGGGGCTTGGGTGGGGAAGCTCTGAGCATGTGTGTCTATGTAACAGGTTGGAGAAGTAGAAAGTCCTGGTTTCATTTTAGTTCTTGGCAGGTCATTTTAATTTTTCCAAAAATGCTGAGTGTTTTCTGGGCTCTGAAATTAAAAGAGAAAACCCTTGTTTTTCTCCACTTCTGAAACTCAGCATACATGGTTTTGACAGCGAAAAGAAGCATGGAGGATTTTGAAGAGCCATGTTATTTTGTTGTGAATATCACTCTCTGAAAGCCTTCTGAAAAATCATTCTAATCACATAGTGATAATCAAGAATTCACATGCACTTCAGAGTATGCAAGGATCTGCTGTGTTCCTTAGACGATAGTTTGCATTGGCACTGAACTGACATTTATTAACGTTTTCGGAAATGTCACTCAGTTTGCATGAGCTGAATTTCATGTTCCTATGAACAAAGATGGTAGTGGTATTGCATTACCTCTGGGGGTTACAATCAGTCTTGCATTTACACTTAAGCCTCTAAACTTCCAATTTTCTGTGTTGAGGCTCTGGCTTTTAATTTTTTTCGTTGAACCTGCTTGATCGGAGGCAAAACTGGAGAAAATATCAAAAGATGGCCTGAGAGTGGTAGAGAGGGATGGGGTTTATTTTGTAGAGAAAACCCATGATGATAATAGAATAGAATAGAATCATTAAGGTTGGAAGTGACCTCAAGGATCATCTAGTCCAACCATCCCCCCACCACCTATTCCCCACTAAACCACGTCCCTAAGTACCACATCTAACCTTTCCTTAAACACCCTCAGGGATGGTGACTCCACCACCTCCCTGGGCAACCCGTTCCAATGCCCGACCACCCTTTCCGAGAAGAACCTTCTCCTCATCTCCAACCTGAACCTTCCCTGGCGCAACTTGCAGCCATTTCCCCTTGTCCTGTCACTAGTTATCTGCGAGAAGAGGCCGACCCCCAGCTCACCACAACTCCCTTTCAGGTAGTTGTAGAGGGCAATCTATAAAAGAGAAGCAATAGGGCATCTGATAGTCAAATACCAAGGGACAAACCCCTTTCACAGCTGACCTTCCCTGACCAAGAAAGGCTATGTTAAGAAATCGCCTGTAGAATTGGGGCCCACCGTGGTGTTATTACTACAGCGTTTGGTTTCTGTGTTTGCTGGGCAGTGTGCCCTAAAAGCATTACTGTTGTAGTGCATATGCCAGGTATTTTGGAGCAGGGCAAAATAAAATACTGTATAACATGGAAACTTGCAAGACAAAAACCTTTTCCTATGTTTTATTTATGCAACAATGCATCCTCAAAATATTGTAGTTTCTTGAACTTTGTGTATGTCAGGGAGCAAGAGACGCAGATTTCTTTACACGGCTATAATGTAAATGATTTTTCATATACTCTGAAGCTCCCTTCTGTTGGTAGGTTGATGTAAATTGACCCTGGTGCTTGTGGGAGGAGGAGTCAATTCTGTCAAAAATGTCATTCGCTTAGGATGCAACTGAATCCCCCTACCCCAGACCCAACTGCAGATAACCCTTCCAGTTGAATTGGCTGGGTGTTGGAACAGCGTTTTGCCAAGTGTTAGCTATGACTTTTATCCTGTTAACATAACGTGAGAATTGTTCCTGCCTTTGGAGTTTGTGCTTTTGTGGTGGGGAGATGGCGTGACGTCTGCTGGAGGAGATCGGTGTGGCTTCCTGTCTTGTCTCTTGTGCTGTGCCATACAGGTGATGCCTTTTTATGCCGTAGCTTTCTCAGGTAGCAGGCAGGTTTGCCTAGCTTTCTTGGCTTTCTGCTGGCTTTTTGCCTCCTTTCCATAGATGTTGATCTCTTCCTGGAAAAATGCTGATTTTTATTAAAATTGGAGCAGAAAATAGAGAGCTGCCATGTTTAACACTCTTATATTCTATAACTGGGTGCTGGATTCATTATACATGCAAATAAAACATGGGAGACCTTACCTCTATGGTATCAGTCTTAGGTTAATGTCTGTAATGCGCAAGGCTGGGGCACAGAACTAATATGCACCTTTGAATCCCCAGCCCACAGAATTTTTGCCACGTTATTGGGCAAACTCAGAGTGATGACTCCTTTCTTGGGCTTTGCATGACAGACTGGCGGACTGTCTTTTCCCTTGCCACCACTTTATGAAGATGAACACGGCCTGAAACTGATGGTGGTTTTGCCCTCATTTTTGTTGCATGCTGTTGACACATACAAATCTAGGGAAAGGGAAAATGAGATGAGCATGAAATGAGATGTACTTAAACAACATGCTTGCTATTGACACAGGAATGAGAGGAATGGGAAAATGAGCCAGAAATCTGAGATGTGAAAAATGGCACATTGCACATCCTGTGTTTCTGTTCAGAAACACTCCTCTTTCCTGGTGACGGTGTTGCTCTGGACAGAGGTTGTGGAAGGTCTGTTATTTCATGTCCTACCAGAGCCCTCTTCCTGCCTCATATCTCACACTATGCTTTGATGGAGTGCACCTTGTCTCCAATATGTCACTCAGTAGTTATAGCTGAGTACTTATCCATGCAGAAAAGTTTCATTACTTTATATTGTGCAGTTACTGCTGCTGCCAAATCTGCTACCCATCTCCCAATAACGAGCAGAAGGAAACATGGCGATTTAAGCTTAGATGGTTGTGAACAAGAAGTTGGTCAGCAGTGCATCCTTGTGAGAAGAAAAGCTGAGCACGTCCTGGTCTGTGTTAGTAGGAGTGTAGCAAGCAGGTGGAGGGAAGGGGGATTAATGGATTCATACCCTCAGCTCATCACTTGTGGACCACTTCTGGGGTCCAGCTTCAGGCCTACCAGCACAAGACACATGTTGACATACTGGGCAAGTCTGGCAGAGGCCACAGAGATTGTCTGGGGCTTCATGTCTCTGTGGCGTGTAACACTCTGAAGGTACAGTTTAGTTTGTACCAATATTTCTGTGCGAATAAGTCCCTAGCATCTAGTACTGCTATTTTGGTATATGGGAAAGTGCAATTTTGAATTTGAAACTGCTGATGCTACTAAATGATCTCCTGGCCCTTCTGAGCCTCGTTTGTGCAAGAGGAGCTTTGTTCACTTCCACTTCAAAGACTGTGTGTTAAGGGAACAGCTGCTTTTGAGGAGAGCTGTTACACTTCTAACAGAGAAGAAAGTGGCAGCAGTTAACAGAGGGTTTTAAAACTGGTGGTTCATTTAGTGTTTTAAAATCCATATATAGGTAGTAAAAGCAAACTTAAAAATGTAAAAAAACTTGCTAGGATGTACACAAAGCTAAAAGTAAAAGCTAATAATACTGTTTACTTTTTTGCTCTTGTTTTCTTTTTGGGATTAATAATACTGTTTACTTTTTTGCTCTTGTTTTCCTTTTAGGATTTCTTCTTTTATTCACTAGTATACGATCCTCAACAAAAGACCCTACTCGCTGACAAAGGAGAGATTCGAGTCGGAAACAGATATCAGGCAGATATAACAGACTTACTAAAAGAGGGTAATTTCCATAGTCTATTTAAATTGTCAAGAGGCCACTTCTATGTGTGCACCCTGCACAGGTGTGGGAGGTGGAGGTTTCCGCTGCCAGGTCACGTGTACAACCACGGACTGGTTTGTTGGTGACTGAAGCTGTTGCCCACGGAGTGTGGTTAGTTGTGTCTCAAACCAGTCTCTTAAATGGGTGTTTGTCCAAATCATAAAAGTTGTTGAAACAAATTGAATTAATTGGCTCTGTCACAGCTTGCACTCTTTTTATTAAAAAATTTCAGAATTTCCATGGGAAACACAAATTTCCATCGTGTCTGTAAAGCCTTTTGTGTTTTTAATCAAGCCTCACTTCCCTATAAGAGCCCCTCCCAAATTACTGCCAGTTGAATGCTGTCTCCCCTCATCAATTTGCCTGTTATTGCTGGGTGCCTTTTCCTCAGAGCCCTCTCCCCATCCCGGGTGTTGGCTGCCAGCCTAAACTTCTCACCTGCAGAACAGGCAGGAGGAAGAATTTGCTGGCCTGACAGTGTTGTGAGACCTTAGCCTGCTCCCCCTGCATCACTGAGCGGTAGCACCATGAGGAGCCTTGGCCCAAGGAAAAGGGAGTAGCAGCAGTAACCAAAGCTATTAATTACCAAATAGTAGCTAACTAGATTTGTCTTTGCACTACCCTACAGATCCAGAAATGGGTGGAAAAAAGAGAGAGGGATGGGGAATATTGACATCTAATTGCTCGTTTGAGCGCCATGTAATGCATGGGAAAGGTCTGTCAGTATGCTTCTCCTAAGAGAGCAGGAGTTGTGACCCATGTTGGACCCTTCTCCATGCTGTGTGGGCAGAGATGTGAAAGCCGTGAGATGCTTCTGTCTTTGCTTAGGAGCTTTGCTGGTACTCTTAACCTTGTGTCAGGCAGGCAAACAAATTGGTCAGGACTCTTGTTTAATTTGTCTATGAAACTGGTATTTATTCAGCAGCTGGGCAAGCCTCCTAAAGCAAGGATGAACTAATTGGAAAGGCATTCTTTTCCTTCAGTGGGCCAACACAGGGCTTCAGAGAAAAATAATCTCCAGATGTTGGGGGGGAAGAAAAAAAAGTCTCAGTAGCTCCTGTGTATTTTCAGGGTATTTTGGTTTGTGTATCGTCAGGAAAATAAAAGCAAGAGAGTCTGCTGCCGTGATTTTCCCCTTAGAAAGTGGCTCATGCCAGTTGAACCGGCTACTTTGCCTGCTCAGAGCAGCTGGGAGCATGCTGGTTTTCCTGGAACTGCTGCAAGATAGAGGAGAAAGAGAGAGAAGCTGGGGAGAGGGGCTGAAGAGAAACTGTCTCACTTGGAGAAGGATGTACTGTTTCCTGTTCCATGCATCCTTTGAAACTGGTCCTTCAAAATCAAATCGCTTGATTCCAACGAGCTGTGTTGCTGTGTCTGACAATCTGAAATTGTTACAGACAAATGAGTGAATGAAATTTTCACAGTGGCTTGTTAGGCTGAGTAATTGACATGGGTTAGCAATTAAATTATTGTGAGATGAAAAAAACCTGGAACGTTTGTTTATTTTATAATGACCATACCGAACATTTCTAATTTGTTTTTCAACCAGGTGAGGATGATGGAAGAGATCAGTCAAAACTTGAAACAAAAGTTTGGGAAGCCTTTAACCCGCTAGTAGACAAGCAGATAGACCAGTTCCTGGTGGTAGCACGGTAAGAGCATTTTACCTCTTCCTTGAATAAGTACATTCTAATAACTCTTCTGAGTAATTTTATGTTCTTTTTGCTTTACTAGTATTTGGTTGCTTGATATATCTGCTCCATTTTGAAATGATAGACATTCACATGCCCTCCTGGGAATTGCACGATTTTAGGAACAGCTACTCAGATTTACAACTTACAATTAATCACTTTCATAAAAGAAAGGCAAATGGCAGATAAAAACTATCCTGTGAGGTTTTTCAAATTCTTTGGCCAGCGTGCAGAAGGTTTAGTGAACTGTATTCTTGACAGTTCATTATTCTGTCCATTTTCTCCCATTTTCAAATCCAGTGATGTTTTATCAGCCATTAATAGTTTGCTGAGAAGTCTGGTAAAGCGTGGATGCCTTCTAATGCCTAGGTTCTGATAGGCAGGCACGGTAAAGTAAAATCCGGCAAATCTGTACAGATGGTGAAATGTCTGTTTTTTATTTAAGCCCAAAGCAATCTTTGTTGATCCACTTTTGCTTTTTAAAATGTGCTTGAACTTTTTCATTGGCATTCATTTATATGAACAGAAGCCTATACTAAATTTTAGGCTCATAGCAACTGGTGACTAATTTGAAAAAATAAAGAAAAAAGGTAATATTCTCCAAATTCTGTCTTTTAGGTAAGTTTGTAAGACTGTGTAGGAGGAAAGTGGTATGAGTAGATGGATAGTTGGACTTTTTGATGGTTTTAGTCCATGAAGCAGGTTATTACTGGATATGGTTAGGAAAGGGGGTGTAAAATTACAAGCCACTAGTAATATCTGGTTTGCTAACCTTGAGAGGTCTGCTCGCCGGCCGTGGTATCTGATAGATGTGGACCTTGACTCACAGGGCAACCTGCTTCAGCCATGGGCTTTAGCCCTGGAAAACTGACTAATGCCTATGTTTCAGGTACTCTGTGGAACTGGGCCCTGGTTCTGTCAGCCTTTTGGTTCTTGATTTTATTTTTTTTTCCCCTCTTGAGTTATTGTGCTTTGAATTTCCTCCTGAACTCTTCTGAGCACGGCATTGCTGTGGCCGTTGTGGGGTGAGTTCATGGGATGCTCCTCAGAGAGGGAGTGCTAGAGCTCTTGTGTAAGAATCTGTCTGGACAGGGCCCTCCAGTTCTGAAGGGATGCTCTTGAATGATGCAATGAGAGTGCGTTTGTCAAACATCATTCAATGTGCTGAGTCAAGCTCAGGGAAATAACTGGCGGGATAAAATAATGGGGGAAAATGAGGGAGATTGGGAATTGTGATGTTTTAAGTACTCAAGATGAGAAGTGAGTATATTGAGGAATAAACACTCAAATTGATTCTTCTATGTCCTTTGAAAATAAAACTTGCCTTTATTATGAACTTTGGTCAAAATTTTTAAAAATGGCTAATCTGAATTGCAGCGCTTGAACCTTTGCATGGCTTCTTGGGCCTAGTGTGCATGTCCAGTAACGCAGCCAAGAGTGAAACTAGATTGGTTAAAATTAAAAATGTTAACTGCAGTCTGGATTGAAGAAAATCTCACCGTTCAGAATCCATTTATACATTTTTGCCATTGGTTAAACATGTGCTTTTTGATGTGTAGACTTTAAGGTTCATAAAGTTCGTAGTGTTCTGGCTACGCTAAAGAATGACCGAAAAATTTAGACTCTTGGAAGTTTCACCGTGCTGCTTACATGATAGATTGTTTCCCTTGGCTTGTGCGAACAGTGAAGTTAAACTGGCTGAACTAAGGGATTTATGTGTAACAGATAAATTCTACTTGATCAGATGGATGTAGGGAAGTGGATGAAAGTGGGGAGAGGACAATCTCCAATGTAGAACAAACATGAAAGAGTGATGGGGAGAGCTGGGATATCTCCCGGGTGTTGCTGCTTCTTAAGGGGCCCCTCTTGACAAGGCTGCGGTTTCACAGTTGCTCCTAATCAAGTGAAGTACAGGACAACCACCGAAAAGCTAGGAACTTTGTTTTCTGGGTTAATTTTCAGTGGGATTGATTCAAATTGCCACTTGGCCACACAGTGCTCTGGTGTTGATGTCAGGAAGATCCAGCAGGAAGCAAGAGGGTAGAAGTGCCCCAGCAGATGGGGGTTTGCGTGTGGGTTGATTCAGAGTGACCGTAGAGCTGTTTTGTGCAGGGGTTTTCCACCTTGGGTCGGCTTTTGGTGCTGAAACTGGTTTTAGTAGTTCTTTCTGGCTGTTCACTGCTGCCCACTGGGTTTGCTGGTGCAGCTGCTTGAAGGTGCATACTGTAACAAGAATCACTGAAAAGACCAGTATAAAAATTGCTTCTGTCCAGAATCAGCAAAGGGATCCGGTTTATAATTAGATGCCACACACACACAAGTATCAGTTCAACAAAAGCCGGGGGTGGGGGAATGGCTGGGAAGCTGGGGAGAGGGAGAAGTGTAAATCGCCACTGAAACTTCGTTGGGGAGGCTATTTTGGATTTTGGCCGGAATTAGCTATTTGATGACAACTACTCCTTAAGTGTTTACCTTTCCTGCTCCTGCACTGCTTGGCACTAGTTTGTTCTTCTCTGTGTGCAGCTAGCTTGGGGAAGTGATCTGAGTGGAGTGGAAAAAACCAAACCAACCACCTTTTCTTGTTGTTGTAGTTGCTCAGAGGAGTTCGGGTCCAGTTCACTGTGCAGGAACACAAGCATTTCACCCACGTGCTGCAGCGAGCAGCGAGGGGAGTAGGAATTGCTGGAACCAGTGTTCCTGTGAAAGATTTCTCCAACTAATTTCTTCAGGGATAAATTGAGCATGGGGATAGTGCAGGAATGGCCGGCATTGGGATGTATTTGAGAATTACTGTGTTCTTAGGCAGGCTATATAACAGATACATATTGTACAATATTAAGTTGTAAAATGAAGATTGTAATTTTACTGAAACTTTTAGAGAAATGCTTATATTTTTTCTGTCCGGTCTCGATACCTGTCTCTGTACCTTTGGATGGTGCAGCACTGCTCTTGCCGTTGTGGAAGAGACCTTTTGCCTTTCAGAGAGCTTGCTCGTGCTCAGTTTCTGTTAAAGCTTAAGTCTGTTGAGAGATAAGGGGTATGAGAGTAGTTCAAAACTCCCCGTTGGTGATCCTTGAGTCTTTCACTGTTTCCCCTCCTTATGCCTAAGCCTCTTTGGTCATATGAACTGAGTAAAGCATTCGTAATAACAAACCACATCTGAAGAGAACAGTCTCTGGCTCAGAACTAGTGCCAAACCCTGTAATCTTGTTACTGAGAAATGGAGTCTGCTGATCTCAAAAAGTGTTGGTTGGGTGTTTGTATTTATGCTCGTTTTGCATGCAAAGTTAATGCTCTGTTTAATTTCTTTCAGGTCTGTTGGTACGTTTGCCCGAGCACTAGATTGCAGTAGTTCTGTCAGACAGCCAAGTTTGCACATGAGTGCGGCAGCAGCCTCTAGGGACATCACGCTGGTAAGATTTTGAAGAGGACCTCAAATTTTTTTTTTTTGAGAGATGCAAAATATTCACCTCGGCAGTAACAGTTGGCAAAGAGAGAGGGGCAGATGGATTGTAATTGTGGCCTGCTGTGAAGCAGATCCTGTCTTTGTAAAGGAACCCTTTATTTACATATGAAGTAACTTTTTCTGGCCTTGTGCCTCCTATGATCCCTCATGGATAATTCCGTGAGATGTTTTTTGTTTCGTTTTATTAAAATGTTTTGATGACATGCCTCAGGCGCATCTCTTGCATGGGCTTAGTAACTGTCTTGAGAAGAATGCAAATAATTATCTGCCTGTCTGCAGTATTATAATGTCAGAATGACACTCCTCATCACTTCCCCAACACCAGGCTGTCACTGGCATCTTTGGGCCAGATTGTCTGGAGGAAGAAGTTGCGGTCAGATAAGAAATTTCAGTTGATCCAGTTCTTCTCTTTGACCAGCTTCATTTTAGAGTACCTGAGGAGTGGTGACACTGTTAATATTTTATAATCATAAATGATTCTGAGTAGATAGAGGAAGGGGAAAACTTGACCTTCTATGCTAGAGAAAGTTTAATGAAAATTTGAATAAAATTTATGAAGTCTCCAGAGAACTCTTATCAAAGCCTCACCTCATAACTGGAATAATGTGAAATCATATATAGAACAAATTCTAGGATAGAACACTGTAGATTAATTGTGCACGTGCATAAAACTGGCATGATGAAAGGCAAATAACATCCTGATTAAAACTACAGAAATCAGGAAATAAAGCCAAGCTTTCATCTACTAATACCAATTCCTCCCTCCCAATGTGTTCTCAGCCCTTGTAAATCACAAGTTGCAGGCAGTTGTAGCTCAGCTTTCTGAGGAGTAATTGCTCCTGGGAGTAATTATTTTTTCCTACTAGGCTATGGTGTGTGACTTGACTTGAATCTTTTTGGGGATTTCTGGCCTTTGGGGGGGACTTGCTGCTCTTAAATATTTTTCTTATCTGCAATTTTTGTGGGTTATTTGACAAGGAAAGTGCACAGCTAAATTTGTCAGAAATTATGCCCTCAGACCTCTGTCTTCATGCCCCATCTGTGGATGGTACCTAACAGGGCTCCTGGCGTGAGTGGGTCTCTATCCTGTGCTTTTTCTTACCAGTAGTGCTACAGGGGTGGTGGTGCTGGTGAGCAGCTGAATAGGAATTACTGATAAGCAAGGGCTCATGTTCCACAAACCCTGCTATTGTTAGTGAACGTTAGAGGTGTACGCTGACAATTGCAGTAAGTCTGAGGTTGGAACAGGTTTTTATTGACTTTGTGTTAGGTATAGGATACTGCACCCTCAATTCTTGGTGCAGAATTTTTGTTAATGCTGTTTCACTGTTAAGCACTTTTTCTCCCTTACATTTATCTTTCTCTTTTACAACAATACAGTTCCATGCTATGGACACTTTGCACAAAAATGTCTATGACATTTCCAAGGCAATCTCTGCGCTTGTGCCACAAGGTGGGCCAGTCCTGTGCAGAGATGAGATGGAGGAGTGGTCAGCTTCAGAGGCAAACCTCTTTGAGGAAGCACTAGAAAAATACGGAAAAGATTTCACTGACATTCAGCAGGATTTCGTAAGTATATAAAATGAAGGCCCACATGGTGACAGGTCTGATCAGTGGCAGACCTGGTTTGCAGCTTGTCTAAACCTTGTTGGGTTTTTTTGTGTTGAAGAAGAGGGCTTTGAACTGAAGCATGTGTCTTGCTGTAAATTGGGGAAAGCAGACCTCATACTGATGACAGCCTGTTGTACAGTCAGAGTTTCAAATCACAGATGATAACTTTTCCTTTAGAGATGTTAATTTAAAATCATCTGCTCCACTACAGCTGAGGGAGGATTTAGGAAAGTGTTGTGACAGCCTCTCTGCTGCAGATTAATTTGTGTTTGAAGGAGGATAAGTAACTGAGCCTTCTGAAACATGAAAGTTTAGTCACTTTCATAATGCGATTTCAGAAAGGGCCTTTTGGAAGTTTTAAAAACGAATCTTTGGCATCCAAGGGAAGTGTCCTATAGTTTGGCCAAAGCTCCACCCTAGGTGCTCAGCCTGCAGATTGAATGAAGCACTGTGAAGAGAGCCAAGTTTCACTGTATCTCTGTTCGAGTCCTCTGGAACAAAACAAGTAGTTGCTTGTTCAGTGTTGCCTGTCCTGTGCTCTAATCTTTTAGACAGAGGGCCTTGGAAACAGCACAATGCTTTCTGTGGTCCTGCTGAAATCCTCGTGCTTCTCATGCAGAGAACAGAGCTGGCAGGGCACAATTCTGTTAGTAATTACCTTTTTCTTTTCTTTTTTTCCCTCTTTTTTTTTTAATGGGCCAGCTCCATAGAAGCCAGGCAAACCAGAACTGTGATACTGTAGTTGAGGTTCTTGCTCAAGTCTTTGCTGCTCAAGCAGAGAGAGGCTGAGCCAGCAGGCTCCCTTCCACGTTGTCTCTCTTGAATGTGGTTTACTTTGGAGCCAATGCAGCTTAAAGATTTACCTGTAACCTGCTCTACATTTACACTGAAAGCACTATTTTTTGAAAGGGCATTTAATTTCACATGCATCCCATGTGCATCTAATGCCCTTAAGAGATTCAGACACTGGCTGTCTCTTTTTTGTTAGTAGTTGTGAGACTTTGCTATAAACTGTCAAAGGAGTCCTGTGAATTTCAGTGAGGCTGTGCACCAGCTCCATGGAATGACTGCTGCTTTTCCTTTATGTCTCTAGCTCCCATGGAAGTCCTTAACAAGCATAATAGAATATTACTATATGTGGAAAACTACAGACAGATACGTTCAGCAGGTAAGAGAGTCAGAATCGCCTTTCGTTCTAACGGAAGATGTTTTTCTTGCCTTTGAAGCCAAGCGTTGTTGCTTTATTCTCCCTCTTGAGGTTCAGCCTTTCCAATAGGTGGGTTCTGTAATGATCTGAAGCACAAGATAATCTCTCATCACCAAACTCATCAGCTGTTCCACAGATATAAACACGTAGCATTGGCATTCATGTTTGCTGCTGCTTCATTTATTTGGAGCTTTCATTCAAATGTCTGTTTTGGAATTCAGCAGTTCGAGGAAGAGAATACAGTTAATTTCTGCCTGTAGAGCTCAAGGTCAGCATCAACTTCACTTTTGGCTTTTTAGAGGGAGTGGGCAGTTGCTGTACAACAGGCAGCCGTGCTAATTCCCCACCTCTGCCTGCCCATGACTTTGATTGCAGCTGCATGGAGGCTCCCCTGTGTAAGCACCGCGAGTGAAGTGTTTGCCTGGGAAGCCTTGATGGCTCAAATTCCCAGACTCGTTATACTTGAGAATCAACTTTGACTAGTGTTTACAATCATTTTTATCTCTACTTGTTTAAATATGAAGGCTGCTTGGTCCCTTAAATAAAGAAAGCATAATGCAAGCAGCATGCAAAATATTGCGGAGTATCAGTTGCTGAAAACTGCTTATAATATTTAATGGGAAAATTAATTAAAAGAAGGGAAAAATATATAATGGATTTTTCATTATAATTGTCAGTATTATGTTTAGGCATCTATTTGAAGTATTAGAAATAATGGAGTTATAAAAATATCCTGCATTAACCTGCTTCTTTGGAAATTCAGCCTGGGATAAAGACTGGGTGACTGAGGCATTGACCAATATTTGACATGTGCTGTATTTGGGCACCTTGATCTGTATTGTGATTTTTACCACTTTCTTGCCTCACTTCTTTTAGTGATAAAAATCCATCTAGCCATATGGTAGGTATCAGAAAAAGTAAGGAAAGTTATTTTATCAGTCGGTGAAAACTAGAACCTTAAACTCTTGCGTGAAAATGTCACCCTTGTGCAGTCAGAACAGCAAAGATGAGTAGGAATTCTTGGCAAAAATTAAACCAAAAAGCATCTCTCTACTACTTAGAAAGTCCACAATACATTTGCAATGATGAAGTTGTGTTTCTACCTGTCTTGAGGTATGTAACAGTGGTGGGAATAAGGGGTAGGGAGCAGTTTCTGTGGTGTTCCCTCTTGGATACCATAGGAGACAGACTGAAATAGGCTCCCAGGTGTTTGCTTCCAGGCCATGTGCCTTGCTTAGGAAGTGGTTATTTTGCTTTTTCCGCTTTTTTGAACCTTCTCATTACATAGACAAAATTACAGAGGGGATAGCTGCCTGAAAGACTTTGATTATTTGTTCTTGCAGCAATTAATAAAACCCAACAAACCTGCAGTTTCTTGTACTGTTTTGCTGTATTCCTGTGCAGTGGGTTTTCTATCATGGTTATGCTGCATCTTACTCTTGCTGCCCAGCAGTGTACCAGGGAGTGGGGTTTGGGGAAGAGTTCCAGTTAGAGGCTCTATATTTAGGAAACAATATGAGTTTAAGCCGAACAGGTAGAAATTGCAGTACAGAGATATCACATCAATTACGTCTGAACTGAGCTGAAGACCTCATCTCAAATTCCCAGCTTGTACCAGCAAATAATACTATTAAACATTTATAAAAAGCCTGGGAGAGCTATCTATATATAACCACAAAGAAAGCATAGGAAGTTGTAGTTGAAATAATGGTGTATTACATTTATATTTTACTTGATGTGTGCAAAGTCTTTGGCAAAGCACATCCCTCACCACTTTTTCCATCTGTTTCTTTGTACTGTTTTGTCTGTGTAGATTCTTTCCTCAGTCTAGTACCGCAAAACGGTTCCTGGGCTAACAGCATTTTTGTACATAAGATATTGAAAATGTGTTGAATAAGGAATGAAAAGTGTGTATCCCGAGTTGTTTCACTTTCACTTGCCCTCCTCTGAAAGAGGGTGGTTGAATTCTATTCCAAGACTGCATGTTACTGTCCTTTAAAAATATTGATAACTTGCTCATTCTTGTAGAATCTTTGGCTGAATGAACATAAAACCATCCATTTAAAATGACTGTTTCTGTGAGTTACGCAACACCATAATGACGTTTTTTTGTCATCAGCCAATTGCTTCCTTTGACGAGAAACAGCTAGTTGGGAGCTTTTACATCCTTCTGTATTTCCTTTGAGATTTTCTTGGAGTGGGAAAGCACTGTCATAATCCTGAAGCAGAATCCATCTCTTTCTTGCGATTGAGGAAGCGAAATTTTTAGTTGACTTCAGCAAAGACCCTTTCTCAGAACGGAACACTCGGTACACCTAAGATTGAAATGCTTAATACAGCACTTCCTTGTCTTGTGAGTAGGATACTGTGATTGAGATGCATCGCAAATTGACTTGGTTTGGAGCATGCACTTGGATCCCTTATCCAGTAATTTTTATTTGTCTTCAGCTCTACCATGCTTTTGAAGGTTACCAGCGTAATTAGGAGTTCAACCATTTCAGGAGAAGGACTGACCCTCCAAGAACAGAACTGCTGAATGAGCAGTTCCACTGCAGTATCAACACAGAATTTGTGGTCTGATGTAGGCTCCTGTGAATGTCTGTTCAAAGCGGTCCTAAGAGTTTTCCTGTCAAGGACACCCTTTCAGTGTTGGCTTGAAGAAAAAGAGGGGGAGATACATTCCTAATTCAGTATCTCGTGTCTCCTTTGAATGCACCCTTTTCTTCAGACAGATTTCCTGGGTCAATTCACAGGAGCATGTATTTCTGATTCAGAAAGGTTTGAAATGGCATCCCTGGAGTAACTGCTGTTTGGTGGCTTCCCCCAGTCTTCAAGAGTTGATGTGATGTCTGGGTATTGCCTATGTTTTCATTCAAAGTAAAGGTTGAGTTCTTAGGTAGTTGTGCATTCCAGAGTGATTGCTTGAGGAGCATGTAACCTCAGGAGGAAGGTCAGGTAATGGATTTCTGCTGTTCTGTTGTTATATGGAAGTGCCAGTAGAAAAGTGTAGGAGGAAGAGACAGAGGCAATCAGTTTTAAGGTATGCATAGTGTTGAGAAGATACCAGAGAAAGTGCAAGCGCCATTATATCTGGCTACATGAGGTAGGGAGCTTAAAGGAGGGAACTCTGAGTAAATCTTGATTTAGATAGAAAACATCTTTATTAAGGAAAGCAAATCTTTGTACCTAGCTGAGAGTGACATCTTAATGTACCAGCCTTCATAAAGTACTGTGTGCTAGTGAAGTAGAAATAACATCAAAGAAATGTTTTTCAGCGTACGTAGGACGTTTTATCCCCAAACACCTCCTGTTAAGCCTACAGTAAGGTGGAACTACGTCAGTTTTGGCATACAACTGACAGAGCCCGTAGGTACCACACATCAGTGCCGAGATGTGTTGCTGGAGCACAAGCAGCTGGAAACACCTCTCCCAGATTGCACCGTGGACTGAGACCTG
This sequence comes from Psophia crepitans, assembly GCA_013399095.1. Taxonomy (NCBI): domain Eukaryota; kingdom Metazoa; phylum Chordata; class Aves; order Gruiformes; family Psophiidae; genus Psophia; species Psophia crepitans. The sequence continues at coordinate 303,916 of VWZZ01006918.1, forward strand.
TTGTGTCCCACCTCCCCTGCCTCCCAGCGGCACTTGTGTGTTCAGAATTTTGAAAAAGAATAAACAGTGTGAAAGTTCTCTAAATCCAGAAAATCTGCTCTTTCTCATCAGCAACTAATAGTCTTAATATTTGAGGCAATTTGAAGCATGCCTGTGCTGTCTACCAACCCGACTCTTGCACCGTAGACCTTGAAATATCCCCTGCGTTCCTGCATTTCTTCTCTGATTTCCTCTTTATAAATGCTCACTCTTTAGAAAACGACCGCAAACATTCGCTCTGGTATGTCATGTATTACAAAACTCTTTCAAGCTCAGTGGGTAGAATGAAAGATGTTAAAGCCAGGGAGAGGATATTTAAAGGACAGATGTTTGCACCAACTTGAATGTACAGTGCTTAGTAATTTAATCCCTTGGTCCCTCTGGGACAGACAAGTTGGTAATATCTCTCTTTTACAGATGGGGAACATAGGAGGTAAATAAGAGGATGTACTTAAGATGTGCATATATAAATAACTCAAAAGACAAAAGATTGCATTTAGGCCAAACTACTAGAAAAAGTTACAAATGTTCAGGGTTTTTTTGTGGATGAGGACATTCATAACTACATCAGACAACATTAAGAATTTATAGTGTAAATATGCTTCAGGCAGAAATCAATAGATAACTGGCAAAGGACCTAGCAAAGCACTTTCTCTGTGAAGGGATTGTTCTGAAACTGTGTGTGGCTACATTTCAGACACCTTTGTTTTGTGCCTTCTGGTATCAGTCACTGTCAGAAAATAGGAAACTCATCATACCTGGTCTATTGATTGTCCACAGCCGCAAATAGTGCAAAACCAACCTCTTCTTATCCAGTACATTATGGTTCCTTCTGAAAACCTTCAGTTTTCCTGACACACTGGTTTATTATAAAGGCGTGTGCTGTATGTGGCGCTCTGCGCTGATCCCCAGGCAGCTGTAGGAGAGGGGAGGGTATTGCTAGGTCCAGGTGACTTATAGCAGTTGTCAGCTTGGGGCTCACACCGTGGTCTTCAGTCACAGAGAAAAGTTGTGGTATGAGGTTAACATTCATCACCAGTTTACTAAAATGTTGCTTAGTACCCTAAACTAACCATGTCTCCAAGGCAAATGACTTTGCATTGTGCATAGTATTTCAGCTGCTGGTAATGCTTTGTGCTTGCATGAAGCTTTTCTGTTCATACATTTCCAGAACTGTCATAACATAATGACTCCAGAAGGTCACCTTGGGGCTTTTAGCCCCCACAATCTAGAAATCTGGTGGAAATTAAAAAAAAATCAACCAGAACAATTCTCTACCAGTGGAAGTTCACTGAATTTCCTGCTTAAGCCTTAAGGAAATATGATTCTTGTACAAAGTTCATCAAGCAGTATTTTAAGCTGTTTATCAATATCTGATGCTGGACTTCCTTGTAATTCCTCAGGAGAGTGTGAGCTCAGTGACTGTTCATCTGCTGATATGACATAACTGCCTCTGGTAGTCTGTGCCTGGGGGGAGAAGACGTGTTTTTCAGTGCCGGCTGCGGGTGGAACAGCCTTCAGTTCATGAGCAGAAATACACCTCAGAGCATGCGTTTTGTTGAAGGATGATTTCTTTTGGCATAGTGTCTCTCTTGAAGGTAGAAGAGAGTTTCAGATGCTGCTGGAAAACCATTGTCACAGCACTTCTTGCGGCCCATCGTTGGATGCTTTGATTTCTTACATAAGAAGACTTGAGCAGGGTGTCTTGAAAATGTTCAACTTTGAATTTGTGGTTTGTATTCAGAGGGAGAGCCTCTGTAGTTCCATCAGTGATTGCCAGTACAACGTGTATTATTGATTCCCCCACGTCAGTGGGATTGATAAGAATTGTCTCCATGAAGTCTTCATTTGGCTTTTCTTGAAGACAGTTTTCAGGCAACTGTTCTTGTCCTAGACAAGATTTAAAGATGCAGTCTGGGAAACTTTCTAACACTATCAGAAAGCAGCCAGCTTTTGGATGCAGCTCTCTGCAGGTGTACTCGTAGTCTTTGGATAACTTTCAGAAGTTCTGTTTTCTCAGTCCTTGCTCTCTTGTGTGACAACTTTATTCTTTGATTTCTAAGATAGGCTGACTTTTATTTGCAGGAAAAGGTAAGAGGGGAATTCTTTAGGAGCCTAGAGAGCTTTGGTGAGGAACTGTCAGGCTGTCAGATGGAAAATTGTTGCTTAAGACTGTCCTTCTGATCAAAGCAAGCTTTATGTTTACGGGAAATTTTTACTCCATTGTTCCTACGGGTGTCCGTTGTGTCCCCGTACAAAGGATTTTATGTTTATCCCCTTCCTCAGTGACACACTCTTCAGTTTTATTACATTTTCTGGTGTTTCCTGTATCTGTGAAGATACTGACTTTAGCGTTGCAATTATTTTCCTACTGTGCCTTGAGGCTGCTGCATAGAAAATGTTAAGCTAATCTGTTTGTCTAGAATATCGCCATGCTGCTGGTTTGTCTGGACAATGTTGTCGTGGCTTTATGCAGACTGCTGTTACCAGCGTGGATGTTGGCATGGGCCCAGCTTTGAGCAGGAGGTTGGACTGGAGGCCTCCAGAGGTTCTCCCTGAATTAATTTAGCTTATATAATAAAGAGAAAACATGAACCTCAGCATGTCTCTTGTACTTTTTAAATGCTGTGAAGGTTTGAGTTGTAAAAGGAATTCTTGGCCAGTTAGTAAAGTTCATGTTAATTGTCTACCATTTTCTTGTGGGCTGTCAGCAAGTTCGCAGCCGTGGCTGGGGTGGGGGGAAAATGGAGCAGTGCTATCCCAGGGGGAATTTATTCCATACATCCCATTGAAAGGGTCCTCTAATTCATCGACTCCAGAAGCGTGGACAGAAGTTAACGGATGGTTTTACTGAAGTTGGACCATGTAAAGAGAAAAGTGGTGTGTACTTTTGAACATACTTCCCCATGCTCTGAAAGTCTGCTCCATTCGTGTGTTTTCCCTTAAACACATCACTGTTGAGTTCCTTAATATCTCCTGGCAGCAGTGGGTTTCTTTAGGGGCTGGTTGTTGGGTCTAGTTAGCGTCTCCCCTTTTTTTACCTCCATGCACCCCACCTCCCTGCCCCGATATTCTTTGCTACCTGTCTGGTGAGATTCCACATATGCCAGGAGTTTATTTCCTTTTTGTCTCAAAGGGGAATAAATGCGTATTGTTTGTGTACCTAGAGCTGCTCACCTTTAGAAAGTGCAAATGTACAGGTTGCCCATAGCTGATGTTTAGTCAGAAGTGATGACATACCATAATTTTAAAAAATCTGTTGAGTAATTCTGCATAGGTTTTGAGTTGAGCTCTTGGCCTTTTTAACTTTTAAAGAAGATCTCCTGTGTCAGTCAGTCTTCAAAAGTGAGGACTATCGACAAAGAAGTCCTGTTCAAACTCTGGGGATTGCTTCAGCTGTTGAGGAAATGTGATGGAGAGAGTGCACCACTATACCTGTTACTGTCCAGCTGAGGGATATTACCATGGAGAACAAACACAGGCTGATATGTCAGATCTTCCTCTGCAGAAAAAAAAAGAAAAAAAAAAAGGGTTGTGGGAGGAACAATGCCTGAATTTATCTTGCAGTGGCTGGGAATGAAAAGTTTGTCCTTATAAATAGTAGATTGTCATCTCTTTGACTTCTGAAAAGCTGTGTACAGAGTCATTTGATGCCCGCAATTGTTTTCAATGGGATCTTTCTGTTGGAAAAGGATTTTGCAGTAGCTGCTCAGTGAAAGGAAAACTTCACTGTTAATAAGCCCTAAAGTTTTTACAGGTATATTACTTGACTCCCAGGTAAAATAGTCCTTATTTTCTCTTTATTCTAACTTTTTTCTTTTTTTTTTCTTTTCTTTCTAAAGAAACGATTGAAAGCAGCAGAAGCAGAAAGCAAGCTAAAACAAGTGTATATACCTAACTAGTAAGTATCTTTTTGTATTATTTTGTTTTCTACTTCATTGTAGAGGGTCTGGTGTAGCACTTTCCATGGCCTGCCAGCATTATGTATTTGCTTTAATTCCATGATGAGAGACATAGTTGAACAACCATGTCAGAGAACTATTAAATCAGGTTACCAATATAATAAGCTGTTTGCTGATACTTCCATGGGCTTGAATTCCTTTTCATTATAGCTGAGTTAATGCTAACCACCCTGATGCCGATAAACAGCTAGCTGCCCTCTGGAAGAAAACACAATAGCTCTGGTATTTCAAAGGTGGCTAGAACAAAGCGGTACCTCCTCCCAGTATGCTTACGCTGCTGCTTGTGAGTGTGTAAAAGACAAAGCTGTTCCCACACGCTGACCTTCCACTTCTGGAACACAGGGTGTTTCCTCCACAAGCATCTGAGGACTTTCCCTTCGGGGCTTTCCTGGTTAGGATGCTGTGCTGTCATGTTGCTCGTTTCCTTCATCCTGTATAATGTTCCTGTCCTGAAGCAACTGTTACTTAGCTTCTAATTTTTATTTTTATACAGATTGGGAGTTGGGGGTGGCAGGTCAGCCTAGCTGTGAACAAAAAGGTAGCTAATTACCTACTCAGTAATATATGCTTTTATTAATTTTTGTCATCAGTGGATCACCACTGTGTGGTTGTTTCCTAATGTCCTTTTTATATATATATGTAAAAAGGTTGTTCACGGCTTGGATGAATGTATGCTTTGCTAGGTAGAAAACTGGCTGGGTGGCCGGGGCCAAAGAGCTGTGGTGAATGGAGTTAAATGCAGTTGGCGGCTGGTCGCAAGTGGTGTTCCCCAGGAGTCTGTACTGGGGCCGGTTCTCCTTAAGATCTTTATCAATGATCTGGACAAGGGAATCGAGGGCACCCTCATTCAGTTTGCAGATGACACACAAATTGTGTGGGAGTCTTGATCTGCTGGAGAGCAGGAAGGCTCTGCAGAGGGATCTGGACAGGCTGGATCCATGGGCTGAGACCAACTATGAGGTTCAACAAGGCTCAGTGCCAGATCCTGCACTTGGGTCACAACCACCCCATGCAACACTACAGGCTTGGGTAGAGTGCCTGGAGAGCTGCCCAGTGGAAACTGGGGGTGCTGGTTGACAGCTGGCTGAACATGAGCCAGCAGTGTGCCCGGGTGGCCAAGGCGGCCAACGGCATCCTGGCCTGTATCAGGAATGGCGTGCCCAGCAGGAGCAGGGAGGTGATTGTCCCCCTGTACTCAGCCCTGGTGAGGCCGCACCTCCAGTACTGTGTTGAGTTTTGGGCCCCTCACTGCAGGAAGGAAATTGAGGCCCTGGAGTGTGTCCAGAGAAGGGCAACGAAGCTGGTGAAGGGTGCAGAGCACAAGTTTTAGGAGGAGCAGCTGAGGGAGCTTCGGGTATTTAGTTTGGAGGAAAGGAGGCTGAGGGGAGACCTTACTTATCGCTCTCTACAGCTACCTGAAAGGAGGTGGTGAGGTGGATGTTGGTCTCTTTTCCCAAGTAACAAGTGATAGGA
>VWZZ01006918.1:309537-351905 GCA_013399095.1 Psophia crepitans
CCGGAGGTGTGTAAAAGACACGTAGATGTGGTGCGCAAGAGATATGGTGGACTTGGCAGCGTTAGGTTAACGGTTGGATTCAATGATCTTAAAGGTCTTTTCCAACTTCAATGATTCTATAATTCTGTGATTTATACATATACACACACACGTATATAAAATATATATATTCATATATATATATAAATTCTTAGTAAAATATGTTTCGTTTCTTGCATTTTGTCTGCATAACCCAGTCAACAATTGTTACAACGTGGAAATTTAAATCTCTCCTATCTTTTCTCTTTTCAACTTTCACTCCCAGATATGTCCCTGTGTGTATTATCCCAAATAACTCCTTTACTCTTTTATGATATCTCCTTTCAAATATTTATGAACTTCTACCATGTGTTCTGTTACTTCAGGCAAAGCTAAGTTTTTCATATTTAGCTTGCAAGACAGTCCCTTATTTCTTGTGAAAATAGAGGATCTGTGATTTGGTTTTTTGCTTTGAAATACGTCGGTATCTCTCAGGTGAATTTACTAAAACTTAGGTGTAATATTCAGAGCGAAGCCAAATAGATGTCTTGTCATGCAATTTTTCAACAATATTGCTTTTTGTGGATGGTGTTACTCTGCAGGGGACACTGGACATCAAATTAAACATGAATTCACAACGTGATAAGCTTGTATAGCAAAAGCCAATGTAATTTAGTCTGCAGATGCGAAAGGATATTGCAAACGAGAGAGTCTGGTAGTCTTGCTGTTGCTCTTGGATTATAATGTATGTAGGTAGGGCTTTGTGTCTGAAAGGTTATAGTGCTCATTTGATAATGGCTGTCTGGAGTGCCGTCTTATCCCTCAACACTGTATCTCAGCAAGATAATTCGTGTTGCTATCCAGAGAATATAATCAAATCAGCAGCTTACCTCTCTACTTCAGGAAAAGACTTCTGTCTCTACCCGTGTGGTTGCTATTTTTGTCTCTGACTTTGATTTCCAGTCACGATTGATTTTGAGTGTTATACCTTAACTTACATATTGTTTAATTGATAAAATGGGTGTCAAATTTTCCTCCTCCTCCAATATTCTTTCATGTGCATCAGGAAATGTAACAATTGTGTACATGACTTACTTAATCCCACATTGAATACTTTTACTGGGTTGTTTTGTTGTTTTTTTTTTTGCTATTAATACCTTGAAGTGTGGTAGTAATTAAGTATTTATTTCTAAAATTTTTGAATTATTTCTACTCAAGTTCCAGTACAAGATCTGGCACGCAGGGAGTGTCTTGCATCTACGTTATGTTGTGACCTAGAAGATTATATTCTTGGCTTGTAATAGCAATACATGGTGTAGGGATCTAAATATCAATGTTATTGATTTGTCCTTATCATGTTACTGAGCCCATTCCTGTTTCGAGGCTTCAACCATAATGATCCACTTGTCACCTCAAAAATAAATTACTTGATGTAGGCTGTCACAAGACCTATGCAGAAGCATGTCAGCTGATTGAGTGAAACCTATTCTAACAATAACTGGTGTAAAATTGTTTGCAAAGAGAGACCCAGGAGGATATCATACTCTCACAATTTTATTATTTTATCTGGTCTCTGGCTGTCTTCCACTGATAGGACTCTTGTTTTTCCTGTGATTTTAATAGGAAAATCTAGAAAGAAGGAAGGAGAGGAAAATAATGAGAAAAACCATAGAAGCAGTCTCTAAAGGTTATTTTTCATGTCATGTACATATTAAATAGTGAAAAAATAACAGCTCTCTGTGACACTTTATAGTCAATTATTTTTTTTTTTTCCCTGAGAGTGTTTATAACATGAAGAACAGAAGTATGGAGAGACTAGGTACCCTGTGCAGGGTTGTGCAGGTAACTGATGTGAGGTTATCAAGTCCTAAACCAGCATCCTAGATATTGCACAAACATTTCTGTGCTGCTTCCAGGAACAACCCTGATTTTGGGACAGACATCTGTACTTGATGTGACTGAACCCCGTGCTTGTGTACCTGGGTTTGTAATGCATCCCTTAGGTTGAAAAGCACTAACGTGCTTTCCTCTGGTGATAGGAAGAAGTATAAAACCAGTTGAATTCTGTACTGAGGAAATACTGAAAAAAATAATCTTTGTTTTCTGTAGCGATTTGTTTGTTAGTGGGAGTGGTGTTAAATAAAGCAGTAGCAGCATCCTGAGAGCACAAAGAGATTCCATGTTCTTACACACTTCAACCTGCCATCTGCCAGCATGAGCACGGGGCTCGGAGACCTTTCTTGTTGCAGGTGTAGTCTCGGTCTCCTTCTAGAGTATACCCAAACATAGCCTTCAGGCTGTTTTGGAAGTAATATTCTGGTGTTACTAATTTTATGGCCATCATATGTACTAGTTATTTGCTTCTGTTTGATGACAGTCTGGTTGTGTAGCTGGTGCTTTTTGGGATTAGGACATCTGCAGATCCTGAAGGCTGACACATGTGGTTTTCTGTGGCTGAACTGGAATTTGCTTTGATCTAAGTGATACCAGAAGGGGTAAGAACAGAAAGGGAAGAATTAAGTGCTCCATACAATCCCCAGTCTCTAAAATGTATTGATGTAAAATGTAAATTTTAAATTTACATCTGTAAAATGTAAATTAATACATTCTACTTACAGTATTTTATCTGAAGATCTCAAAGCATTTTGACAAGCTGCAAATGCTTCCTCACAAATGCTTGTCAAGTAGGGAAATATTCTCCCTACCCTGCCTCCTTTTTTTAAGCTAATAAGGAAACTGGAGGAATAGGTCAAAGCTTGGGGTGACTGCGTAACAAGCTGAAGATAATTCCTTCATCTGTTTCTTGGTTGTCCTCTGCCTGAGGAGCAAGACTTTTTTTTCTTCCCTGTTTAATTGTGCAGAGGTCCACTGCAGCATGGAAAACGTAAAGACGTGATGCTGTTTGTTCTTTTGTGGCTGCAGTAGTTAAAATGGCAATTTTCAGCATTTTATTGGAGAAAGCTTAAATTTTCAAAAAGCATCGTTTAGCAGTTGTTAGACCTGTTCTTTTTACAGAACCCCGGAGAGCTGTGATGAGAGCTCACCTCTCTCTTGTCTGGGTAAGGAATCTAGACACGTGAATTAGATACCTAGAGGTAGATGGCATAAATATTCCTTACAAAGGATTAAAAAATGTTCTTATTTCTGAGGCTTTCTTAGTTGTTCTGTTGCATCTAGCACCGCTACGGTTTCCTGAATAACAGGAAACATTTGCTGTGAAGTTTGTAGTTATTTTTAACAACTAAAAATCTATCGCTGAGCTGTGGGTCGAATGCTAGTCAATCATGTAGTGAAGGGATTTCGGTGTTCTGCCTGGGTCTGAACAATCTTCAGGCTGGGGTTGGTTTTTCCGGGCAGGGCAGTCTGCAATGGCTGGCTTCCAGCGCGTTCTTTGTGCATGTGCTTTAGCACCTTAATCCCTTTAGGTGAGACTCATCTCCTGCAGAATACAGCCTAGAAATCTGCACTTGGTGATCTCTCTTCTAGTGTAACTGATTGTTCTGGCGCGATTGAAACCCATTTAAAAGACGTCCATTTTTTTGAACTGGAAATGGTAGTTTACAGCATCAGTATTCTCGCTACCTTATTTGCATCTTTCACTTCAGCTTCATTAATTGCCTAATGATTCATCCAGTTGTTCATCTAATTCTCTTGTTAATAGCTGTAGCTGGCTTTGGTGATATCAAACAAGTTTAATTAGCATATCTTCAACAATTAAGAGCTTTTTGCTCCTCGTACGATGAAGACATTAGCAGCCTACATTTTATTGTTACTGTCCCTGTGAAACTTACCGTTGGAGCAGGACTCTTTCTAGTGCTTGTTGCAGCTACGGTAATGGTACTATTCCAAAATCCTGAAGTTAAGTTATTGCCCCAACTACAACATGACAATTTTGTGATCCCACCCGTGCATCCCTTTCACTTGTGTTTGAAATATGAGTTTCACTAGGGTTATAGAGAGGACAACGGTGTCAGGCCATCACCCTCCTCTCTGCACGTGAGCTTCGTCCTTCGGATGTGCATGCCAACGCCTGCAGCCACCTTCTCAACTAACTCTTTACAAGCAGACACAATAGGGCTTCCTGGCACGCTGCTCAAAAAAAACCCAAACCTTTCTGTGTGCTTTACTAATGGATTTAAGACTCCTTTACTGCGTTTTTCAGAGCATAAACCAATGTACAGAAGCGAAGCAACATGCCTCGTGTTGAACCGTAAGACCTGGAGTGGAGGGTTAGTTTTCTTTGCTTCAGTCTTTTGCTCTGTCTGTTGAGCAGCACTGCTTGTAACAGTGTGCATCTGCGAGGACTGTTTGTTTTACAGCATCTTGGTAATGTTTGCACATGGAGTTCGCTCGTGAATCGTTGGCAAAAGTTCTTTTGCAGCAGGTTACCATAGTGACGTCCCAGAGTAAAGCGCTGGGTAGCATGAATGTACCTCCTTTCAACTTCCCCTTTGTTAAGTGTGTCTGCGGATCTCCTGCCATCTGTGGTGTCAGAACTTCAGGCCATTCTGATAAGCACCCCGAAACACTTTAATCCTTGTAAGAACTGGGCAAATTAATAAGCAAAAGGAGAAGAAAACCTAGTCAGGCTTGTTAATCTGAATGCCTCTATTTTTTTCTCTTTTTTTCTCTTCTCTGCTTCTTTTGGGCTGCTCAGCATACTGAAGGAACAAACTATTTACAGTGTTCCTGTGCCATGTAGCCTCCTAAGCTTTCTCGTCTGCAGCGAGGAGCACCATCAGAATGCTCTCTGAAGTTTTTCTGAGACTCTCTTACCTCCTTATGCAACGTGTGTGTGGTCCTCGTAGGGCATTTGCAGCCAGATCTGTTTTGTCTCTGCAGAAATGGAGCTTTACTGAGCTCTGTATCCGAGTGCCTGATCTGATATTTTCAGGTGAGGAGAAGGATGACCTTCTGGCTTCCAGGGTGGTGTAAGCTTTGCAGTGGTGTTTGGGTTTGTTCCAGAGCGTGGAGGGACAGTTGTCTTCAGGATTCAGTCACTTGGAACTTCTTTCCTCTCAGGGGTCATTGCTGAGAATGTGAAACCTAATATTGATGCCCCATTAGAAAGAAATGAATTTGGCCGTATTCCCACAGCGCTGTTTTTGCAGCACTAGCCAGGGCGAAAGGTATTAAGTATTCTGGGTCACTGAAATCCCTGTGACTCCTGTGTCAGCGTGCAACCGGTGTGTAACAAAAAGTTTTCAGAAAGCTATTTTAAGATATTTCTGCTTGAATAAGTGGATTCCAAATCATGGGTTTATCAGTTGGAAATAAAAGGAATATGCCCACTCCCTTCAGTCTTCAGGCAAGCAAATATGAGGGAAATGTGATCGGCACTACCGTTGGGGCTTATGTTCAGAATCTGGCACCAACGGCTGCCTGCTTTTTGTTGCTTCTATAAGCTGAGCTCCTAAGAGCACCTGGGAGTCCTTGCGTGTTCTATAAACTCCTTGAGTGTTCTTGCCTGAAACTTCTTGTGTGACTTGGTCCATCTTCCTCTGTTCCCCACAAATCCTGTCCCTGCAGTACCGATTCTCTGTTGCTCTTGTTCCCTCCTGTGCCAAGGATTTTTTGAATGCCTAATTTCCCCCCCCCAGACACCTCTTCCTCTGCAGAGATTTTGTACTCTTCCATACTGCTCTCCGTGCCAAGGTTTTGTTTGCCCTTCCACTCCCAGCTCCTGCCAGGAGCCTTTTTTCTTTTTTCTTCTTTTGTTTCTTCCTGAGTCAACATTTTTAAGAGAGTATAGGGATGAGCTGAGGTGATTCGGATGTTATATTAGAATGCATTAATGACAGCCATCAGTGCATTTCTTGCTCTACAGATGTTAGGTGTTCAGACATTTCCCATTTAGTGCAAACCTAAATACTTCCTATTAGAGACACAGACCATAGTTTAAGACTTGTCGGAAGGCTCATACTTGTTAAAATCTCTGTCATACGCTGTCTCCAAAGATTTGGTTCAGTGTGTTGGGTGTGCTTGTGCGAATCGTGGCTACACGATGCAAACCTTTGCAGCAAGACAATGTGGAAATATTTGTGACTGCAGTCTAGGGTTATATTTCTCTGAGTAAGGCAGGGGGTGCCCTTTCTCTGCCTACCTCCCCTGCGCTGGGGGAGATTTACGTAAAATAACCCTCATGTTGAGGCCTGAGTGAGATCTGTAGCTGAGATCTTTTTGTCACCAAGATAAGAATGTCTGGGATGGCAAGTACCAACTTGACCTCCCTGGTTTATTGTTTTTAAATGATTTTGGATTCTTGAAAATGGCAACCAACTATTATAATTATCTTTATTATCGCTGTTATTTAAATATTATCAGAGACAGTGTTCATGGCAGTCAGATTGCTGGTAAGTACGGATCGTTCTGGAAGCCACGCAGTGAGCAAAATTTGAATCTCCAAACGTTTTGGGCCATACTTCGGAAAGTCAAGTAGGAAATCGTATACCTCAATTAATCTTTGTCCTCCTTTTTGCTTTGTGTTTTAAGTAACAAGCCAAACCCCAACCAGATCAATGTAAATAATGTCAAGCCAGGAGTGGTAAATGGTACCGGCGTACAGGCACAGAACACGGGAGCAGGACGGGCCTGTGAAAGCTGTTACAGTAAGTGACGTGCCAGTATGGCAGTTGTGCATAGAGCGCGGGAGTGCTGTGCTGCAAACAGTAAAATAAAGGCTGTGTTGTGGTGGGGGGTGGGAAAGGAGACTTTGGAAGGTGGGGGATCAGAATTTGATGTAACAGCATTTAAGCAAAGGGTTTTTTTGGATTACTGGTGTTACATTTGTAGATAAAATTATAAAGTAGTAAAGGAGGAGTTAGTAAATGTCCTGTGTAATTGCAGATAACTGTTGAGCAGAGACTTAAATCACGGAGGTGTGAACTTGGCAATTTTATTTGTAATTTTTAGGTAGATTTCAAAATATGTGATATAATTGTATTTGGTCTGCTGCCTGATACTCATATACTGAATTCTCATGATTGTGTTCCTTCATGGGGAGCCTTTGAAGAATGTGGGACTATACGAGAAGTCAAGTCACAGATCTCTCATGTTCTTTTCTGGTAAAATTAGTGTATGGGGAGTTCCTGAAGACAGTCTTCCCTCTCTCTCCCATGCTCTGCAGAAGTTGTTGCCTACCAGTCTTGCAAAATGAGAGCTTTCAGTTTCATTGGCAGGAAATTTTCCCTGGTTGTGTTTTAGTGTTCATGTTTTAAAAGGGTTTATGTATGTAATTAATTCTGCTGAAATCACAAGTGCCTTTGACAGTGGTGATGACAGTGAAGCCATCATCAGGTTTTTAAGGTCTGTTTGAGCTTTGCACTGTCTTTGTGTGGGTTTTCTTTTGTGATGGTTTTCTTTTCTGAGGTTTTAAAGAGAATAAGCTCTGAAAAGTGATCCTGTTTAAGGATATATATAATTTCCACCTTTGTTATCTCTAGCCACACAGTCTTACCAGTGGTATTCTTGGGGTCCCCCTAACATGCAGTGTCGCCTCTGTGCATCCTGTTGGACGTACTGGAAGAAATACGGTGGCTTGAAAATGCCAACACGGTTAGATGGGGAGAGACCAGGACCAAACCGCAATAATTTGGTAGGTATCTGCTAAGCAGGCTGCTTGGTGCTCCTGCCTGGAAAGCTAGGTGCCATGATCTCTAACTAGTTGTTCACTGTTCTTAAATATTTTAACAACAAAAAGAATGCCTTCAGCCTCCATTGTTGTCCTTGGGTTTGGTATTTCATGTCTCGCAAAAGTTGGCACGTTAACCTCAGCTATAAGTAATTTGTTGCCAAGTACTGCCCTGAGGAAAAAGAATAAATCATTTGTTTAGCAAACTAGCCATCAAATGCATGGGATAACTTAATGAAGATGGAAGAACTGAAATGCCAGCCAGTGCTTCTGGTATTTGGTTTCCATGTTTTTTGCTGTAGGGAGGACTCTCTCTTTTTTTTTTTTTCATAAAGGAATTCATTATTTCCTGAAACCTGTTCCGTTTCCCGAGGCACATTCAACCTTAGATACCCCAAATCGCTAGTGGCTTGTTACAGATCCCTTATCTTGTTTTTCTACTTCAACTTTTTTTTTTTTTTTTAAACTTAATCCTCTTTCCTTTTGGATAGGTTTGAATAAACACTATAGGAGCTTCTGTTTAGTGTTTCCCCTTTTGTATAAGAAACAAAATTCTCAGAATTTTTCTGAATTTCTTGGAAGTTCAGTCCGGAAGCATCACACATTGCGCTGATTGGGAAAAGCAGCTATGTCACTTGGACAGAAGGGTAGTGCACACTGAACTTTGGTCTTAGATGAATTTCTTTCCTCCCTCCTAGTCTTTCCTATCATTCTTTTTCTATTCTGTTTCTTTCATTTAACCTCTGTCCTTTCCAGACTTCTGTTTGCCCTCTGAAGCTACCTGATTGCTGAGATGACTGCCAGTTTTTATCAGCCTTATCCCTCTTGTTTGTTAATTAAAAAGTATGTAAATAGTCTAAGAGGGGAAGCCTTGTTCTCCCGAAACTGAAATTTCCTCCTATTTTGAAACCGTGGGTGGGTTTGAGATGACAGGGTACTGCTGTCATTATTTTATTGGTTGACTTAGTTGCTTTTTGTGAAGATCTTGCTTTTGCTTTCTGTAGTAGGTAAATGTCTTTCAGTATTATTCTTTATTACATGCAGTGAACATTTAACAACTCTGTAAATGCATTCATTGAATTCAGAGTAAGACTTCAACCAGAAATTCTTGCAACTTTGAGACAAAACCATTCTTGCATGCTGTAAGTTTGCTTTGGGAAGGGAGTTTGTGATCTACCAGATAGCTACTTTCTGATGTTCCTCTCCCTCTTTACAAATGCTTTTTTTTATAAGGGGTTTGTGTTGTATATCCAGAGCAACTCTAAGCACGCAGAGTTTTTTCTGTTGGTTCTGTAAGTGCTAAATCATGTGATAGCATCAGGTAACTTCTTCAGGTCTGGCTTTTGGATCCCTGCTTTAAAACGTGGGACAGGACAGAAATAAGTACTTTCCTGTGAAGATAAAATGTTTACCTTCATTTTATTCTTTGAGGTATTTTAGAAGAGAATTCCAAATGTTGATGGGTAAGATTTGGGAAATGAGAATAGCTGCACTGGAAATATTTTCATCTGCCGTACTGTTTCTGATCTTGTGTCTAGGATTCAGTGGTTGAAACTGGTTTTACATGATACTCTCTCTCTTCTTTAAAACCATACTTTCTAATAATTCTTCTTTAGGAACCATATTTATTTTTCTTTCTTTCTAGAGTCCTCATGGTGTGCCAGTACGAAACAGTGGGAGTCCCAAGTTTGCTATGAAGACACGACAAGCTTTCTATCTCCATACAACAAAACTGACAAGAATTGCCAGACGTTTATGTCGAGATATCTTGCGCCCTTGGCATGCTGCAAGACATCCCTATCTGCCTATTAACAGCGCAGCAATCAAAGCAGAATGTGAGTGGTGATGCAGCTGGGACCTACTGGCGAACGAGTCCTCTGAGATTCCTGTCCTATGAAGTTTGAGTTGTAACTTCTTGAGATGTTCTCTTGCATGTAGCTATTGGTTTCACAAAATCCAGCTATGCTTGCAGAGTGCTGTGATTGTAGTCTAGACAAATAACTTTGAAAATTCATGAATTGTTTGTTTTAAAATATTCATGTTTGCTATTACATTTCAGTTTCTGCATTTGTGTCCTGTTGCCAAGACATACTTGCAACCTGTAAAATTCCTTTTGATTGGGAAGCTCTTTCAGGACCCTTGAGTTACTGATGTAGTTTTGCTGTAATATCTAAATGTCTTTACCTCCTAATTATTTTTCTTTATTTTACAGGCACAGCACGTTTACCTGAGGCATCAGAAAACCCATTGCTATTAAAGCAAGTGGTTCGAAAGCCTTTAGAAGCAGTACTCCGGTATTTAGGTATTAAAAAACCCGAACACCACCAAACACAAAAGCCCCCAACTGAACAAAAAACCCAACTAGCTAGTTCTGTGAACCATTTCTTTTTCCATTTGGTTCTGGATTTAGATGCTGGTTCTGCAAAACATGAAAACTTTCCCATGAACTTGGCTTTTTCCCTTTTCCTACTTCATTTCACAGACATAGTGGCTCAGCAGTCCGCTCTGGGCTCACTGAGCTGTTATCAAACTTTCTTTCAAGTGAAGGGAGGGCTGTGTATGCTGTGGTCTCCGATGTAAGTGGGGACAAGTTACCATCTGCTAATGGAGGCACGAACATAATGTTTTGGGAACAATTGGTAAGTCCAGTTGTTCCATTTTTTTGAGCTGTCTGGAGGCAGTTCCTACAGTTGGGTCCTCCAAGAAGTCTCTCAGGTTTAGGACAGCACTGTGTCCCATGGCTTGTGAATCAGTTGCTGACTGTTCTGTGCTGAAGCTAGACAAGAGGACTATGTTTCCATTCTTTACTTTCTTCTTCTTTTGAGGATTGGTTGGGGGTTTTTTGTTTGGTGGGTTGGTTTTTTTTGTTTCGGTGGTTTTGTTTTTGTTTTTGTTTTTTTTACATGGTTTTCTTGAGGCCTTGGGCCTCATCAGCTGATCTGTGGGGGAGTACTGAGTAGCTCTGTCCAGGACCTTGGTGTAAGTTTTAGGTGCTAGAAGAGGCCAGCTATGTCACATGCCAGCACTGACTCCAAATGGATGCAAAATCGTTTTCTCTAGTGTTGCCAGTTGTTAGAGACACCCTGAAGTCATGTCTCAGGATGTTACAGCAGTCTAACCCGAGTCTAACCACAGAAAGCTGGCTCGGACAGTGGTGCTTTGAAGGCTTCTGGATTAACAAGGAAATTGATTGCCTTTTTACTCTAATAAGAAAGACTAGAGTTGATTTTATGTTTCTTTCCATGTTTTTTTTTTTGATGAAATATTATAAGGCTCGGTTTTGTTAAATATTTACTTCTCTGTTGAGCGTTGTGGTTATACTTTACACTAAGAACGTACACAGATTGAGAAACCTTTGGATATACAACCGAATACAGCCAATAAAGGGAGAGGTTTTGCTGTTGGATAAAACCCTACTTTTACTCGTTGTACAGAATGTAGCAGTAGATTTTGAGATTTCATTAGCGCTGTGTCAGGGTCTCCATTTGATGAGCTGCGAGAAGGGAATGAAAGAAAGGGAGGCCGATGGACTGGTGAAAATGTATTTTTGGAGGTGTTGTGCTCAGTCTGCTTTAGGTTGGCTGTCGGGCCTGTGAGAAGAAAACCCAGGTTGATGCTTCCATTTGCTGTTGCTTGTAAAGTTCTCAAAAATTTTTTCAGTTGAGCACTGTATGCTTGATCACTGCCTTGGCCAGAAGTTTGAATGTGTGGACTCTGTGTGTTCTTCATGGTGGCGCTTTGAATCCTAACTCGTTTGTGAAAAATACACTTTCTAAACTTTCCAAACTTTGCACAACTGGCAAAGTTGTAATTTCCCTAGAGTTCAGGGGTGTTGCATGACTGCCCAAAGATGACTTTTTAGTACAGAGGACCCCCAAAATGATCCCAAGTTGTCAGAGAATAGTGTTTTGGAAATAGACACAAAGTGCTTTTATTATTCTTATTTTAGAATAATAAAAATCATCTTATATTCTTATTTTAGAATGATATTACGACATTGGTTTTGATATCTTCGATAGAAGTGAATTCCTAAATATACTAAAATGCTTTATTTAAATAGGAATCACCAGTCAGAATTACCAGCTGAGATAGGTTGTACACAAGGGGAGGCATACTTGGTCACACTGGAACTTAGCAGGTGGTTTTCAGATTGATGATTTCAGTACCTTCACTAATAAGAAAACCCCACTTTGCTGTTTTACCACAGAGTCTCATCCATGTCCTCCAAAACCAGATCCTGCAAAGAGCTTGTCCAGTTCTCTCAACAATCTGACTCCTGCTAAGTTTACACCTGTCATTAATAATGGGTCCCCGACTATCCTGGGAAAAAGAAGTTACGAACAGCACAACGGAATGGATGGTAAATATTTTTCTGCAAAATGTATATTGTCTGTATAGGCTTTTTCTTCTGTCCTTTCGGTATACAAGGAGATTATTTAAAACGATAGTCCTTTATATAAATTCCAAGTTTCTTATTCTTGAGGGAGGATAATTTTTTCCTTTTGTAGAAGTCCCTTGTCCCATTTCTCCTTCTGGGTGAGACACATGATGTGTACTGTCTGGGCGGTGCAAGCACATAAAGCTACGGTGCTAGTGAAGCTGTGCCTAGCTTGACCAACCTTGCAAATGGGATCATGAAGAAGAAACGTCAATTTTTAAATAAGTAGTATGAAGAAAACCTTAATAGCTTTTTCCAGTGATCTTTCCTTTTTCTTTTGAGGTTTATAGCTTTTTAACCTGTAGGTAGCTGTGCAGTTCCAGGTGGCTTTGTAATGTGTGAATCACCTGGCTTGTGGCAAAGCTACCAAAGGCTGCATGCCGTTGAGAAAGGCAGGCTGCTGCTTAGCTGAGGGAGGCAGACGTGCCAGATCTGGCGTGGCACAACCTTGCTCCTGCCTAGTGCAGAACCAGAGCGTTGGCTTTTCTTGGCCCTGTCACTGAGCAGCTCTGTGCTGTGGAGTTTGGGCTTCATCTCCTCAGAGTAAAAGGCAAGGGGAAGGTGTTTGAAGTGGGAGATAGATGCAGGATGTTCCTGGCACGGACTCCGGGGCTCTGATCTGAAGAGTTGCTCTTGCCTGAGAATGTTGGGGAAGAGAAAGTGCAGTCTTTTTCTCAGGTGAGGATAACAGGGTCTGTTCAAACGGTCTTAACGGGAGCGAGGACACGGAGGGTAGCTCTCCTTAATAGGGGAAAGGAACAGGCGGTGTAATGGTGACTCTGAGCAGGGAGGGAGACACAGAGAATCTTTCTCATTTCTTACCTTTAACTTTATATGTGGCTTATCTGAAAATAATTACAAACATTTGATATCTTATTGTTTGTGTTTTAACGTTAAGAACTTTTAAAACTGCTGCTGTTCAGGTTGCTGATGTGATGTTTTTCTCTTTTCTGTTCACTTGTGCTCTATCAGGCAACATGAAGAAGCGCCTGTTGATGCCTAGCAGGGGTAAGACCTTGAAGCTGCGCTCAGCTTATGCTAGGAGAGTGATTTTTAGTTTCATCTGCTGGCTTGTCTGTGCTTTGTGGCTACTGAGTCTGTGTGCACCTTCTGTGTTGATGTCTAAGTGTTCCTTGGGTAACCATTTCCACCCATGGTTATGCTGCTCACCTTCCAGGCTTTTCACATGCAGATGACAAGTCATATAACCGCACTGAAGACTTGAAGTGCTGTGTTCAGAATTATTAATTCCTCAAGTTGACAGACAGTTTTCTGGCAGTTTTGTGAAGCTGCTGAAAGCTGTAGTGGTTGGTTTGAAACTAGGTGGTGGTTTGCTGTTTGACTTTCAAGAAATCCAAGTTTCATGCGTCCTGAACTACTTTAAATTCACATCGACCAAAAGAAATAGAAGCATCAAGTCCCAAGGTCAAGTCTCTGTATTTTCCACTGTGAGTGGACAGTCTCACTGGTGAGACTGTCTGCATGTTCTCTACTTGCAGTAGAAATGGTTTTCAAATTTCCACAGGTTAAAAATTAATCTGACTACTGAATAGACCTCAGAATCTTTAGTTTGTGATAGTGCAAGAAACATACATATGATGTCACAAACAAATTCAATAGAACAGACCAATTTTGAATAGTTAAGATATACAGATGTCATTGTGAGACAGGCAAACACAAAACCATAAGCTTACGTGTTACCATGAAACGGCCCACGCTGCATGCCCTGATGTTCAGCTTTGTGTTTAATGGCTGAGACAGCGGATGACTGTTACCAATATTGACATGCATGCATATGTAAGTGCATGTGGAGAATACAGTTAAGAATGAGGACAGTGATCTTTCTACTGTCTTGCTGGCTTTGGGAATTTATACCTCAATATTGCGTTGCTGAGTTTTGAATGTGCTTTTTGACTTTTGTGTTTTGGGAAGAGTAACAAACCCCTGCTGCTGCCTCGGTCAGTTTGGCTCCTCGGGAGCTTTGTCCAGTAATGAGGGACGTAGATGTGAAGTAGCTCACTGAATTTCCACAGCTCCTAGTGACAACCTGCTTACAGGCACGCCTGCTGCTCCCTGCTAAATGCCCTTATCAGCAGGGGGACTGCTGAGTCACTCAGCAGATGACACACTTCTGAAGCTCTGAGATGTTGTGGCCCAAGGGAGGGAAGTGGAAGAACTGCTGATGCTTCTCTCAGGCCCTGTCTGCATAGAGCACTGGATTTGATAACCTGAGACCACTTACTGGAAATGGATTGAATAGATGCATTTCAGTCATAACTGTTGCTGGAGCAGTTTGCAAGAAGATGGTTTTGATGAAATACCTGTTCAGGCCGCTCAGAATCAGTGTTTCTCTGAAGCACATGTGCGTAGCTGTGCAGGGGCCTGCTCAGTCTGTTCTCAGCCAGCCACTGAAATACTTGTAGTATTTGTTCTGTAACCACTAGGTAGTGGAGTACAATTTGGTCCCAGAATCAGTTTACCTGATGGGGTAGTGAGTGTTAACTGGGTGTTCTTGTGAACAGCTCAGCTTAAACTTGTTGGCTGAGATTTATTTGTGTATGGAAAATGTTTGTCATGCTGCAGTTTCAACATCTGGAGTATTTTCTGACCCTGGGTTGCTGAAAGCTTTGCTGAGACAGAGGGGGAAGGAAACCCCATCTGCAAGGAAACAAGGTTTAAAGACCTTGGATCAAGCTCTGCTGGGCGCAGAGAAATGGATGTTGGAAGTTTGGTGGAGCTGTTTCTGGCCTGGAGCCGGTTTGTGTGCCAGTGCCCCTTAGCACTGGTTCCCAGTTACCTTGGATGTGTGCCGGGAAGCTTTGCTGCCTCTGGGGCAAGGTAATGCCAGTTTCCTGTACTGTGCCAGCACTGGGAATGTGGTGCTGGGACTTGTTGACTCTGGATGGAGTCAGACAGTCTTACTAGTTTGGGGGGCTGCTGGTGGGAAGGGAGAGGAGGAGGTCAGAGGAGAGGAGGAGCAGGAGCTGGAACCATTGTAAAGAAGGATTGAATGGCAGCAAGAGTGATGAAGCCTTGTGACCAGATTTAGGAGGCAGTGAGTTAGTATAAAAGGACTGAAATAAACCCATCTATCCAGAATGACTGATTTTTTATTATAACTGACCTAAAATAGAAGAAAAAGATTAATGAGAATAAAACTGACTTGTTATAACCAGTCAGGTTCTTCATCTGCATAGCTCCTATAGATCCTCTGGGAAATTGTGTGTGTTGCTTTATGTTTCTCCTCTCCCCTTGGTGATGCGTGGTGGCATACTGGCTGGTTCAGGTCACTGTAGGGAGTATACTGCCTAGAAACACCGGTGGTGAGACGTCTGAACGAAGACACTGAAAATATTCTTTCTGCGTAAATTTAAGTGCAGGAAGACGCTTTGTCCACCTATGTTGAAATAGTTTTCAAGAAGATGTTAACTTACTGCAGTTAAATGAATTATCCAGGGATTTTTCTGTTTCCTGCTTGTGTGCTGTGTTGGTGGTACTGGTGGTACCTGGGAGATAGCGTACGGTTTGGACAGGTCACTGTGTCAAAGTCTCTGGTACGTGACAGTGGACAGCTAGTATGGCAGGCTTTAGCTGAAGTCCCTTTGCTGGTGCCAAAAGCCTTTTGGAGCTGGGCTATTACTTCCAGACTTGTGGGGGAAGTATGTATGCTGTAAATTGTGGCTGGTTGCTGAGCTGATTGCATGTGATGAGTTTTTAAGGCTTTCCTCATGGCCAGATCTTAAAGCAATATAAAATCAAGAGGTTGCTTTACAGGGAATGAACCAACTAGCAGCTCGTTTAGAGCATTAAGATCCATGTTTAGGCATATATATTGGTGGCCACATTTCTAAGGCATTTAAATTCCCATGCCACCTGCCTTCATTTAAAATTAAGCTGTTTAACACTGCTGAAAACCGAACTGTTCATGTAGGTTTTTGGGTGTTCCTTCAGGCAGTGCTGCTGGAAGATTTTCATCTGAGGCCCTACCACCCCTTGGTATTTAGGACAATGAGTGATCAGTAGTTGGAATTCAGCCCTCAAAAAGTAATCGGTGAAGTTCCTGCCTAAGTGGAAGCACTGTACCTAAATGTGCCCAAGTGATGGCTGAGGGTGGAGGGTTGGAGATGGAAGACCACCTAGTCTATGTGCTGGTGTGGGTTGGTCAGGTTGAACTGTGTGTGAAGAGAGGTAGTGATGGGATGCACGGAGACGCTGGGAACAGGGGAACCTTGGTGGTGAGATACCGAGGAGGAAAAAGGAGACTGTAATAGTGGGCTGTGGCTAGAACTAGTTAAAACTCATTATGGAAATATTGGAAATTGCTGAACATTGTAAGAGCACTTAGATTTTTCCTTTGGAATTTTGTTTTTTACTTGTTTGTTTTTTTTCTCTTGCTACTTTCACTCCAGTAAATATCTTTTAACTTTTTCTTTTTCTGAATCATCCCTGCTTAACCCTGGAGAGCCGGACTTTTTCAAGCTTTGAATATGACTTTTCTGGCTAGGCACCTAGCGTTTTGACTGGTGCTTGAATTCCAAGAACAGGAAAATATTCTTAATCTCCTCTCTGTTCTCTCCCTCCACTCTGTTTATAAGGGTGTAGTCCTTTCATCTGTTTTGTTTTCCTCTTCCGCTTTAAATCGCATTGGAGACATCGTTAGGCAAACAGTGCCCTTCCCAGCCCTCCTTCAGTATTAGGTTTTCATGAACAAACTCCTGCAGATTCCTATTTTTGGAGCATGAAAAGTACATGGAGTCTTACAAGCTGTCGAATACAGCGAGATGTTAGAAATTTCTTAGCTTATTGCTTTTTCATAAATGTTCTGGAGCTTGGCTGACAATATTTGCCATGAAACTTCCTCTGGAGACATAGAGAGGATGTTTTATGTTCTGGACCCTATTTACTGTTTTCCTTGCAGCTATCCAGTATGGTGTCTAAGTGATACTTGTCTCTGCAAATTCCTGCTGGGGGAAGGGAGGGACCATTGTTAGATTTTCCCCCCTCTTTTACACCATGTTAGCTTTCATCTAATCAAATCTGTTTTTCAGGGTCATCACATGCACTCTAAAATTGGCAGAAAGAGAGAGAACATGAATTGAGTAGCTGAAATAAAGGGAAGGCTTTTCCCAGCAACAAACTTGCATTGATAAAATGGTAGCGGATCGTACGCTGAAAATTGGAGAGGGTTTATAGAAGAGCCATGAAAATGGTGAACGGACTGGAAAGCACACTGTATAATGGAAAATGCTTTTATCAAAGTGGAAGTTGTAGATGTTTGTCTCTGCTGACAGGAGCAGCAGAAGTGTAATAATAGAGGGCTTTTTAGTCTAGCCAGGAGTGGAATAATGAGCTGCAGTAGCCAGAAGGTACTGTAGAAAAACTTTGGCTGGAAACAAGCTGCAAATTTCTGAGCGAGGTTAATTAACTGTTGGAATACCTTGCTTCTGCTGCTGGGGATTTCTGTACCAAAATGTGGGACGTCAGTCTAATTTAATGTGTTCTGGTTCATTGTTTCTCACTTTTCCTTTGGGGAAATGTGAATGAACTCTTAGATCTGGAAGCCTTCATCAGCCTAGCGTGGCATTAGTTTAATTATCAAGAGATGAGCATGAAAGTGGAAATACTGTTCTTGATCAAAACCAGCTGTCGAGGTGGGAATATAAGGAGTTTCTCCAGCATCAGCTGTGCAGGTGACCAGACTTACCTCAAAGGTTTTTTCAGCCTGACTCTGACCTTGCAGAAAATTTGGATTTACCTGTATGCGTAAGTTGCATTAAAATTCTCCCTTTATCAGTAGTGGCCCTGGCTGCCCTTCCAAAATTGAGGATAACCAGCCAAAGGAAATCTGCCCATCCATGAATGACTGTAAACAGCAGAGTATTGCTCCTTTCATCAATAATGGGAGACATGGGGTACCTGGGAAATGTCCTGGCTTTTTATCTGTTGTTATCCAGACCAGTGTCAAGAGAGAAAATGTTCGGTGCCTTTTAAAGGAATGGCTGTTTCTTGCCAGCAGCAGCACAGCTGGGAAGAATGACAAGTTGCTTGGAATGCTTTTTGGAGACCCCAGGAACTGTGTGCCTGTGCAACTTCACTGCTTTAGATTATATGCCAAAAGTACAGATTATTTTTGAGAACTGTACTTAGGATTTTGTATTCAGATGTTAAGGGAAACTTTTTTCACTCTCTTTCAGCTTAGCTGTGATACTGTGATTAGTTTCTTTTGGTGTTACAGAGAAAGATCTGGAAATGAAATCAGGAGATGAGCATTATGCTCTCTGGATCGATTAGGGAAAACCATTTGGTTTATGAGGGATGGTATGGAGTAAGATGCAAATGTTGATTGAGAGAGAGGAGAGTGCATGTCCCAAGGCAGCAGAAAGGAGCAGGTGTAACTAACGTGCAAGGGCAGAATTGCAAATGCCCCTGATAGTAGAGCCTGAACTTGTAATTAAGTGGAATCTACCTGTGTGATACATATGATATATACACATGCACATATGTATATGATCTGTTCTAAGAACAGTGAATAATTCAGTGGTTTCTTGTTTGCATAGTTTGGATCAGCAAATCTGAAAGCAATGAGGTGCATGGTTTTGTTGCCTCTTTTCTTTAACCACTTGGTGTGTTACAGCCAGAGCAGAATATACTGTGATGGTCTTTTAGGAATGCGAGTGGATGGTATTTATTGACTCAACACCAGGATAGGTAGCCGCTCGCCATTCTCAGCATACTTGTCCAGGGGTAGCTGCTGACTCGTAGCTGGATGTCACTGCTCAGAAAGTATTGGTAGGGTCCCTGAAGAGCTCTCAGCAGAAGGTACAGCTTTGCATGAACAAACACATCATCTCTGAGGTACTGTGAAGCAAATTAATGTTAGACCTAGATTTTGGTCTAACGGTTAGACCAAGGATTTTGGGAAGTCCTGTCCAGATCCAAGGAGGTTAATGTGCAGGGGTTAGTGGAAGGAGGTGGGTAACAAACCACAACTTACTCGTACAAAGTTAAAGCTGCTCTTTATAGAATCTCTCGTTTGGAGTTACTGATTGTTTAATGTTGTCTTGGGTTTATCTGTCCAACAGAGAACTGTGATCACTTCTGTGTTTCATTGCAACCGAAACAAGCCTGTTTCTGTGTTTGTTGCATGGGGCTGGGCTACTGTGTTCTGAACTATGTGAATCTCTCCTTTTTTTAACCTCAAATCTTTTTTTTCCTTTTCCTTTGCCAATCTTGGTAGGAACTTACTTAGGTAAGTAAATTGCAATTTTAACATTGTTGTTAAGTACAATGGAAATTTAAGAAAATACTAGTCTAGGTGGTGTTTGGTATAATTTATGCTCTGTTCTGCTTTTGTTGCACTTGCGTTCCTGAAAGTTTATAGCCTTTGGTTGTTAGAAGGTGGACACAGCTCACAGTGCTAACAAACTCTTGGTGGTTTAAGAAAGAGAGGGGTGCTAAAGCATTCTTCTAAGCTTGGAAAAACTATGTGTCTGTATGTCAACACACAGAGAGTACTTCATGTGAACCAGTAACTTGGAAGTGAAATCCTTATTCATCAAGCCTCATTCATGCATGCATTTTTATATTTTTTTTCTAGCTTGCTCACAAATGTGGTACTGTTGATGTTTTTGTTACTGCTGGGAAGGATGGAATCCCAGGAGGAGGATTACTTTTGGAAAAGGAAAATGCGTACGAAGAGTGTATGGATTTTTTGAAAGCAATGTATTTTAGTATAGTGAACTTGCTGGTTGTGAAAGTGTGTGTTAAATTCTCTACGTTCATTGTGACTGAAGACGTGCTTATGAATGTTACTGCATATTGCATGCTCTGCATGATACTTCTCTTTGGTAAACAAGTTAAAACCAAAATACCATCTGTGACTAATTGCTTGATGTCCTCATTGGCTTAAAAAAAGAAAAAAAAAAAGGCAAGAAAAGATGTATTATGTTAGCATGAGATGAAGGACCCATATTTTTGTGTGTGGTGGATATGCTGAAGATCAGAGTTAGTAAGTTTGAGTAAATAATAAATGTAAGAACTCCAAGTTATGTCCAGTAGCTGGAAGCTGGGCTACTCTTCCTCCTTGGTACGTGGGTCAGCTCTGCACAGACTTCTTGTGCCAAACTGGGAAATGGTCTGTAAATACACAGGCAATGGTGTGTACGTTCAGGCACGGAAAAGCACTGGAAGATTTCTACCCAAGTAGAAAGTGACTGTGGTTGGTGCTTATCCTGCAGCTCGTGATGCTTGCTGTAGGAACTTCATGAGAACATCCCTGCACTCCAGTCTGGTCTGGGCACGCTGCTGAGGCATTAGGCTCTCCTGCTTCTCGAAATGGCAGTAGCGTATTGCGTGGAGCTGGCAAAAAAGCAGCCTGAATTTGTGTGGTGGAAGTAATTTCTGAACGCTGCCATTCAGAAGCCGAGGTCCTCTCAGTGGACTCACAGGGAATGGCGCTGGATCAGCAAAGAGCACGCAAGTCTACTCGGGCTTCCAGTGGGACCAGATGTGCTGGTTTGCTTCCCACTGGGAAATTAGATTCCCCTGCTCCACTCTGTGTTGTCAGGTGCCAACTATTCCCTACTCCTCCTGCACATGTTCTTGGGGTGCTGCTCTAGTCGCTGCAGGAGGTTTGGGTATTCTCTCATGTTAAATTTAACAAATCTGAAAGCATTAGATTCAAATGATCTGAGATTGTGGGCAAAGAAACAGGTCCGTTATCCGAGAGGTGGTTTGCCCAATCCCCAAAAGATAAAACTGCAAATTAACAGTAGTAAGACCCTTGTGCTTGCTGTTTGTGATACTCCTTCCCCACCTGCCTCTTTTTTTTTTTTTTTCCTTTGGGTGAAAGTATATTCATCTGCAGCTTTGATACTTGAAGAATGAAAGGATCGTAAGGGCTTAGTAACCTGCTGTGTCTGGTTTTGAGCCAAAATCTCAGTAATTGTGCTTCCGCTTGAGGAACAGTTCTGAGGTCTTTGTCGCTACGTTGTGGGGAGCGCAGGAGGCACGCTCTGAGCGTGGCACTTAATCTCTGTCTGCGATGAGTTGTTTTATTGCCATTTCAGTAACAACGTAGAATCGTCTGTGGCAAAGGACATCTCTGCTTATCTGCAGGCAGAGCTTCAGTTTACCTTGTCTACATTTTATCCTTTGGCACTTCCTCTTTATTCCAGTGCATAGAGGAAACTTTGGCAGGAGAGGTCAAATGGGAGGAGATTTTGTAGGGTTTTGTGGTTTTTTTCACAATTTTTTTTTAAACATTTACTCTTGAGTTTTCAGAATACATTTCAGTTTCTTTGGCTGCAGAAGAGTGGAAGATCTGCTTAGATTTATTGTTGTAGACCTTCACACTTTGTGGTTTTAAAGGTTTAGTCACCTTTTTTTGTTTGTTGGGGTGTTTTTCCTTCTTTGGAGGAGTTTAGTGTTGCGTCTGATGTGGATCTGTGTAAAGTTCAAGCAGTTGGACCTTAGATATCATCGAAAGGAATATTCACGCTTTCTACCCCTTGGCTTCTCTAGACATCCCTCCTTAAAATGAAGTCAAAGACAGTTTTTTCCTGTAGAAGTGCTGCCAGAAGCTTGGCAGATTTTGCTCCTGGTTTATATTCGTATGCTGTCCTACTTTTTTTAACCTGCTTGCGGATGCATGCGTGTGAGAAGTTTTCTCTCAAGCCTTGATCTGTGAAAATGGAGCAAGCACCTCGGGAAGAGCCGAGTTTCATGTGATGAGTTACCTGCCTGTACCACTCCTTACCCAGAGACGGAGGGTTGCTTTAGTTCTTAAAGGTGCCTGTCTCGCAGACCTCATCTCTCACACAGAAGCCGCCAAAAATTTTGGGTGAGAATATCCATTGTTTGCAGGACAGATGCATCCTGTTGACTCGACAGCTGTTCTGCAATGGGTTACAGATGTTTCGCTGCCTCTCTGCATCTCTTTGACTATTGTGGGTAGAAGTTGCTTGTTTAAATAATAGCAGTGCTTCAGCTGCATTGTATAATTTTATTTTTTTTAATCTTTTTTATTTTTAATTGCAAACTGAAGCTAGTCTTTTTAGTGTCTTTTTTATATTCTTTCAAACGCTTATCAAAGCGTGACTAAAGGGAAAATTCACAGATAGCTAAGATTAATATGCTAATCGATACCTTACTACTGTGACAGCAAGAGTATAAATTGTATTAAAACTTTAACTTTGTTTTATTTTACTGGAGCAAAAAAATTGTCAGGGGCAGCTTTATCCTAGAAGTTACAGCTTCGGGGTGAGGTGTGTCCCTGTTGTGGCCACTGCTTCTTTGCTGTTTGTGGGCTCTGAAGCTTTGGGGCTCGGAGTAAGTAGCAGTTCTGCTCTGCCCTCGCTCAGTTTGTGTCAATCTCAACATTTCTTCTCGCCGTGGAATATTCTGGGTTAATTCTGGTGCGTAGGGATAGCACTGTTGAGTGTCTGGTTTACATCCAGCGATCGTCACCGCCGCAGCCACATATCGGTTGCTCCTGTAGGCTAGTCTTTTCTGGCATCAAGAGTGTTCTTAGCCCAAGAAAAGAGCTGATCTGGAGTGTGGTTAAAATGAATTGTGTGGCTTCAATCCAGGGACTAGCATCAGCTGATTGACGCCTCTCAAAGCTCCTGTGAATGGAGAAAATGTTATCTTTCTGTTATGGAAGGGGGAAGAAAAGACTAGTGCTGGAGCTTAGCTCTGAAGCCAACAGATTCAGGTTGCATCCTGCTGGCTGTGCTGTTCCCCAGCATCCGCTGGAGCTCTTTGTCCATCCATCTCAGATGGCTGCTCACAGCTGTGTTTTGGATGCCAATCCTGCTCCCGTGTAAAAAGGAGTGATTATCTGGCACCTGCATCGCTTTTGTCAACATCCAAAGGTTGTTACTGGTCCTCTTGCTTGGTGCCTGGTACATCTGTTATACAGATTTGATGGAAATCCTTTTGGCAACTATTTCTTCATCTCTGTGGATACTTAAAACGCTGAAAAATGCTGCAAAAACTGAAACTGCGTGTCTTCGTGTCTGAAGTAGCAAACAGCATACCTCTGTACAGAGTGGAAAATACGCTTGATATGCAGTGGTGATTTTGATGTGGTGGTGTGATACTCAATGCTCAGAAAATGTCCCCTGTTCCACCTTCCTCCCTCCCAATACGTTGCTGTGCCATGGGTTTCCTGGCATACGCGCCATGAGTACATTGTGTTTGGTTTTACCAAGGAGAATCTCTGGGAATCTGTTGGAGTGCAGACCATGAGCTGTAAAAGCTTGTTTTTGCTGGATTCTTTAAAAAGTTTGGCTGTTCCATTACAGCTTAACTGGTTAGCAATGGGATATTTCAGCAGTCAAACTGGGAACCTGGGGAGCTTGCTGTAAGTGTGAAAGCAAAATTCATACTGATGGCTTCTGCAGCCAGTGACAGCATCTGCTGATGCCTGCCCTGTAGTACCTGTTGGGTTTGATGTACTGACGTTTTGGTTCTCAGAGGATGGCTTGGTGCACTGGGGTTAAGGAAATGGTGTTTTCTGGGAGCGTGCATCTTAGAAGACTTAACGGTGCTAATAGAAAGGGTTACTAGGTCTCCCAGTCCATTCCATGCCATACCCTGCTGCCTTACAGCAACATGTCATTCTCTTGTACCCCAAGACCTTTGTGTGTTCTGCAAGATCTCGTATATACACAGTTCCGTACGTACTCAGTGGCAGCATGGTGGGGCATGGGATGGTACAGCAGATCAGCTAGTAAAATCAAGGTGTTGTGCTTGGTGCTTTACGGTGCTGTTTGTATTCCTGGGGAAGGGCTCTAGTGATAGCTGGAGTCGCTGTGCCCTGCGACTGGTGGAGCTACGCCGGTGGAAGTATTTACTTGTGGTAGGTTCAGCAGAGACAGTCTGTTTGCTAACAGCATGTAGCCAACGTCTGAGCTCGGAGAGTTCCCTGGGGATCCAAGGATGACAGGAAAGATTTTATTTGTCGCTGTCTTGACAGTGTATATAATACCTTCCACTTTCTCCTTCTTGATGTCAGTAAGTTCCTCCAAAACCAAGTGCCAGACTTTTCCCCAAACCTGAGGAGAACGTCAGATCTGAAAGAGGAGGTGTACTTTTAGTGGTAGTTTGAAGAAAGGTGTGAGTAAACGGAGAAAAGACTGAGTGAATGAAACATGTTTTTTACCTTGGGGGCTCTGCTCTTCAAACCAGGTTGTTAAGGAAGCTCTTTTTCTCGGTTACCTGTCTAGGAGGGAAGAAGTTAGTCTGGTAGACAACTCTTGTTTTAGCAAAACGACACAGTTGCGAACATAGCTGCGTGTGTTTTGATTTTGTACTTTTTTCTGTCTTGGAAAAGCAATGGTCTTACCAGCTCTATTCTCTTTCCTGTTTGTTAGGTCTGCCTAACCACGGACAAACCAGACAAATGGTAAGAGAATGTTCCTTTAACCAAAACAGGGAAAAGAAGAATTATTAACCTACGCTAGATAGAACACCCCATTAAACCCTAGTGTTTCACTTCCGTCTTTGCTGTTTGCAGCTGGTCACACTTCCCAATTAATTGAAACATCAAAAAAAATTCATTATTTTGGTGAATATGAAATGTTGAAGTGGTTAAATACAATTTAAACTTCAAATCTATCTATATTTATAAATGAGGTTCTGTTTTGAATGGAACATTTTGTTTCTGCTCATACAGAAACTGAGTGGCTGTTTATAGCAAAGTTCTGGGATGTGTTTCTAGGTGGAATGTGTTTCACTGAAGGAGGAAGGTTTAACTGATGGAAGGGTTTGTTTGGAAAACAGTTTTTTTTTCTGTGTTATTTTTTTTAGGAAGTTGGTGTGCAAGTTGTCTGCTGAGAATGCTTGTTCTTTATGTTCCCTTTTTTTTGAGTAAAAATGATTCCTAGCCTTTCATCCATTATGCTGAGTTTTATCAAATGACAGAAGCAAATAGCCAGTCTGATTGATGTGTCTCTGGCAAAATGCTTTCTCATTGAATTCACCTCGGTGTGAAGGGGCCAGCGCAACGGCTGTGCATCACTTTCCCCCTTACGCATGGCTTATGGGAGAGAATTTCAAGCATAAATTTCCTTTCCCCCCCTGCAAAATAATCTCCTGGTGTTGATAAAGCGGAGCTTGCCTCATTAGGTGAACTGCCACGCCGTACTGGTGTCAGTAGAGTCGCTCTGATGCGGGTCGATCAGCAGCAGGTATGACTGACGGTCACTGAACGGTGGTCACCGGCATTATTCAAGCTAATAATGCTCTCAGATAGTGCGCAGTATCATGAGGGTGGGCTATAACTTGAGCGTGCCAGTCTGCTTGTAATAATGGAGCATTCATTTGGTTTGTTACTCGAGCATCTGATACGAAGCAGTAAATTGTATTCCTCCTTGAATGCAGCTTCATTTCTTGTCACTGAGGAGACTGGCTACTTGTTTGTGTCTGCTGTATAAACCAGCTCAGTGCAGTGGGGGAAATCTGAGATGACCTAACACTTTTTAGGTGTTTTAGGGCAAAACCCCTGAACTGCTTCAATTTCTGGTTGTTTGGTAAAGTGTGCTACTGAACTGAAAAATAAAAGGTCCACGTTTCAGGATGTACTATTTGAAACGGATTGCTCAGTGCAGGTAGAGATAAGGCAACCTGGAAGCACAGGGGTCCCCTTCTAGGTATTTCCAAGAACTTTCTTTGGAGTTGATCGCTTGCGTATGTAATGCGTGCAGAGAAGATATCCTTCGCAACATTAATGAAAGGACTTTCTTGGAGAAATCTGGAGGGGTTAAAAAAACAACACAACAGAAAAGCTTTTTATTTGAAACCTTTACCTTAATAAACCTCAAACATAAAAACAATTCTTGA
Organism: Psophia crepitans; assembly: GCA_013399095.1. Lineage (NCBI taxonomy): Eukaryota > Metazoa > Chordata > Aves > Gruiformes > Psophiidae > Psophia > Psophia crepitans. The sequence continues at coordinate 335,469 of VWZZ01006918.1, forward strand.
AGGATTTCAGTGGTCTGCTGTGGTGCTGAAGTTGTCTTGTATAACATAGAGCTGGGCAACTGAGAAATTAAATTGTTATTGCACTTGTATATAGCAGTTTTAAAGAGCTTAGGATTTTAAAAAGTGGGGTTTTGTTTGTTTAGTTCTAAAGCTCTAATGTTCTACAAGAAGCAGGTTTTGTTAGTGTAGTTGATTAAGGCTGGTCAAAAAAAAAGTCACGGATCATTTTTTGTTGTCTCCTCAGATAAAAATGAGATAGATGCAGGGTTTTGTTGGGTTGGTTTTTATTTTTCTTGGTTGGCAGACTTCAGTCTTCCCTTTTTGAGTCCAAGTGTTAAAAATTGGTTGAGCTTTTGCCATAACCTGACACTTGAGGACTTGAGTACCTCATGTCCCCACCTGTCCTTCTGAGGTGGATATCCCAGGCCAGACGTCCCTCAGGTACACACTCAGTTTCCCGTTTCGTGGGCAGAAGGGGAAGCCTGGGTGCGTCTGGGGAGATGGTCTGACCTCAGAGGATGACCTGTGAAATACCAGAATTAAATTTCAACTGAGGTGTTTTCTGACCAGCTTTAATTTATTCATATGAAATTTTCTGAGCCCTTATTTTGCATCTTTCCTGACTTGTCCAGTGTTACTGATTTCAGTGGGATTTCTCAATGTGCTAATCAGCAGGAAGAGGGGCAGCAGAACTGGACTTCAAATGATCAAGGACAGCTGCATTTGCAAAGCTTAATCCTTTGCTCCCTTGCATCTGCACCTCTCTTAATAACAGCTCATGTTTTTCCAGCTGAGTGGAAGGGGGGTTACTGTGGGTCTGGAAAATTAAACCTGTGTTGATTTGCAAAGCAAATGTGTTATATATGGGAAATCTGTGGTGTTAAATGCTCAAAGAATTTTATGATGACAGCTGCTAAGCTTTGCAGTTCTAGATGTGTTTTTGACAACATATTTAATATATCGTTAAATATTAACTTTCCTAGAACAAAAAGGATATGGGTAAGTTTGGTACCCCAGAATAACTGTAAATTCAGATTTCTATATTTGATTTGCTGTTTAGCTAGATTTCCTTCCCTGAAATGAATAGAGTTGTTCTCGATTTATGGCAGTAGCTGAAATCTAAGTCTTATGCTCAATCTTTCAAACTTGATGTCATCTTTCAGACACGCCAACAGATTATTGGTAATGCCTTTCATTTTTTTACCTGTCCTGTCGCTGGAGTATTGCTGTCCTATTGTATATTGAAGGTGCCTAACTTCTACTGCTTGTGGACAATTGCTTTTATGTGAATTCTGTGTTCGGTCATGGGCAAGAGGGGATATATTTACCAGAAACTCTGAAGAACTGATATGAAAACTTTAATTGTCTTTTCCCTTGAGTGCTTATCGCATGCTACTGCAGGTTTGTTCCAGTCCGTAACGGTATTTTTTTATGTATCACGTTAGGGACCAAGCCGAAACTTGCTGCTCAATGGGAAATCGTACCCAACAAAAGTCAGATTAATTCGTGGTGGATCCATGCCTCCAGTGAAAAGGAGGAGGATGAACTGGATTGATGCACCAGACGATGTTTTTTACATGGCCACTGAAGAAACCAGGTAGGAAGCTTGGTCTTCTCGGAGGATTTAAGGGGAAGTCTTTGGTTTGTGTTCCTTATGTGGGCTGCACCTGATCTAGTGGTTAGACAAGGATATCTTCAGCAGATCTGTTGCTCCAAACTGAACGCAGACACCACTGCTGGCGTTCAGGTGGGTAAAAGCTGTGGTACACCTAATCGTGTCCGATGTGTCTAATCATGCACTTGCATTCCAGAGAAAGCAGACTCTTCTTCCAGAGTAGTTCCTATAAGAGATGAGCAATAAGGGGAGGAAGACTGAGGTGGGCAGCTCACCTGGTTCAGACCTATAAAATGCCGTTGGAGGTCCTGCCACAGCATCCAAGTAACAGGATAGGGGCCTTCTGGCACGTGGGTGATGCTGAGGAACAGAGACTCCTATCCACGGAGCACTGCATGCCCTCTTGCATGCAGCAGCCTCTTGTATTACCTCTCAGAATGTCTCCTCATGTGTCTGAGTACTGAAACCACCAGTGACACACGGTTTCTGGGGGCTGAGTTCCCTCATTCCTTTGGGGGTTTATATTTGCCAGCAGCAGGGGTGAGATTTAGCCTTGCAGTGTTCATCTTCCTTCTTTTGTGGTACTGCTTCTGCTAGTCCTTCTTGTTAGTCTGCCCACAAGTCAAAATAATAAAAGAAACTTTCCTTGTATGAGTTTCACTTGAAACTCTGTTTACAGGCTAGTTAAATAACAGTAGAAGGTACGTGGCCTGATCCCTAAAGCAAAGCTTTGGTGTGCGTATTCCCAGTACCGTGTTATTCCCAGGAAGGGAGGACTGCCCCTGGGTGTGGTGAGAAGGGTAGAGGCGTTTGCTTGTGTGGTTTCCTCCCAAGAGCTTGATGCCTCTCTCCTGGGTAACCCCGAAGAAGGTCAGAGCAAAGCTGCAGCCCTGCTTTTTAGCCCTCTCTGCAGGCAGAGGTACTCTCTGGCTTTTGTCTGTGTCTGAAGCCTGGAGTTAACCAACACTTTCAGTATCAGTGCTCCAACAGGCAGAGAAGCGCTCACCTTCCTCTCCAGTACCTAGCAGAGGCGGATGTGGGAATGACTGGATGTCTGAGCCCTTACAAGTGACTGAGGAGGTCAAGAGTTTTGAGTATTTCATGCCTTCTGGTACTGCTCTGAGTATTTTTGTTTGTTCGGCATGAAGTGCGTAGTCAACCCTGAGATCCCAGCCTCCGCCTTGAACCTGCCAAGCGTTTCAGGTGTCAAGTGACCATTCTGTGGGCCTAATATCAAAGATGGGCTTTGCAGACAAGCTGAGACTGATCAGGTTCAGCTTGCTAACCACTGATCTACTGGATCACCGGATTTCAGTGCAGCAACCCCGTCGTTCCGCGGTCCCCCAAACTCAGAAGAGACGTGGAATGAATTTCCGTGTCAGCTTTGTTCCTATGGACACCTTTAATGTAACTGTGCATTTCACACCAGCTTACATCTGTACCTTGTCTTTCCCTTCTCCTTTTCTGTTCCTGTGAGATGCTGTGACAGTAAGCGTGGGATCCCTAATCTAGTTGAAACTGAAGTGAGGGAAGTATTTAATGTTCAAGGGAAGCTGTAGAGAGGCACTGGGATCCTGTTACAGCCCTTCAGCTCTGGCAAATTCACGTGCCATTGCAGATGCCGGATATACGGTCTCCGATTCAGTCCTTAGATGCTCAATGCTTTTTTCATAATCCTGCGTCTACAAAACACTTGACATTTTTGTCATCCAACCCACAAGAAGTACTGCAGGTCTGTGGTAGTAATGTCCTGGTACTACTACAAGGGTCCAGCCCTTTGATCTGTACAGCACAGTGAGAGTACTTAAGTGTGATGTTGGTCGTGAGAACAACTTACTTCAGGGCACAGAATTGTCCGCTCCTACAGAACTATGGACCGAGGCAGGAAAGATCAGTCCCACAGCAACCAGCACATCTCCAACGCAGAAACCGTAGTGCAGTGATAGCTGTCAGCTCAGTAAGACCTTATCTCTTCCATTTAGAAAAGAAAAAAAAAAGAAAGAACAGGCTTCTTAGTCTTGACAGCCATGCTGCTTAGCTGACTGATGAGTGCTGAAAAGAGATGTTTGGCAGCCTGCTGAAAAGCAGGGAAGCCTGAGCGATGTAGCATTGTGAGCGGCACGGGTTTTCTGTCGGGCGTTTCACCTCTAACTTTTCCCTGAACCATCTGCTGCATTCCAGTGGCAAGAATGTGAGAGTTGTTTGTGAGCTCTGAAACAATTTGAGCTTTGTGTTGGCTCCCTAGCAATCAATCTAACAGCAATATCTGCATATCATCCTCCAGCTGAGGGTCAGGCTGTGTTTTCAGTCACAGAAAGCAGGTTTTCATAAAGTTTTACACCCCCCTCTCCTCCCCCTTTTGTGTGGCACTGTTGAGACCAGCGCTAGAAAACTGGATAGGTTTGAGGGAGCAGTTTGAAAAGTTTGTCGATTGAAAGGGAAAAGTTTTTGAATTCAAGCCTCACAGTAAGGAACCAGGCATCTATAATTTATGCAAGTGGAGGCAGCGAGTGACCTGATCAGAATCTAGAGCTGCTACAAGACGTGTTTCTGATGGCAGCGTGTCTAACTGAGCACACGCAGGTACTGTAGGAAGCTCCGCTGGCTGAAAGTGGATCAGCTTCAGCTAAGCGAGTCTTGGAAAAATCATCACATCAAGTTCTTCTGGTTTTTTTCCTCCCCACCACCATTTTTCCACCCTGCTTTCTCCTCAGCCTGTGCCCTTTCAACTTCAGAAGACACTGGAGAAATGGGAACACTGAGCAAACAGAAGACATGTCTCTGTGTGTGTGAGCTCTATGTAGCAGGCTGGTTCTGCTCCGTGGGCAAAAAAAAACCCCCAAAAAAACCCAAGTGAAGAGATAACCAGATCTCACCAGAGCTGATTCAAAATCTCCAGCTGAAGTTGTTGATTTGTCAGTGCTGTTGGTAGGGAGGGTGAATTTGAGGGAAGGGGAGTATGTCGACCAGTTTCTTTTATGAATGTGTCTTGTTGTTTCTCTTTTTTTAAATGAAAAAATTTGGCCCCAACAATGTCAAGTAACCAAAAATGTAAAAATTCTCTTTGGGAGATAGATATTTGAGTTGTGGACTGTAAAGCCATGGGGCTGCCCTTCCTCTAGTGCAGTGTCATGCCCCTCACGGTAAGTTAAAAATCGTTGAGGCGTGACCCTCTAAGGGCAGGCAGTGCTTCCTTATCAGACCCTGCGTGTTGCCCCAGTTCCTGAACTGAAGGCCGTGTATCATGGGTGCTGGCAGACTACTCTTGTGAATATTTATCGCTTTCCTTTATAATCTCTATATGCCTTTGACCACCACAACATCCTCTGGAAATGAATTCCTCATTTTAGTTACACAACACATTTTTCATTGTTGCTGTTTTTTTCTTTTCTTTTTTTTTTCTCTCCCCTTTTTTAGGGTACTTCCTTTAGCTCTAAACGTGGTATTGACAAAAAGAAATGAGTCATCATTCTGTATTGTCTCTTTCTACCTTATTTTGCTAACTTTAAAACTTCAGTGTGTCCTCTCTCCATTCTCTCTCTCTTTTACTTTCTCTCCATATGGAAAACAACTTCCTGCATCTGATAAGACTTGTTTCTAGTCTTGTAACCTGTAGGGAAACTCTTAACAAATGCAGGACGTGAGTATTACCCATTTTTAGCTTGGGTACATGCAGTGTAGGAGAAATAAGAGGGGAAGACACCCTGTTAGGGTTCCCAGTGGACAGGGGAAGGCTCCGGTGCTGCTGGTTCACTGGTTAGTGGCTGTCGTGGGGCTCCCCTGGGGCAGCTCGGCCTTGAGCTCCATGGGAGACCAAATGTTGCTGGCCTGTGCTGTTGGGGGTTTCTTTTGAAGAGGCAGCTGTGTGCACCTGCTTGGGGCAGGGGAATGTCGGGGAGCTCTGCGAGAGATGGATTAGCAGGCGGGGAAGTGACCAGCGTTGTCAGGAGGGTTTTGGTTGTAACTCGGCTTTGTAAATTCCCACAAAGCTGCCTGCAGCATGTCCAACCGATGTGTCTGTGTGCATCAGAATAAATCAGTGGTATGGGAACTGGCTGTCGTAACTACTTCATGTGTTGTATTTACAGCAGTACACCCTGGTCCTATGAAGCTGGACCAGAGTGCCTTCTGCTCTGCAGGGGAAGGAATCTGGAACAGAGAATACAATTTCCTCTTCGTTGGTGGGTTTATAAATCAGAAAACAAAAGTTCCCTGGGGAAGACACTGCTGAAATAAACAGCGTCAGCCCATCCAGTTAGGGAGCTGCCTCTGCCTGTGCAGGCCTGGTTTCACTTGGAGAAACAGAAACCTACAGCGCCTTAGCGTCCCGTCTCTGTAATGGATTCCTTTCTTTCCTTGCTGTCTGCAGGAAAATCCGCAAGCTGCTTTCCTCCTCCGAAGCCAAGCGAGCCGCCAGGCGCCCTTACAAGCCTATTATCCTCCGGCCCATCCAGGCAGTGCAGCTACGCCAGCCCATGAATGATGAACCCATAATCATTGAGGATTAACACACGCTGAGCGGCTCTCCGGATGACGGTGGATCTGCCCGAAAGAATCTCTCCTCCAATATATACTTGAGTTTCTATGGCTACAGCATTGAACTAACTGTTGAAGAGAGGGAACTGTTGAGGAACTGTTTTGCATCTTTTAAACCCTTAAAAGGAACTCAGCCCTGCTCTGAGCCTCCGACCACAGACTGCTCTCTCTCGCACGCGCTCTCTCCTTCTCTCTCCTTTCTTTTTTCTTTCTTTTTTTTTTTTTTTTTAATTTTTATTTTTGGTAGCCTCTTTTCCCCTTTGCTTCTACCCCTTTTGTAGACAGGGGGAGGGAAAGTAAGTTTAACTTATTAAGAGAATGTGGACTAGTACTTTTTAGCTTTGTTTCCTCTTCTGATGTACGAAGAGCTAGAACCCTTCATTTTGTGACTGAGCTCTCGTTGCAAAGCCGTTTTTACGAGGCTGTGTTGTAAGATTTTTCTTTTCTTTTTTTTTTTATTTTATTTTGTGGACGGTGCCATTTTTTATTTCATTTATATTATTTCTTTTGTAGATAAATTTCCAACCTTTAACTGATATTTGGAAATAGGAGCTGAAAGCCAGCCCCAGGTTCAGCCAGTTTTCTTTGGTCCTGTCCCTTATGTTTTTTGGATCTTTTTGCACGGCCAGTTGTGCTCATGCACAAGACAGAAACAACTCAGGCTGAGAAAGGAGTGAGCTAAGAACTGAAGAACCTTGCAGAACATTACACTAACTTTGTGTGCAGTGGAGGCCAGGCTGCCAGAATTAGTAAGGACTAGAGTCCTTACTCTAGTCAATCCCTGGGAGATCTGGCCCGTGGCATTTTTCCCAGTAACCAGCAGTTTGCGCGCTGCCTTCTCTCTGACATCTGGATTCCTACGTGCTGTTATACCACCGAGGCGCAGCAGTAGGCCCAGCAGTCCAGCAAGTGTAATGAATTGCTTTGCTCTGGCTCCAAGAGTCAAGTACACCAATGCCCAGGGACATTTTGCTTAGAACTCTGAACCTGTTTGTGCATCAGTGTTTTTGGACGCATCTCTCCCAGGACGAGACCTGGTTTCTCTTTAATTGCGTTACTGTATGTTTCCCATTTTGAAGGGAATTTAAATTACAGCTGGGTTTTCATTTTGAACACATTGTGTCTGAACTTAAGTGTTTTTTTTCCCCCCTTGACATTTCTTGTGTTTGAGGTTTCTTGCATCTCTTGAACTTCTTCTGTATTTGCAAGTCTGTATAGTTTCTTTTTCATATGTCTTCTCATTGCAGTGCATTTGCTGAATGCCCTGCTCTGTTTTGAAAGGATGTAAACTATCATTTGCAACTTGTGCTGATCTGTACATGTACCTGCCTCAAGCAGACACAGCATGTAATAACCCCCAAGTCATTCCATATGTGTCAGCGGTGAGATGAGCCAAAGTTGTATTTGGGTTATCACAGTCCAACCGTGATTCTGTGCAACTCTGCTAACCCACCGGGTTAGGCGGAAAGGAATCCCCACAAAATGAAAACAATTCAGTTAACTTTACTTAATAAACCTGGAAAGTGAGCTTTTGTGAAACATCTGCTTTTTGTCTCTTCTGAAACAGCTGCCGAGGCTCAGGGTGCCATCTGGCTGGCGCGCACGCCTCTGCGCTTCTTCCTTCGCATCCCGGAGCCGCGGAACCCTCTCAGGCGTTTGCACGACTGCGGCGCGTCCTTGTGCCGTGCAGGGCAAGAGTCAGTCACAGCTTGATTCCCCTCGTACGCAGTTTAAACATTTCTAGCACTTCAGGCTGCGACTCCCTCCCTCCTCCGTTTAAATCCAGCAGCAGATGCAGCGCTGGGGCTCTGAATGAACCTTTTGTCCGTGGCGGCTCATGCGTCTTGCTGGTCAGGGGCACGGCAGGCAGAGTGAAATCCCTGGGGGTGAGCGGCCGAACCCTCCGACATTTAAGCACTGCTTCATTTCCGCCTTCGTTCCTCACGGGTGAGCAGAGCGGGCTCGATGGTGGGTCTCATTTGCCACTCCGGAGCGGTAAGATTTACTCTCTGGCTGTGCGTAGCTCTGCAGCTGTTGTAAGCGTGTCCTGTGCTGCTGGTCACGTTTCCCTGTCCGTACCTTCACAGCGGGAGGGGAGAGCTGTTCCTGAAGGATACGCTATGTTGGAAGGGCACCAGGCTTGCTAGCTGGAAAGCCTGCAGGCTGCATGCAGCCATGCAGGACTGCTCCAAGGGGCATTGGCAGTTTTACTTTGCCTCCATCGATCTGTAGGATTAACCCTCTGTCCATAAGAAGTATTGCCAACTGCAGGAAGGTTTTGTAACACTTTATTATGATTTGCTCTGTGAGGGAAAGCTCTCATGGGGGTTCCTTCCTGTTGCATACAAACTCTGAAGAAATCACTCTGAAAAATCAGTGTGCAGATTGGCTTCAGCCCCTCTGCGGTGGGACTGGGAGCCGATGGCTGGGCCGTAGCAGAGGGCCGTGCTCTGCCTCGGCGGCGGGGCGCTCTGAACCCCCTGTGCACTTTGGTTATCCATGGGCGAGCTATTGCTGGGGCTTGAAGAGCTCGGAGTAACCACCTGGGGGTGCCAGCCCTGCAGTTTCCAGCAGCTCAGAGCTTGCTTGGAGCGGCTCCAGAGATTACTCTGGGAAGGAGCCCGGGCAAGTAGAGAGAAAATCCTGTGCTGCCCTGACTTTGAAGGATCCCTCGTGCGTCCTTTAATGCGGATGCTGGGTTTCGGAGTGCGGTAGCAGACTTCACTCCCTTGTGTTTCACTGGCTTCTGTCCAGCTTGGGAGGAGGGGTTGGAAGATGCCTTTGGCAACCAAGGGAAAACACCGGCTCTTGGGAAGCGCAGAGGGAGCGGTAGGTCCCACCACTCACCTATCTAAGCCTGAGCTGTCGCTCTGTTAAGCTGGCTGCTGTCACTAAGCCTCTCCTACACCAGCCTCTTCCTCCTGCTGAAAACTTCGCATTCACATGCTGATGCGCTGTTGCCGCAGGGATTGCCTTTGTTTATTGCCCCTCCTGCTGCAGAGCCTTGTAAGAAAGAGGTTTGTACAGCTGGGGCAGTTACCAATTCCATCGTCCCTTCCAACCCCTACCTCCACCTAAAGAGCCCTTGAGGTTGTGGGGGACAAATCCCGACGGGAGCCGCTGTGAGAGGTGCTGGGCTGGCGTTCGGGCGCGTTGGCTCTGTGATGCAGAGGAGTGCTCGCCCACCCTGCGCAGGTCACTTCTACCGCACGCGTCTCCTAGTCCGTAGTAAGTTTTGCCGCAGGCGTTTGGGTATTTACCCTCACCGTGTGTCCCTGGCGTCCCCAGCCTTGCCGTGCTTTTCCGCCTTGCGGGCACGGGAGCGGACGTGTCGCAGGCTCAGCTCCCATCCCTTGGAGCGTGGATGGAGCGTGCTGGCCTCCAGGCTCGCTGCGCTGCTTACGATTGTAGCAGGGAGCTAACAAAACAAAATCCAAACATTCCTGCCATACTTTGTGATAAAATGTTTTTGTTATAGATTTTTTTTTTTAAAAGACTTTGGTATTTGGGGTTCTTTTCCCTTGCATTTTGCATTTTACCAGCTTGTCAGTCGCGGCTCCCTGCGATCTCTGCTCTTGACGCCGTAACGAGAAGGCAGCGCACCGTCTGCAACGGCACTGCTGAAATAGTGTGGAAAAGAAGCAAAGCGTGACCAAAACTAACAATTCCGAAACTCGCATTCCTGCCGTGGGAGGTGGGCTGTAACTGGGACGCTACTGTGGAGTTGTAAAGCAAAATACACACTGAAACTTCCTTTGAAATGGAAATTTGGAGCCCGTGCCAGCTCTGCTGGGAGCTCTGGCACTTGGCACGAGCGTTACACAAGCCAGACCTTGGGAAGCCCGTGAGTCTCTTTCAAATGGTCAGTTTGCGTCGTGGTGGAGCTGCTTTCCACCACCAAGGTAGGGCTGCCGAGGAGGAGGAGGGGGCAGTTCACCTGCTCGGATGCTGGCGTGGGCTTGTGATGGTGTGCGAGCCGGGGGGCGTTCTGAGAAGGGTGAGAATAAAATCTTCTGGCAGGTTTTGACTGGCAGGAGGAGGAAGAAGGGTTTTTGTACAGTTTTAGAAATTGGGCCCTGCGTCTCTTCTGGTTTTCTCGATCCACCAAGAGGGCACAGGCTTAAAACCACCTTTAACTCAAAATAAGCATTGTCAGCAGCGTTAGAGGGAGAAACAGGAGATGGCTGCAGAAAGGCAAGCCAGGGCGTGACAGTCCTTTCTAGCTGGCTCGCTGCAGCTCTGTTTGGTTGGGGTTTTTTTCCCCTGTAAATGTGCTTTTTATTCAATACTTTCCTAGGAGAGCCTGCGAGCCAACAGCGATGGGGTCCGCCGTGATCTCCATCTGCAGGATACGAACAGGTCTTGAGCATGCGTGGTCTTACTGCCCTCCCCACGGGAGGAGGCTGGCATGTCCCCCGTGTCCGGGGGCAGAACAGAAGGGTTTGCCCTGCTCAGCCGCCTTTGAAACCTGGCGAAAGCCTCTGACGATCGCGTTGCACCCGTGCAGGCTCTCGGGAGGGGGAGAGCTGTTGCAAGAAAAGGCATGTGGTAAATTCGTATGGGCTGTGGGGCTGGGGGCTTGTCCCCGCTTCCTCTTCAGCCTGGAAGAAAGTCAGGCAAGGTCAGGGCTGAAGCACACTTGATTCCTGCCCTGGGCTTTGTGAGTTCATTCAGCGCATTCCTGGGGTGAGTGTAACATAAATTCAGCATCTTTCTGCGGACAGCTTCCTCCTCTCCCGCCTGCAAGGGGACTCTCCACCTGCATCCAGTGCTCCACAGGATGCTGGCAGCGGCACGGTGAGCAGATTTACAGGTCCTCGACGGAGGGTTCCAGCCAGGTCTTGCTTGTGTGGAGATCTTTCCATCTGAGCGGTTCCAGCAGGAGCGGGTTCGCTCCCCCGCTGCCTGCATCTTGGCTGCCCCTGTGCCGTACCTACGAGGGGAACATGTGGGCGTGGAGCTGAGCCGGGTGTGTTTGCACGCTCGTTTCCCTGCATCCCCGGAATGTCTGGTGGGGACTGGGGGCAAACGCACCCTAGTGGGTAAGTCTTCCCCCTTGTGCTGCCGGAGGAGAAGGTGGTGCCGTGGGGACATTGCAGGACCCCCAAGGTACTGGGTTATGTGTGTCCAGCCCCATCCCTACCCCAGGAGCTCACCAACAGCTGCCTCCTGGAGGTGGTGTGCACGTGGAGCGCAGTGAAACCTGGGCAGCCGCTGTGCACACTCGTCCTGCTGCCGTGCCAGCCCCCGAAACAGCGTTGCGCCACGGTTGGCCTGACCTCTGGCCACAGGGTGCCTGGTGATGGGGAGAGCTCAACGACAAACCGGGCCTGGGTCTGAGCACAGCCCGTCCCTCGGGACGCCCTTTCCTTCCCCTGGAAGAGCCAGGGGAGAGCTGCCAGTACCGGCTGCCCCTGCGCCTGGCCGCCCCCCCACCGCCTCCCCGGGGCTGGCTGCAGCCCTGCCATGGTGCTCAGCTCCCCTGGGGGTCTGAGCGCTGTGCTCGCCCCTCTCCAGCTGGTTTGCTGCCCTTTCTTGGTCAGAGCGCTGCTTTTCAGGCGCCTGCATCCCGCCTTGCGGAAGCGTCGTGCCTGCTTGGTGCAGATTCACGTGCTCCACGCCAAGTATCTACATCTTTGGTGTCCTGCAGCCTGCTGGGACGCTTGCTGGCCCTGGGTGGGCTGGCAGCTACAGCTCCTTGGGGAGGGGATGCAGGGATGATGGGGACGTCCATTCCTGCCTGCAAGGACAAGCGAAATGTCTGTAAACCTGTTTATCGCAGGCGTGACAGCGCTATCTGTCCTGCCCGATAACAGCAGGAGCTCGGATGCCTTTTAAAGGAGAGAAGCGACATGTGGCTTGTCGGAGCTCCAGATAGTGGGTGCCGGGGCCAGGCGGTGACGTGCCAAGCCCTGGCCAGTGGCATGTGCTGCCTGACGAGACCCAGCTCCTGCCAGCCCCTCGCACGCTCTTGCTCCGATCCTCCACCTTCCCCTCTCTTATCCTGTGGCCACCCCTCAGCAGGGAGGCCGGTACCCGGTGTGTGAGCTGTGTCCCTGCCTGCACTGCCTCCCTGTCCCAGCCAGCCTGGGGCTCCTCGTTTTGGGGAGCAGGTTTCCCCTGCTGGAGGCGAGGTGCTGCCCTGCTCACCCTCCTGCGCAGCCTGGCCTCGGGCAGCCGCCGGGCCGCGGGGTGGCTGGATCCAGGCTGGCAGGTGCTGCACGTCTAGGAGGGCCTTACAGAGAAAAATTAAAAATAATTAAATAAAAAAAAGAGTTTGCCTGGTTTTGTGAAAGGCTCCTCTGCCGCATCCCAGAGCACCTGCTGGGAACCGCTCCCAGGCCGTGGGTGGGAGCCCGACCAGTTTTGCCATGAAGCTCCTGCTAAACGGTGAGGGTGGAGGCAAAAGGTGGGCAGAGCTGGGGCGGCCAGCGGCCAGTGGCCGTCGCTCGCCATGGCCAGTGGCAGCAGCTGACTGCTCTGCCGTTTGTCACCGTGAACACCGGGCCAGGGGCTGTGTCCGGGGCCGTGGGAGCTGTAGGGGTGGCAGAAAGCTGCAGCGTGTCACCCTGGGGGGACACTGACACGGGGGACGCGGGGGGCGGGCTCATGGGCGCACGCCATGCACCAGCCAAGCTCTGTGGGCCGTGCGTGGACGACTGTCCTCCTGGTGAACCCAGACAGCAGCGGGGTTTTTTTCCTTAACGTTTTTTATGGGATATTTATGGGATATTCTCTCCCTCCCCGTCTCTTCTGTAACAAATCCGGCTGATCCCAGGTGCCAGAAAATGTGAGACACGAGCAGAGGAAGACTTTCCAGCCCTGGCCTCCCATCCGGGCGGCTCCGTCTGGGTGCGTGAGTTTTCATGGTATTTGCATCTGAAGGAAGAAGAAAGAGCCGAGAGGGAGAGGTGAGCCAGAGGAGAGGCAGCCTGGGGAAAGTTATTCCTCATTTATTCCTGACTTTCCCTTACTCTCCCTGCGAAGCGCTCTGTTTGACCTGCGCTAGGATGAGGTCCCAAACAGCTCACGCCTTTCGAAGGCTCGCGGTGGAGGTGATCCCAGCTTCATGGCCAGGGCTGGCCCGACACGGTCAGAAAAACACCCCTGCCACGTCTCACAGCCCCCCAGGGCTGGGGGTGGCTGCTGCTGCCCAGGCGATGGCCGCACGTGCTGGCACCGGCTTTAGGATGAGGGCTCGCTTGGTCTCGGTCCCGTCCCAGCAGGGGGGTGCTGCAGGGCTGTGGCTCCTGCTCCGCTCCGTGCAGCATCCCTGCGGGAAGGGGCTGAGTTACAAAGCGCTGACCGCACGGTCCCTGCTTCATCAGGGAGGGGGATGCTGGGCTGCCAGGCGCTCCTCTGTGGAAGGAAGCCCCTGCGTGCCCCCACACCCCCTGAGTGGGCAATTACAAGCACGGCCAGATCAGCGAAGATCGGTGCTGTGGGATGCGATGTGTGCTGGGCCGGGGGAGCCAGCTGGCCGCCGCGGCTCCGGGAAGCCCGAGGCTGCACGGGGCCGGGTGCCGTTGGCGGAAAATGGGTCACCCGCTGCCGGGGGTGAGGGCTGGGGGGGATGGTTCCCTCTGTGGGGACACCCCCAGGCCTTGCTGCGGGGTGCATTGCTGGCCTCTCCCCTGCCTGGCTGTGGCACCCGCTGCCAGGGGAACCCTGGCTCAGGCCTCGGGCAGGAATGGAGCCCCCAGATTTCTGCCTGGGGACGTGGCACAGTAGCGTGAGGGTTGTCCCTTGCTGCCACCATGCCACTGCATGCATCCTGCGTGTCCCCTTGGAGACGCTGTGCCAGGCGTGTTGTCCCTGGAGAAGCTGTTCCATCCCCGCTTGCTCAGCCAGCGCCACCCAAGTCACCCGTCCCGCTGTCCCCGTGGCCCTGGGACAGCCCTGCCCTCGGTGCGGGAGCATGCCAAGCCTAAGCCAGGGCAGATTAAGACATGACCAGTTAAAGCCACTTTGCTCCTGAACGAGCATATCCGCTTGGGATTTAGCGCATTTGCAGGCAGGGATTCACACCTCTAGGTGATTTGTCCTAATTCCCCCCAGCCTCTGTGTGTGAAAAGCCTTTGGCAGGCGGGAGCCCGGCTGGGTGCTGGTTCTGCAGTGGGGCCAAGCCCAGGGTTTCACCTGTGGCAGCCCCACACAGGCTCTTGGGTGGGTGCAGCCTTCCTCTTCCTCCTCCTCCTCCTGCTGCCTCCCCAGCCCCCAGGGCTGGGACACCAGCGGAGATTTCCTATGGATCTGGAGGATTTAGACAGCAGATGCTTTTTGCGATGTCCCACACAGTGCGGGAGAGGAGCTGCTGCAGGCGTGGTGACGATGCTGCTGGTGCCGTGCTGGTACCCGTCTATTGCCATGGGGTGCTTTAGGGGAGCAGACACACTGGGAACTGCAGTGGGACCCACATGAGTGCCCGTAGGGCTGTGCTGGTGGAGGCAGCTGGCTCCCAGAAATCAATAGCTCCACAAATCCCCAGATCCTGCCTCGTCCTGGCGGCTGCCGGCGCCAGGGGCGGCTGCTGGCCGGGGCTTGGGCGCGCCGGCTCCATTCTGGGGCCACAGGGCTCAGCCGCCCCTCGCTGGGGCGTCCCGGGGCCACCACCGCCAGCTGCCCCTGCGCTCAGACCCTGCGGGCCACAAAGCCACACATTGTTGTGACAGCAGCTGGGCACGGAGTGACGGGGACGCCTGGCTCCTTCCGACCCGGCGGGGTGCGTGGCTGATGCAGAAGCTCGCGGTCAAGCATCCCCGTCCCATCCGGCCCCGTGCGCTCGTGGGTCAGGGTCACCCTGTCCCAGGCTGGAGCCCTGGGTCCCCTTCCCAGCCCTGTCTCTGCGCCTGGGGCTGGGCGGGCGCTTGGCAGCCACGCCAGCTGCCGGAGCAGAGAAAGGAGGAATTAGATGACAATGGCGGCGGAGGAGAGCCAGGCTGCCGGCTGATGAATAATGCAAGGGCTTCGCTTTCAGGAGCAGCAGATTTCCTGTTTACAAACAGCCAGCCCCAGCATGCGGGGCGGCAGCGCAGGGGTGCAGCCCCCGGAGCACCCCAGCCAAGGGCCCTGCCGCCCCCCTCGCCTCCCCTGCGCTCCCCCCTTCCCATGCACCCGCTGTGCCGCGGCAGCCCGCAGTGCACGATGCGGTCAGCCTGGCCCAGAGGGGCTCCCCCCAGTGCGGGGGGTCTGCACCCTACTGCAGGGCACACGGGAGGGTGGGTGAAGCCGTGCTCCCGCCTCGGCAGCCTTCACGGTTGCCCGAGCATCCATCCCTTCGCAGCCGCAGGGATTTTTGACCTGGGTGTTTCCATGGCAACGGAGCAAAATGGCGCTGGGAAGCAGGGTGCTGCTGTGGTGAGGCAGCCCGCGCTGCCGGAGCAGGGTTACAGCGAGGAGGGGCTTGGGGTGCCGGGGAGGCGAGGGCCAGGGTGCCTGCTCACCCTGCAGCAGGATGGGAGATGCCCTGGCCCCAGGGCCAGCACCCCTGCGGCGTGCCTGTGACGGGCAGCGCTGCCCTGCCATGCTGGGCCGTGCCGTGCCACGCTGGCGAGGCCGCCAGCACACGTGCCTTCCTCCCCCCCCTCGCTGCCACTGCTATCTCTGCTCTCCCAGGGCCTCTCGCCCCCGTCCCCCCGCCAAGGTCTCCCGTATCAGGCCTGTTGTCCCAGCTACCTAATCTGGGTTTCTCAGTTACCCCATCTGGAAAAAATGTGTCTAAGAATACCCAGTGTTTCCTGGGCGGGGGGCCGCTGCCTGCCCCCTCCGTGTGCGCTGCCAGCCCCAGCACCCCTCACCCCACCTGAGCACCGTCCCACCAAGCCAGCTCCTGCGCAGCGTGGCCTGGCGCTGGGGCCGGGCTCTCTCGGGGTGTCTGCTGCCAGGACGCAGCCAGAGGTCTCTCAGTCAGTGCTGGGCCTCCTCAGACACCGGTCTGTGACTCCGGAGGACCACAGCAGCGCGCTGCGCATCCCTCTGTGGCTGCACAGCCCGTCTCTTCCACCAGCCTGCCAGCAGGGCTGCCTGTGCGCGGAGATCAAAAGCATCTCCCTAAAAGAGGGGCTGAGGGTCCCTTGGCTGTCCCTAAAGGAGGGGCTGAGGGTCCCTTGGCTGTCCCTAAAAGAGGGGCTGAGGGTCCCTTGGCTGTCCCTAAAAGAGGGGCTGAGGGTCCCTTGGCTGTCCCTAAAAGAGGGGCTGAGGGTCCCTTGGCTGTCCCTAAAGGAGGGGCTGAGGGTCCCTTGGCTGTCCCTAAAAGAGGGGCTGAGGGTCCCTTGGCTGTCCCTAAA
>VWZZ01006918.1:379599-392301 GCA_013399095.1 Psophia crepitans
GCCGGGCAGTGACTCCGGCGGGACCGGCGCGGAGCATCCCACAGCCGATGCGAGCGGCGCCCCGAGCCGAGCCGAGACCATGCCCAAGTGCCCCCGCTGCCAGAAGGAGGTCTACTTCGGTAAGGGCTCCCTGCTCCCTCCCCGCCGCCTCTGCCCCGCGGGGACCGCAGGGCTGCCGGGCTGCTGAAGCCGGGGTGCCCCGCTGCTGCACCCCGCCTGGCTTTGGGTCCCCGGCACCCCGGTGTTAAGGGTCTTCGGGGCATCCCGGTGCTGCACACACCCTGTGCTGTGGGTCTGCCGGGCACCCCGGTGCTTACAGGTCCCTGTGCACCCCAGCGCCGCAGGTCCCAGGTGCCCCAGCGCTGCGCATCCTGGCGATGCAAATTCTTGGGGTGTTCCAGAGCTGTGCACCCCTGTGCTGGGGTTCCCCGGGGGGATGACCCTGTAAATCCGCCCAAGTTGGTGCCTCGCTGCAGGGTGTGGGCTCAGCGGGTAGCCCCAGCCTGCAGACGGGGCCACGGCACAGCACGGAAGCTCAGCCCTATTTCCCTCCCAGTATCGCCCGCAGCCCCGAGCTGGGCCAGCCCTGAAGGTTGCTCAGTTTGGAGCCCAAAGGCCTGCGAGAAAGCACCTTCCCGAGGGCAAATCCTGCCCTTGGGCACGTTCCCAGGTCAGTGGGTTGCCCACATGTTTTCCTGCATGGTTTAGCACAGCAAAATGACAGCCCTGGGGTGTTAGTTTTAAGCTGCCGTTGCAGGCTAGCCGCAAACCTTGTTGGGCTGCTGTCTGCCGCTGGGCTTCAGGGGATGTCCTTCCTCTGAGCCGGGGAGCTAAAGCTCTAGGTTCGTGCCCCTTCTGGTGCTGTGGTCCCGCTGTCCAGCCTGAGAATATTTGGGGGGGTTGCGCCTCTTGCCCTGCTGGCAGCAGCAGCTGGAACAGCAAGGCTCCGTCTGCCAGACGTCCCCGCTTCCCTGGTTTAGTCGAACTTGACGGGGTTTGCTGGGAGCAGCTTATATCCGCTCCCTGCTTTTTAGTTTAGTAGAGATGAGGGATCTGGGACCCAAGTGCCGCTACTGACTTCTGCTCTCTCCGCCTTATTATCTGCTCTGCTCGTGTGTGCGCCCCAACTTCTGCTCTGCCAGAGAAATGGGAGGCTCAAACTCAGGGGCTGCTCTCCCTGCCAAACAGCCATGTCTGTTAGTGATGCCCACCCTGGGGACGTGTGCTGGGTCTGGCGTGGGTGCTGCCTGGAGGGCTGCCGGGGACGTGGCTCCTGTGGTTGGGGACCATCTCTGCCTAAATGCGAACTCACTGCTTGCAGCCAGGCTTTGAGGTGGGGTTTTGGCATAACACAGTTCATGGCTCCCTCCTGCAACCAAGGGTCCTGTGGCACCTTATTTATCCATGTGGCCTGACACCAGGAGCTACCGAGGCGCTGGTGTCCGTGTTTGCCTTTCCCATGTCCCCGTGGGTTTGCTTCAGTGCCAGTCAGGGCGAGCTGGGTTTGCTGTGCCCGCAGGTGTGGCTGCGGTGGCACTGGGACGGAGCTATTTGACCAAGGAGGGGTTTGGCCCTGAGCTTATCAAGCTGCTCTTAGGAAACCGTCTCTGTAGATGCAGAGTCTGAGGAGGGTTCAAAAGCTGCTGGAGGACTGAGTTCGCTGCCTGATTTCCGTCCCTGGAGATAAGGAGTGCTGGCGGAGGCGGCAGAGCAAGCCTGCTCTGGGGCACCCTGGGGCTCTCAGAGCCTGGTGGTCCTTCTCAGGCATGCCTCGGGCTGCTTTTACCAAATCCTGCCTGTAGAGAGCAGGGGGGAGGAGAAGATGATGCCAAGAGGACTGGGGTTGGGTTTTACAGGGCCACCACCAGCTTTCCAGGGGAATGTCGCCTGTGTGGCCAAGAGTCGGGGGGCTCCGCTGCAGTGAGCCTGGGCAGAGCTCCTGCCCAAGTGGTGCAAACGCTTGTGTGAGAGGTAGGGAGGCTGAGCTCCTTCCAGAAACCCTGTGACAGGAGGGCCCTGCCATGGGTCAGGCTCGGGCTCCCGGGGCTTTCCTGGAGCGGGACACTGCAGCCCCCGCCAGGCTGCGGGCACAGGAGGCTCTTTGTGTGGCTGGGGGATGGCGGCGGGGCTGCCTCGTGACATTTGGGCTCTGCCCCCACTCCCACCTCTGCAGCCGCCAGTTTGCTCTTTGTGTAAGCTGTTGTGGGCATATTTGGTCTCCAAAGAAGAGGTGCCTCAGGCTGCCGAGGGCCCCCTGGGGCATGCGCTGCTGGCAACAGCTCGGTCCCCTCCTTTTGCAGGCATGTGGAGAGTGCTCAGACCTGGCTCTGATGGGGTGCCTGTGGAAAGCTCTGCTCTATCACTGAATAAATCCCCAGGAGTGCAGCTGCCAATATGAAGAGCCCATGTATCTGCAGAAAATACCTTCCTCCCCTGCTGTGCCACAGTTAAAAGCCACCATGTGTTCCTCCCTCTCTCTGTAAACACATCCTGGCTCCAGCAAACGCCATGTCGTCCCCTCCGCAGCCGCCTGAACCCCGGCCAAACTCCAGCCCCGCTCTGGTGTGCCGTGGTGTGTGCCGAATCGGAGCTGTGGCCGCAGTGCTGTTGGTTGGAGGGGACTGGTTTGTGTTGGCAGGCTGCGGCGATGGCTTTGACTCCCAGGTCCTCACCAGCATCCCCCCTTTGCCCCTGCCAACTCTAGTGATCGCTTGGGGTCCAGCTGGCTGGGGAGAAATTCATCCCCTTGCAGGCTGATGTTGGAAGTGGAGAGGTCCCCAAATCTTTGGAAGATGAGTAGAAGTCAGTCCATCCGCTTGGACGCGGTGATGTTCACGCTGGGCATGGCACTGCTGTTTCGGATCCAGGCCCCTGGATGTGCACAGCAGTGTATGTGCACAGCGAGCACTTGGGTCTGAAACATGGTCCTCTCTGTTCTGGACAAACAGACTTGAGAAAATACCAAAAAATGTCCTCCGTAGGGTTGATGACAAGGAGACCAACCTGCCAAAATCAATTTGTTGTGCCTGTTCAGTGCCTCAACTAACCCATGTCCTTCCCATGGCAGCCGAGAAGGTGACTTCTCTGGGGAAGGACTGGCACCGACCCTGCTTGAGATGCGAGAAGTGTAACAAGACCCTGACGTCTGGAGGCCATGCAGAGGTGAGGTTTGCTGCCCAGGAGCTCCCTGTCCCCTGCACCTAGGGGCTGCAGGAAGGGTGGCACGGACAGAGATGGAGCTGAAGGGCAGTTGGGGCTGATGCTCTTTCTCTCTCCCTGCAGCATGACGGCAAGCCATACTGCAACCACCCCTGCTATGCCGCCTTGTTCGGGCCCAAAGGTAGGGTCACAGTGGTGGGGGGTGTGGAGGGAGGGGAAGGGAACTCAGGACTCCCATCGCTCGGTGAGACGCACCCCTTGGTGCACTCGCCATCCTGCGGCGATGCTGACTCCTCTCTGGCTCTCTTCCAGGGTTTGGCCGGGGAGGAGCTGAGAGCCACACATTCAAGTAAACCTCAGGTTGGTGCCTCCCTTTGGAGCTTCCCTCCCACCTTCAGCTGTGAGGGCTGGCCCTCCCCAAGGCAAGTGGGGGAGGCAGGTGCACCCTGGGCATCTCTCCGGGCTGGCTGTGACTCCCACCCTCGCGCCGGTGCTCGGCAGCAACCTGCTGGGTGCCAGCTCTTCCCACCAGTCCCATGCGACCATCAGCACCCGCTTAGCTCCGGCAGCGGATGCCAAAGGCTTTTGCTTTGTGGCCCGTCGGCAAACCCGGGTTCCGTCCCGAAGCACCGTTGTCCCTGGGATGCGTCTGCTCTCAGCGCAGCCTGGCTTCATCTGCCCCTCTCTTCCATCCCTCTCCAGGTCTGACGGCCAGGGTTTCCAGCACAGACTGAAGACAGCACAAACGCACCGCGACAGACACGCATTTTTGTTTTTAATTCACTCTGTACTAGGCTAGCATGTTAAAAGCAATAAGTAACCGGGGCTGGAGCTGGGACTGGTGCGGAGAGGGGCTCCGCTCCAGATGGAGCGCTGCTGGGGTGGGGGTGTTGGGACGCTCTGCCGGATAGAAAATTTGGCCGGCATCACTGAAGGCCGCCTGGAGAGGAGACCGCACCCTTCCAGCCAAAATCCAGCCCTGCTTCTGGCATCCGGCTCTTGTGGCCGGGCCTACAGTTGTATTCTCAGTCTTTAATAAACCCAGACCGAACGATGCTTCCCCCATGTAGCAGCTGTGCTCTCTGTAACAGGGGTCCTGCGGGACTCACCTGCGAAGCGCTTGCCGCTTGCTTAAGGACCCGTCGTGGCTTCTGGATTGAGCCCCACGCTGTGTGATGGCTCCACGTGCTTTTGCTCCTGGTGTGTGTGGGGTCCTGCCCTTGGCTGCCCACCCCAGGGGCTGCCTGAGCGTGCTCCAAGGGAAGGGGTGGTGGGTGTCGTGCCGGTGCTCATCCAGGGTTGAGACCTCCCTGGGCTCGGGGGTAAGGTTGTACCCCACTCCCGGCCTCACCGGGTCTGTGTCATGGCATTTGCAGAAGTCCAGAGCGCGGTGGCTCCCGCTGTAAGCCACCGCTTGTTGCCTGCGGCTGTCGCTGGGTTAAAGCAGAGGCATGCGGTGCTGCGGGACAAGGGGCTGAGCCTGCTGACCCAGGGTCTCTCAGCACTCAACACGCCCCCGGCAGTGCATGCCCGCGGGTGCCCCCAGCTCTTTGCTCCTGGCTGTGAGCGGGCACTCTGCAGGCCTCAGCTGGGGAGGTGTCTCGCTGGGAGGCGGTTGACTGCCACATGGGGAAAACCCAGGATTTGCTGCTTTCGCTCTGAGCAGCCGTACGAACAGGCCGAATACGGTGGAGGTTACTGGCGAGGCCGAGGCAGCCTCCCTTGGTAGGGAAGGCAAAGGTGCGGCATCGCACAGCGAGAGCTGGCTGGCGAGCGCTTCGCTCTTTCGCGTTCCAGCCTCTGCCCCGCTGGAAGAGCAGAACTGATGGATGTAACAGATGTCGACCCAAGGGATGTTTCTAAAACGGTTTCTTAATCATGCCTGTCCCTAACCTGAGCCGCCCCATTTACATATTCAGAGATACTTCATAACGCACTGGGATATTTTTGTCTTTTATACATGCATTTCCTTAGAGACCGCTCCGCGTCTTACTGTCACGCCAGCCTTCCTGGGGCTCGGCCAAAACCTTCAGGAGTCAGAGGTACACATCTGATGTCAAAATCTTTGGTCTCAAGAGCAGCCTGATCTGATAAGCATCTCAAAACTTGGTGCCAAAAGGCTCTGCACCCACCCAGCACGCTTCAGCGGGACAAACTCGACCAGCCGGCGTTGCCTCGCCTCCCACTCAGCACAACAGATGCAGATGTCTGTGTCAAAAGCATCGAGCCTCCCAGTCAGCCAGGGCTCCTGGGCCCCCTGCCCTCCCACTCCCACCGCTGCCCTTGCCAGCAGCTTCCCGGGGATGCCAGCACCCACGGCTCCTGGCCAGCGAGACGCTGTCCTGCTCTGCAGTGCCGCTGGCACCCAGCCCACCCCTGGAGCAATGGGGACATGGCTTTCCTCTGCAAACCGGGCTTCAAAGCAAACTGGTGATATAATCTCAGCAGCCTTGAGCATGCCAGTGAGATAGTGTTTACCCTCAGCATTAAAAATAATGGCAAACACAGTTTCATCATCCTCTGGGCTTGTGTAAGTGTGTCCAGCTGGGAAAGGGACCCAGCAGTTTGGTCCCTGGTCTTTCCCAACAGGGCCCTGCACCATAACTTCTCAGGAGCAGCTAATTCCAGGTTTAAGGGGCCAGAAGGGATGAGCAGGAAACTAGGAAGAGGTATGGAAAAGCAAGTGCTGCTCAGGGAGGGGCTGGGGAGATCCAGCCCTCCAGCTGAAAGCCCTTTCCATGGGCAGTGGCTGCAGCTGGGGCAGGAGGCAGCGTGTGGCTGCTCCCAGTGTGCTGCCCAGGGCTGCCGCTTGCTTCGGTCCCTGCCACCGATTTGGGGTGGTGGTGTGGTGGCTGAGGACGGCTCTCCCTGCCCTGGGTGCATGGAGGTGTGTAGAAACTGTGCAGCCTCAGGAAACCTGCAAAGAAGGTAAAGCTGATCCTGCAGCTGCCTTGTCCTGTGCTCTGTGTGTGTGGGGGGTTACAAACTGGGGGTCCCTCCAGCAGCTCTGGAGACAAGCCGTCGGGTGTTGATTCCTTCCTGAGTGTTTTGTTTCTCTGCAGCCCTGGAAGAGGCACTCCCACTGAGATGGTGTTTAGCTCCAGGACTTGCTGTCAGGATACTCCCCTCCGAGTGCTGTGCTTGTGCAAGTCATGCTCCCTGCCTGCTCCAGTCTTGAGGTTGGGCAGTTCAGGCACGGGTCACATCTGCAAGGAGCCTTGGTCAAAGAAAATGCACGATAAATTGATTTTTTTAAACTTGCTTCAGTCTATAGAGAGGAAACAGAAACAGCTGTATGGTATTTGGATAGGAAATCTGCGCCCGAGCCAGGCGTTCCCCTCCGATGCACAGCGAGGCTCGGCAGCGGCCGGCGCGCCAGGGAGGTGTGCTGTCAGCAGACACAATCTTTTCTCCATTGAACAGTAAATCTCCGTGGCCTGGAGCATGAGCTGCGCAGACAGGCAGCAGCATGGCTTCCAGCGCAGCTCATCTGCGATGCTCTTGGCTTTGAGCCCTGGTGGGAGCTGGGGGCAGGCTGGGACGGTCCCTTCCCTCACAGTGCAGCGATGCCCCGGCTGTGCTGTTCCTGCAACAGGGGAGACGGTAAAGCAGGGTGTTCAGGGCAATTCCTAGCTTATTTTTTTGGGAGCAGCCAAGGGATGTGGGCTCTGTGGGACTTGCTGGCTGCTCCCACTCCTTGAGGCAGAGAGTAGACCCTTGGGAGGTGGCTGGCAGCCCCCGTGTTCCATCTGTCACCAGCCAGCAGCCATGGGGATATCCCTGCCTCTGCAGATGGGGTCAGGACATGGCCCCAGCCCTGAGGTGCCCATCTGGACAGCAAAAGGTGTCAGGTGATCTCTGGCCTGGTGATGCCCAGCATGAGGGTCCCCTGCTTCAGTGACCTGAAACACCACCGTTGCTGACCCCGGAGGAAGGGGCTGTGCTTCCTCTACCATTATTTCGGAAGCTTGGGCTGAGATCAGTGAAGTTTGTGGCTTGCGGAGTGATGGTTGCTATAAACAATCACTGTGACAAAAAAGAAACAAACAACATCACCAGTTCCTCTGGCAGCTGGGTGCGGGCGAGCCCCGACGCCCTGGGTAGGGAAGCAGAAGAGGTTTTGGCAAAGGACAGGAAACAGGATGGGTTCAGAAACTACACTGCTGCTGCTCCCCACCCTGGCTCTGCGGCTTTCTGTACACCAGAAAAAAGGAGAGGGAGGCAGAAAGGGGGTTGGGGGAGTCCTTCAGCTGATCTGTGAGAGGTGGGGGTGTTGTTTGAACCCCCAGTGAAGGCAGAGTGCGGGGGGGGCGGGCAGTGGGAGTTGCCTGGCCGTGCTTTTCCTCCCAGCACAGATGGAACAGACCTTAATCCGAAACAGGGGACAGATGTGTCCCTGAGCCCACAGCTGGCAAGGGAGGCGGCTTAGGCTGGAACCCTTACAGCAGGATGCTGCCCTCAGCGAAAGCAGCAGCCCGGGGACAGGGCCGTGTCCTGCCAGCGTGGCCGTGGGAGCCAGCTGCAGCTCACATCTGGGCTAACACGTGCTGTGGGGCCAGAGGGCTGGCTCAGCGCTGCCTCGCTGAGACGCCGGTGGGACCACCGACCCTCTCCCCGCCAGCTCTGACGGGGACACTAATGTCACACCTCCGGTGTGGTGATTTTGTGTCTCATCCGTGCAAGCTCCAGCCCCTCCGGGACACGGCAGCCTTTGCGGCATAGGTGGGGACAGGCAACTGCCGTGGGGTGGCCAGCAGTTTTTCCCTGCCGGTGTGTTTCTGCAAACAGAGCTGTGTCTCCTCCAGGGACAGGCAGGGTGCAGGCAGGGCTGGGGCGGTGTGTGGCACAGGGGCTGTGGCTGCAGTGGTTCCTGCTCTTTGCTGCCCGGGGCTCGTGGGGACGAAGCCTGTCTGTAACTGGGTGGCACCCAGCTCACTTCTGCTTCGGGTATTTTAAAGGCTGATTTGTGTTAAGTTCAAATGGTCTGATGTCTTCTAGGTGGAAAAAGTGTCTGCCCCTCTCCTAGCACCTCAGAAATCTGCTGACTTCTCCAGGCAATGGTGAGAGGGGTGATGCAGCTGATGGTGGGCAGCAGGAGCTCTGCAAGCTCGTGCACTGAGCAGGGACTTACCGGCACAGCTTTGCAAAGCAGTGAGTTGGGGAAGCCCCATCCCACCAGCGGAAACAGCTTTGCAGAGGTCGAAAAGAGGGGGTCAAACCACATCCACAGCAAATACTGAAGCACCTGAAGATACTGAAGGCAGAGGGGCTCTGGGTAAGGGAGATGGCCAGGGGTGTAATGAGAAGCAGACCGACCATGAATCATGGTACTGGAGACTGAGGTCTAATCAGAGAGTGAGGAGAGGAGGGGACAGGCTGTTCTGCCATCACCCCATCCCCAGTGCTGGAGAGAAGCTGGGTGCAAAGAGCCCTGGGGAGATGTTTGCCAGGTCCTGGGTGGCTTTCCCCAGCAGATAACCTGAGAAGAAAAGTTGGCATCGGCCATTAGAGCTGCATTTTACTTCCACACCTCCTGTATATTTTCAGAGAAACGGAGAGTTTCCAAGGGGGAAGGTATAAGAACTTCACACCAAAGCCTCTGTCTTTCTTTGGTGAGTCTTAGGATAAAGACTTAGAGGAGAAGAGAGCAGAGGGAGTTTCCCTCCTTGCAGATCAATGTCAGTTCGGCTATTTAAGTAAAAAGGAAAGGGTGAAACTCCTGAGAACAGAGAATTGCGAGGTCTCATACCTTTTTTTTTCTTATCCTTCCTGATTCACGTATCACACTGAAAGTGTAGACCCTTTCTCAGAGGGCCGGAAATGCCAACATCTGTCTTAAGCATCCAGATGCTGGGAGCTGACCTTGAATTTTGGTGCTACAGTGTAGGGAATCCCGTTCGGAAGATCTCGCGTTGTACGGTGAGCTTAGGCACACCCCTATGACCTGCACAGAGCCCCACAGTGGCCACACCCCATAAAGGGAGTATATAAACCTGTGACGCAGTTTAATAAACGCCATTTTGCTCATCCATCATATTGATGTCGTGATCACTTGGCCCCGAGGGTGAGGTGTTTCCTCGGACTCCAGGACCAGTAGTTGAAGTTCCCCACTGCAGCTCCAAGAACATGGAAAGCAACACTACAGCCCCCACACAAACTAATTCACTGTGTCCAGGAAAACCCGCACGAGAGCATTTGTGCAGCCATGACGGTCCCTCTCGGACATGCAGTGATCTGTAGCTGTTACGTGATGCGACTCAGTGTGCTAAACAGGTGCTGGCCATGCCAGCAGTGCCAGCACCCCTTGCACCCACCGGTAAGGATGGTGCCAGGAGGCAATTTGTTGCTCTCTGTTCACAGCTCCTGTGCTGCTCTGCTCCTTCCTGCTGGCATGACGCTCGTCCTGCTGCCAGGCTGTGCCTTTTCCTGCTCAGGTTAACCAGACATCCTAGTGAGAGGAGAATGTGTGTACAAAAGAGCCAGGAGGGTGTTAGGAAGGAGCTGGAAATGTTTGCAGTAGGATACAGCGCAGCCTGCCTGACCTGCTCAGGGTGTGAAATGCTACGACCACCCAAAGCCTCCCTTGCACAGGCAGGGATTGCAGCTGATCTCTGCTCTGCTGTCCGCTCAGCCACAGCCACTGCTGCGGGGCGGAGAGGAGCGAGGAGAGGAGCGAGGAGAGGAGCTCCGGCGGCCCCGAGCTGGCGGCGGAGCGTGGGAAGCACCAACGCACAGCCCAGGGGTCTGGCTAGGAGACAGGCTGGCTCCGGTCTGTGCCTTCATGGGGATAAAAGTATAAAAAAACCCAATAAAAATAAAAGACCAAAGGGTTTGTTTTCCCAGTAGGAGGGCTCACACCTTTCCCTTGGCAGGGCTGGGCTGAGGTGACATCAGGAAGCCGTGCTGCCGCCGAAGCAAGCAGAGATCGCCGTTATTGCATACAATCGGCATGAGGCAATGGGACGTGGCCGTCATCTCTGGCAACGGCTGCAAACAGTGGGGCCGTCTGCGGCAGCGGGTTGCCATGGTGCGGGTGCAAACAGGCGCCCTCGGTCCCGGCTGAGTCACCCGGCGCGGAAATGACCCCAGCTGACACATCGTGCTGACAACGGCCGCCTGCGCCGCATCAAGTCAGCCCCAGGAACCAAGAGAAGCCCAGTGACCTCTCTCAGCCAGGAGGAGCATCCCTGGCCTCTCAGTACCCACCTGGACCTTCCCTTCCCGTTGTGGTCCCCACGGCTGCTCCCACTGCTGGGGCAACTGGCAGCTCGGATCCTCCTGACACTGCCTCGGTGTGGGGCAGAGCTGGGGGGCCTGGAGGAGCACGTAGGGCTCTTGGAGGCTTCTGCCAGTCTCCTGTGACCTTGCAGGTGCACACGGTGACAGCAAAGCAGTGTGCTGACATCAGCCAGTCATCACCTGTCTGCATCTGTCAGTCCCTGCAGGGCCAGGGCTTGGGACAGGGCAGGTGAGGGTGGCTGGGGTGCAGCAGGGCAGGGGCTCTGTTTCCCTGGGGTGGCATCGCCATCCTTACTGGGACAGTATTCTGGGTCCATCACACCGTCACCTCTTTCATCTGTCCAAAGCACAAGGTCCATCTCTGCAGCAGGAAACCATCGCCTTCCCATCAGCTTCTCCCATCCTGGGAAAACCGCCCAGGCAGCCAGCAGAGCAGATAAGTGGGGCCTCGTGTGCCGGGACTGAGCCCCTATCGTGCCGTTCTGCGCCGGAGAGGCTGGGATTTGTTGCCTGGCGTCCAACTTGCCCGTGGCTGGGTGCCAATCCTCCGCAGCACCAGGCGTCTTGTGTCAGCTGCGCCCACGGGGCTGCGTGCCGGGGGAGCCGTGGGGCTGGGGACAGGGAGCCGCCGGCCGGGAGGGCGGCCAGCCCGGCTCCGGGGCGCCACAAGGCTGGTCAGTGGGATGGAGCGGTGGCACAGGGGGTCTTGGCATGCTGAGATGGCGTACATCCCAGCTGCTGCTCCTGCCCCGCGTGATGATGCTTGCTGGCCGGGGTCTGGTGCCTTGGCTGGGGGACAGGAGCCCAGAGTGGGGGTGATGGGTAGGACCACCCCACTGCTGCGTGCACGGTGCTGCAGGAGAGCCTTTGTCTCGGCAGCAGCAAAGCGGGCAGCTGCCCCAGGGAGGAACGGCCTGGATAGAGGAATGTGTGTGGGGACAGGGATGGCTTTGAGCAGGGTTTATGGAGTGGTCAAGAAAACACAGGAAATTGGCTGCAGCTGAAGGCCCTCCTGCCCAGAGACTGCAGCGGGGACGGGAAAATAGACAAGCGATGTGTCATGGAGGGACCAGACAGCGCCCGATAGCAGTAAGGTATGGAAAGCCGAGAAGGATGCCAAAGACAGCAGAGGATTATCCAGGTCCGATAAGGCTCTGTGCAATAAAAAAGGACTTCATGGGCTGTTGGGAACCGAAGACAAGGAACTGTATGGAGATGCCAAACCTGTTAGGAAGGAGAGCAAAGTGGATAGAGATTGCTGAGCTAGAGCTGGACGAGGGATAAGGAGAATGCTTTCCAGGCCATTAGGAACAAAAGAGGATGTGAGGCAACAGCTGCTAGAGAAGATATTTTAAAAATCCTTAAGCCTGGATAACTCACACCCAGGGGTCCTTTCAGGGCCGGC
Source organism: Psophia crepitans (assembly GCA_013399095.1). Taxonomy (NCBI): domain Eukaryota; kingdom Metazoa; phylum Chordata; class Aves; order Gruiformes; family Psophiidae; genus Psophia; species Psophia crepitans. The sequence goes on from VWZZ01006918.1 coordinate 391,403, forward strand.
TGGAGCAGCAGCCAGGATCCGTGGGACTGGGAGAGCACTCACAGAGCGCTCGGTGTCGGGGCCGGGAGGCAGGAGAGGCAGCAACCAGAGGGAAAGAGTGCAAATGCAGTTCACGCGAGCAAGCGGGGCTTTGCTGAAGGTCTCGTTGGCCCGGTGCGATTTCTGCCCTCAGAGCAGCCGTTTGGCTGCAGGAGGCTGTTCTCTAGCTGGAAAGAATTTCACGTGTTGTTTCATGGGGTTCAGATGTTGGGAGGGAAAAAAAAAAGGGAAAACCATCATGCTAGACCCGTAGCTAGCACGTGAAGCGGGTTATGAAGTGGGTAATTGACCAAGAAACTGTCGGGGGGGGAGTATGCGCAGGTCCTGTGCACAGGCCTGGGCCAGGAGCGTCCCCGCTGTGCCGGCGCAGCGGCCCAGACCCCTGGCACGCGCGGGCGGGGGTCCCTCTGTGCTGCCCGCAGCGGGGATCCGTCCCAGGGCTGGGTTTCGGCCGTGCAAACCCCAGCCAAGAGGTGGGCCTGTCTGTCCGGCGACTCAGGCTGTGTCCCGACCAGCAGAGCCGTTCCTCCAGCGCTGCCTCCCCCAGGATACATCTCTGGGATTGCTTCGATGAAGTTTACCCGCCCGGGGGCCCGAGCTGCTGCGTCACACCCCGCTGGACTGGGAGGGAGGTGGGAAGCTGGGAACCGGGGCTGACCCCCTGCTGCCAAGACCACGGCTCTCCCAGCAGCCGAGAACCGGTGTCTTGGCCCGACGGCGGCAGAGCCCCGCTTTTAGCAAAGCCGGAGCAGGGTTTTGTGGTAACGCTTTCGGCCAGGAAGGGTGGGGGAAGCATGCACGGCTTGCTCGCGGTTTCTGGCCGGGCGGGGGGAGCCCGCCCTGCCCCGTGTGGGCCCTCC
>VWZZ01006918.1:392476-530409 GCA_013399095.1 Psophia crepitans
TCCGCCGCGCCAGGTTCGACCGGCCGCAGGCGGTGAGCGCGGGCCGCCCCGGGGTACCCTTCGCCGGCAGCCTCCGCTGTTGCCTAGTGGCCCCCCCCACTCCATGCCCGCCTTTCCTCAGGGACAGCCGCCCGGGTCGGGCCCCGGGTCGGGGGGCGTCTCTGGGGGTGGACAGGGACCCCTGGGTGGGGAGGCTTCTGCGCGGGCCTGGCCGGCACCGCCTTGTGTGACGCTCGGCGCAGTCGGCTGCTGTGGTAGGGCGTTATTTTGGGGTGGTTTTAACCTAGAGCCTGGTGTGTCACTGCGGTCTGCAGCGCCGTTTCTGGTGCCGCCCGAGGGTTTTTTCCCTTCATGGCACTCCGGTTTGGGTCTTCCCGCCGTGCTGGCGAGGCCCGCAGCTCACGGCTCAGCTGTGTTCAGCGTTTCATGGGTGCTGGCTGAAATTCCCGCTGTGAGAGTCACCGTTTCTGTTCGTCAGTGTGGTGTCCTCCTGTAGCTGAGGAACGATTCCCCGTTCCAACGCCTTGCCTGCTGCCTCTGTGAGGTTGTGGTACTATCGTGGTCGTATCTTGTCAGCGTCTTCAGGTGCTAGTTAGGCCACGGGCGAGTCGTGCCGTGTGAGGTTATACCAGAGCAGGTATTTCAGAAGCCATGCTCTTGAGGCACGCACATGCCTCAGGGAGAAGGGCTGAGGAGGAATCCTGCCTGATTTGGCAGTGTTGGCAGGGTGCAGGTGTGCTCTGCCATGTAACAGCGGATGCTCAGATATGGAATTGCCTAATTAAGGGTAAATATGTGGCAGATCTTTTGCCTGCTGATCTCCCCCCACCCCTCTCTCTTGCAGAGCCTGGATTTCTGGAGGCTGCTCTACACTCTTCTGAAACAAATCCATGGCGGCACATGGAGCGAGTCCGATGCCATAGGTAACCTGGTCGGTCTGGCTGACTCCGATTTCTCTGTCCCAGGGAACAACTGGGACTTGTTTTCTAGCATCTTTTCTTTGGCTCCTTGCTCCCTGTCAGAAATTGCTTCATTTTGAAAACCTTTGTTTGTGCTGCTGACTCTTACTGCTGCATCACAGGTGTGCAGGCAGGTTTACTCCTCTTTGGCTTGCTTTGTCCTGGAAACCAGGTTGTTCTTGTGCCTACTAGGTACTCTTGCTTCCCTTGGACATCTCACTGCGGGTAAATCTCTGCAATGATCTTATGCATTCTCTGTATCTGCAGAGGTAATTACAGAAACAGATTTATTTTTCCTTTGATCCCTTCTTTCCCCATTCCAGATATGATGTATGATTCTGTGGTTAATTTTCTATTTAGTCCTATTTCAGGGCTGTCAATCAGAGTATACGAATCATAAAGGCACTATTTTGGATTTAAGTTCTAGAAAAAACGAAAAATAAAGTCTGTGTGTGATGATTTTAGAGGGACCATGAATATCTTTGTGGATGGGGCCACTACTCCAGAGAGAAGCTGAATGGAAGTTGGCTTCTCGCGATGACAGAGCACTCTCTACTTCTTAAATGTGTGTTCTTCCAAGTACGACACTGCTCCCCAGACTTCTCTCTTGAAAGATATCTATCTAGAGCCCTTTCATTGATGGAGGAAGTTTTGAGAATGGGATTGTCTGTGATAGATAAAGCTCTTCTCAGTCCAAGACCACTTAGAATCCACTTTTGCTCTTAAAAGCAAAAACAAAAAAAAAACAAACAAACCACCCTAAACATTGTTTAAGCCCTTGAAGAGCTCGGAATCTGATGACTCTGTAAATGGAGTTAAAAAAGGCTAAGCATTGTGGATGATATCTCTTAAGGAGCAGGGAGCAAAAACCAGCATCATTTTGCTGGTAGCTCAGCAGGAAATCAGCACGGTTCTGTGTTACTCACAGGGCTGCTGTTTTTCATTTGGCTGTTTTTGCTTTTCCACTCATCCACAATCTGCTGTGTGCGGTAAGTCAGGTGGTCCTGCACAAGTGTGACCTCACTGAATTCTGACTGCTCCCATACTAATTGCTTGTAGCATTCGGAGACAGGATTTCCACACGTGTGGCAGGTTTCTGGCTCTAGAGAGGGCAAACCCAACCTCTGCTGGTAGATTGCAAGATAGGAATATGTGGTTCTGCCCAGAACTGCTGAGCTGATTTTTAAGAAACTTTAGTTACAGCTTGGTGATTAAAGCTGAAATTCAGGTTAGAGAGCTGTACTGGTTTTTAAGTTACACTAATTACCTTTGCTTGGCCAAGAGAACGAGGTGTCTGCTGTGAACACGATCAATACTTTAGTGCCTTTCTTCTCTGTCCCTGCTCTGGAGTACTTGCAGTCTTTCGTGTATTTATTTCGCGCAAATGTAGCGGAAGGCTTGGGCACAGGAGGTAAATAACTTTCTCAGGTTTGCACAGGATCCCGTAACACAGCAAAGAATTGAAGTGGATTCCTCTAATCCAAGTCTAGTGCTGCAGTCCATGGATCACTCTTCCCTTTCTTTGCTGTTTTTGTACAACCTCTTAATTGTTGTGGCTAACAGGAGGAGAGCAGCGCTTGCCAGGTTCCAGAGGAAGGCTGTGAAGACTCCTTCAGTATGAGGGTTACTGTGTGCATAGAAACAGCTTTCTGGAAAAGAGAAGCCTTACTCAAGTGGTCTGGTAACCTTTTTTTTTTTGGGCTAAAAGGTTTTCCAAAGGAAGCATTGAGTTTTGACCTGTAGTCTGTGTGTGTTGTTGGGGTCACAGTGATTCTTCTCACTACTCTGTAGAGTGAGACCAACATTTTGGGGACTGCGTGCCAGATGTTGGGTCATTTACAGCTGTGAGATCCCTGAAGAAAGCACTGCATTGTAAGGACAGAAAGCTCTTACAGATTTTGTCCATAGAAAAGGACAGATTTTTCCAGAAAACTTTTCCTTAATCTGGGAAATTCTTTTATCAAGTGAATTCTGAAGTTGCACCCCAGTGTGCACTTTTGTTTCGAGTTAGCAGTTTTTGTTAGTCAGTACTTTATCTGATCTTGTTATAGAAGTGAATTTTAGAGAAGATTAAAATTTGCCTTGAACAGTCATTCCCTTGTTGTGGCTGTGATGTGGTGGCATTTAGACAAGCATTCTGTGTCATCATTTTTTTAAATGATTTAATAGATTTTATTGCCCAGCTAGTGGAAAATAAAATATTTGAAAAATTACATATAAAAAAAAATCCACACAGATTGACGTTCTAGAATGTAGGAACTGTTGCGTTCTTGCAAAAAGAAACCAGAAGCGCCACTGAAGCCTGCCAGTTATGAAATTCCATAAACGGCTCTTTTGGTTTCTCGCTTTGGAGGAATTTTTTCTCCACCCAATAAAAAGCACTTACTGTAAACTTTGATGGGAAGCCATTAATACACTTCAGCCCCTTAAATGTGTCCGAAAAACAGGTCTCGCGTCAGTGGAGTAGGAGGCAAAGGAAGCTGTGTAAGAGTACTCCAGGCATAACCTTACTGATGAAGTCATGATTAGTGGTTTCACGCTGCTCTTTCTTCAGAAGCTGAGAGCTGATGGACTTGGTTAACGACTGAACAGCCACACCAGGTAGCAATGCAGTATGCATTTGGAGGAAATTTCTTTTTTGGAGCTGCAATTCATTTTTTGTAGTATGGGAAAGAGGCCTGGAGCTGCAGTGTATTTTTGTTTGTTTGATAAATGAAGCAGAAAACATTCTTCTGCAACAGTAGTTCCCCATAATACCACTACCTATGCAGGTGTTTCTTACCAAAATGTGTGAAGTAATGTATCTGTCTGTTGTACTTGATTTAGTTCCTTTCCATCTTAGCCTGTCAGGCTAATGCATAACCCTTATTTGAATATCATGTTGTAATTCACTGAAAACATTCCACAGGATTTGGAAGAGCAGAGCTTGAGCATAGTTTTAAGAGAGGTGAATCCTGACGTTCATCCACAGCTTGGTCTTTACTTGCCGAACATACTTTTATAAATAATGTGCATGCAGAAGGGGATTAGTTGGAAAGACTCTGTGAGTCTTTATAAATTACCTAATTCTAATTCAACACCGTAAGAAGATGTTGCCAAAGAGGAGGCGTTTGCATGACTGGTGTTACCTGTTGTCTGAGTGACGGGCATTGTCTTTCTTGGCTGCATATTTTGGAGGAACCCATCTTGGATTTAGCCTCTACTGCCATTTATCTGATCACCATTTCCTTGTAGACAGAACACTGTAGAGCTGAGGAAAACTAAGTGGCTTCTCTAAGGTTGTGAACAAGCTCTTTGAGTCCGAGTTCTGGATCCGTGCTTTGACTGCTCACCCACAATTCCTGCCTGATACCCGCACCAATTGTACCTTCTCATGTGAGGGCAATGTGTTGCAGAGAGGGAGGTGCAATAGTGGGAGATAAAGGACCAAAGCAACCCAGAAATCCAGGTAGTGAATTGCCTTGGTGGAGCTGGTCCTGAGCAACATATCAGAGCAGGGAAATGACAATAAAATAAAAAGCCACTGGGCTTGCTCTGTTCCTTCTCTTTGACATGTGATTTCTTGGGAAGCTCCCTGAACTGCAGATGGCAGCATGGGATGCTTTTTGGTTTGAAAAAGGAGGAAAGTAGGTAGTGATATTTCTTCCTTTTGGAGTATTTCCACCTTTACCTGTTACAGCAGTTCCTTTCTTGATGAATGCACAAAGAAAAAGAAAGGGCAACATGAAAACCTAGCTCGTGAGGATGTTCAAGAGTGATCAAAATAATATAAAAAGTATAAAATCTGTAAAACCTGAGTGCTCCCCCGTGCATGAGTGATTGGAGTGCATCTCTACAGCAAGATTTTTAGCAAACCACAGGCATTTCTGCCACCCCACCATCGTGAGGGGAGGCTGATTGTTTTTACTTTCACAGGCTCTGCAGAAAGAGCAGTGATTTGGGTGTTTGGGTTTCCTTTTTGTGCCTGTAATGCAGAAACAAGCTACGTTTAAAACCAGCTGTCCAGCTGTCATGTGTGTCTGCAAAAGCTCTGCTAGGCAAAACACTAGTTGTGCAAAGAGTTAGTACCTCTGCACCATCATCTCACCTACTTAATCTTGCTCCTCATCTTGTGTTTTGTCCTTCAGTCACAGGTAACGTCTTTGTCAGGGGTGCGTTCGTGGCTTTCGTATGGCCGATCGTGTATTCCTGCTCTTACTGCTGAGGGTCTGTAGCAATGTGTGTAACAGTTTCAGCTGTGTATTTGGACACTCTGAAAGCAGGCATCTCCTTAGGGATCAGCATTCTTGTTCCCTAAATCCTAACGTTGGCCAGTATTCCTTTCTCCAGTTTGTCAAGGTGCAAAGGGCTCCGTGGCTCTCGGCAACTACCAGCGCCTTCCAGACTCAATAACTGTAGCAGTGTACTGCTCCTATAGGGTTACTGGCAAAGGTCAGCTTACAGCTCCTCCCTGTGTCTTGGCTTTGTATTACCTTCGGTAGGTAAGACTCCTTCAGCATTTTGCAAACCAAGTTAAATCAGCTACTCTTCACTGTGAGAGTCTCTTGTAATTAACAACTTCCTTCTGAGAGCAACAGGATTTTTCTCTTGGTTTTTTGTTTTGAAGTTTGTCATTATGTGGTTTTTGAGCTTCAGCAGTCGATGCCAGACAAAGAAAGATGACAATATGTGTCGATGCTAAGGAATGCTTTTACCACAAGTGGAAAGGAGCAGGTGAGTGAGTAGTAATGTAATGAATTAGTATGTTAATTAAGGACAGCAGTGACAATCCCTGATTGTGCGAAGTTTGTACTACCTGTTATTTTTGTAGGAATGTTTTTTATGAAATGTTATGGAAATACTGAAGCATCCCACTGGAAAAGGGGAGCAGCTTTCTTCCTAACTTTGTACAAATGCCTAAACTGGATCAAACCATGAAGGTTCCTCTAGCTGTGTCCAGCTGTGGCAGCTGTCAAAAGTGGATGCCCAGGGAAAAGGACAGAGCAAAATACAGAAGGATGCTTTCAGGGGGATATTCTTTCAGCCTCCAGTAATTTACATCTCAGACTTCCTAAACCAGAGGGGTTATCTTTTGTATTACATAAGCTTCCATGAATTCCTGTTTCATAAATCCAGTTCCTCCTTGAGCCTATGTAACTCTTGGTGTCCACAGTGTCCCATGACCAGAAAATTCAGAGCTTTGCTGTATGTGTGAAGAACATCTCTTTAACTTGTTTTCACTCACCTGCTTGCTAACTTTGGTGGCTCGTAGTTCTTGTATTGAATGTTGTGCAAACAAGTTACTGCCTATCCACCAATTCCACAGCACTCATGGTTTTACAGAACATTGTCGTATCCATTCTCAGCATCTTGGCCTATGTTGTCGGTTCTTACAATGGAAGCTGTTCTGTCCTTGTCCTTTCTCTTTGTTTTTTTCCATCTTATGTAACCTTTTTGGGACTGAAGAAATAAAATAACACTGTGAATTTGAGATGTGGGGTCACAGTGGATACTGACAACAATATAATGTTGTTCCCTGTGTTCTGTTTAGTTTCCTTTCTAGGCTTCTCACATTCAGTTTGCTTTTGGATGCCTGAGAGAACCACGTCTGATACTGTCATGAAAAATCTTACCATCTAAGATTGTGTTCCTGAGTGCAGTGTTCAGCTCCCAACCCTTTGCTGTGTCAGTAAAGTTAGGATTGTTTTTCCCCTTGTGTGCATCAGTTTTCATTTTTTCTAAAAAGAACATTATCTGTCATTTTAAAGCTTAGGCTAGTTAGGTTCTGCAATCCTCCACAATCAGCCTGCATTCCTTACTAATGTCATATCAGCACCAAATTTTCTGTCACTATGTCATTGTCTGTGCATCACTTTGAGTTGGTTGAACAACTGTGTAGCCTGGAGCCCTCACGTGAAACCAGTTTGTCCCTGCCTTCTGGTTCTTGTCTGCGAGGCACTTGTCATTGATTCGGGGGCCTTCCTTCTCCCCCCACCCCAGTGGCTTAATTTCTTTGTGCTAGTTGAATCCCACTGAGAAGTGTAAGTGTCCTGCATGGGCTGAGTTGTCCTTAATCACTTGCTTGTTTTTGCTTTTGGAGAACTCCAGTAGCTTTTTGAGCGGGACTTCTTTTTACTGTTAGTTCTTCCCTGGTGTGCTTATATTGTTGTGCCCTCTAACTATGTTCTTTATTATAGCTTTGACTTAGTATAGGGCTGAGGCTTACTAGTGAGAACCTTTATTAATAATAATTTTCTCTGTGTTTCCTCAGTATTTTGCAGTTCTGTAGTGCCTGTCTCATAGCTGTCAGGTACCATTTGCTGGTGTGAAGGAATACAGATCAGAGCATTCCTGAGAATTAAATAGCCCATGCAGCCTGGTGTACTGTACTATCTCTGCCGGCTCACTGGTGCTCAGAGATTTGCAGCAGGCTGTGAAACTCCTATCTCTAAATTCCTTTCATTCAGGAGTAAAGTGATTCAGAGTGTTTACTAATTTATAGCATACTTGGTGGCTCATAAAAAATGAATGGGTGAGTTGGAGTCTGGTTATAGCAGGGATGGCTAATTATCTCTTTTTGCCTTTGTTAATCTCCAAGAGGCCATTGCTATCCTTGATCTCAACTTTTAATTTCTTCTTTTCCCTTAGAAGCACAAGTCTGATGAGGAGCGGCTGAGGGAACTGGGCTTGTTTAGTCTGGAGAAGAGGAGGCTCAGGGGAGACCTCATTGCCCTCTACAACTACCTGAAAGGGAGTTGTGGTGAGCTGGGGGTCGGCCTCTTCTCGCAGATAACTAGCAACAGGGCAAGAGGGAATGGCCACAAGTTGCGCCAGGGAAGGTTCAGGTTGGAGATGAGGAGAAATTTCTTCTCTGAAAGGGTGGTCGGGCATTGGAAGGGGTTGCCCAGGGAGGTTGTGGAGTCACCGTCCCTGGGGGTATTTAAGGAAAGGTTGGATGTGGTACTTAGGGACATGGTTTAGTGGTTCATAGGTGGTAGGGGGATGGTTGGACTAGATGATCCTTGAGGTCTCTTCCAACCTTAATGATTCTATGATCCTGTAGATCAGAACAGATCAGCATAAGGAAGACTTTTACCCTTTACCTCCTGTCCTTTATCAGTTACTGGTAAAGACTGTAGTCTCCCATGTCTTCCACTAATCTTAGGCTTGATTAAATATCTGGCTCTCTAAGGAGGCAGCAGGTTCTGGCACTGAATAGGTAAATGCATGGAGTAGTGCAGTGTGTTATTCTTAACTGTTTTCTTCTTTTTCAGATAACCAAATCAGGTTTGTAAAATCAGCGTTGTGGTACCATGGCTATGGCAGGCCGCAGCTCTATCGGCTCCCCTCCGATGGCTCAGCAGGTAGCCGGGAGCTGCTGCTGACGTTTTCCTGGTTGCTGCACAGACTCGGCCTCTTGGAGCAGCTTTTGGCTCGGAACAGAGTAAAGACTGGGGATGAAACCTCTGTGTGCACGGTGAGCATGTTCATTCCGCCTTATCTGTTCATAAGTAACGTTCTGTGCCAGCAGCCATGTTATCACCAGTGTGGAATGTGTGGTGTCTTGGTGCCCTTACAAATAAATGCCTTATTCCAGCTTTAAAAAAAGTTAAAGGGGCCAGCATCTGGAACCCGTTTTCTTTTCCTTCTCTAAACTTTCTGTGTACAGGTGATCTGGGCTCCTTCTCTCTCTCAAACTCCCACCCCTGCCTGAATTCCCTGATTTTTATTTCCAGCATAGGTGAGACCAGTGTGGAGGAGTGCAAGTAAGTGAATGACTTCTTGATCTCTGTGCTTCTGAGTTTTGTGCTTCTGCACTGTACCTGAGTGGTTCTACAGCGTAGGCAAACAGGTTAGCTGTGAATGTTGGCATTGGGCAGAGCAAGTAACCCTAAGGCAAACAGTACTTTTTAAAAACATCAAGGTCTCATCTGTTGGGGTAACTAATGACCTTGTAGCCTCCTTGAGAGACCAGTGGGGTAATACTGTTGTGTTTTCATCAACAAAAAGATGGTAGCCCGTAGAAAGCCTGCTCTGAAGTAAGCTAAGGATAGCTGTGTGTTTGCTTTTGCTGCAATATATACATGTGATCAAGAAAAAAAAAAAAGGCAAAAACCCCACAAAACCACAGTCTAATAGTGTCTGGTAACACTGCTTTTAAAATCCCTTCCTTTCATTGAAGACTGCATGCATGTGTTACGGTACAGACAACTGTTCTGGAGTGTAAAGTGAGAAGCTCAGGAGAGAAGATGTTTTTTCCATGTTTATATCTTGTTTGTAGTGAATCATAGAATCACAGAATGGTTTGGGTTGGAAGGGACCTCAAATATCATCTAGTTCCAACCCACTGCCATGGGCAGGGACATCTTCCACTAGCCCAGGTTGCCCAAAGCCCCATCTAACCTGGCCTTGAACTCTTCCAGAGATGTGGCCTCCACAACCTCTCTGGGCAGCCTGTGCCAGGGCCTCACCACCCTCACAGTAAAGAACTTCTTTCTAATGTCCAGTCTAAATCCCCCCTCTTTTAGTTTATACCCATTACCCCTTGTGCTGTTGCTTCCTGCCCTGTAAACAGCCCCTCTCCAGCTTTCCTGTAGCCCCTTTAGGTACTGGTAGGTGGTAATTAGGTCTCCCCGGAGCCTTCTCTTCCCCAGGCTGAACAACCCCAACTCCCTCAGCCCGTCCTCGTAGGAGAGGTGCTCCAGCCCTCTGATCATCTTCGTGACCTCCTCTGGACTTGCTCCAGCAGCTCCATGTCTTTCCTGTACTGGGGGCCCCAGAGCTGAATGCAGTTATCCCTGCTCTTAACAGATAAGGCAGGCTGAATTTAAACTGATCAGTGCAAAGCGTTAGTGTAGCTGAGGCCTCTCTAGATGGTTGTGTTGTCCCCCTTTTTGGGGACAACAAAGCAAGAAAGCAAGAGTTTGGAAAGCTGTGATACAGATAGTGTCTTAAGAGGAAAAGAGCTTGTACAAATGTAAAAGAGTTCAAAGGGAAGAGCTGCCTTTGTAACAACATTATTAATAGTATTTTGAGGCAACGGACACTTGTGCTACCCTACAATTGTTTGTGGCACAAAAGAGGGAGCACAGGAGGCCATGCTTGGTGCACGGTGTGTGAGTGGTGGTGTCTTCCAGCCATGTGAAGGGTGCCTTGAGACTTTAAGAAAAACACACTTCTGGAGATTTTACTTTAAACTTCTCATACCTTTTTCTTGTTTTGCTTGTGCGGTAGCAGATGGGGGTTTTTTGTGTCCTTAATTTCTGTTACAAAAGAGTGAAGAGTAGCAGCGACATGAATTCAGGAAATAGGGCAGTGCCTATGTTGTTTCCTCTGCAGGCCTTAAGTTTTGCATTTTCCAAAAAGAGATTAAAGAACTATGGTAATACAATGTTATCTCTTACGGCCACACAGAGGCACACTGAGAAACTTATTGCCGCGTTTTTCATTGCGATTCTAACCTGCTCTACTTCTGTTTCTCAAAACACGTGGAATATGTATTTCATGTTTTTGTGCAATAACTGTACGAAACAGTGTTTGGGCAGGTTTACAGGTCCGGACATTTTTTTTCAATAGGTCAGACAAAAATTTTATAGGCTGGGAGTTGAAGTTAGCATGTGTATGTAAAGTTTGTTGTATTAGTGGCAGCTTTGCGTGTGTGGTGTTCATCTAGCAAGTTTTCATGCTCTAGTAAAAATAGACGTTCACGAGGAAAAAAAAGATAGAATGTAGTTACAGTGTAACTAGTGTGCTTTGTGATTCTACATCACAAGAAATTTGAGAGAATTTTGAGGGAGAAGTCTTAGCTTTTATTTGACAAACTAGGTATTACAAAACCAATAAATTCAACCAGTAAGACTCAACCAAATTAAGGGAATGCACAGTTAAGGAGGCTAGGAGGTAATGGTGGGTGAGAAGATGATAGGTGGGTCACACACCTCATTTTGGTTAGTAAGTCAGTTTCTTGTAAAACACTCATGGAAACTTGTTGTTTGTTGCATAATAGTGTGGTAGTTTTGTCACTGTTACATATTGTTATTTGATGTTATTGTTTTATGGGATACCTTCATGTGGCAAAGTCTACTCATCAGTCTGTGTTCAACAATATAGCCCCTAAAATCATAGTAAGAAAGGAAGAAGCTGAGGGCGTTTGTTTGATACCTGGCATCTTGCGAGTTAAAGTACAACTTGAACAATTGAAATACTGGAATTTTGACTCTGGGAATGTTAAACACCAAGCATTTGTGATACTTAAGATGAAGTGTTGGAAGATGCGTAACAAATTGTGAAGGCGTTGCTAAACATGCCAGAGATGCAGTCTCTGCAGTTGTAACTCTCTTCTATGTAGTTAAATTGAAGGAAAAAGGTAAAAGAAGAAAAAAACTTTACTAGAGAAGGATCTGTCTCAAAAAAAGAAGAAAGAAAACAAATGCCCTTTAAAACAACTGCAATTCTCAGCTGTGAAAGAGCTTGAAAAATCTTCCACGGCATGGAGTGGTGGTTTTTTTTTTAAATTATTATAAACAATTGAAAATATTTTTCTGAAATGAAAATGTTGCGAAACAAAAGTCCATGAAATAGTATTTGGTTCAGTGCATTGCTGAGGTCTATGCCAGAACCAGCAATGCGTGAAAGCCAGTACTTACTTGCAAAGCACATCTGTTGGTCTACTAGTGAGAATATATGTGAAGAAAATCCTTCCCTTTTGTCTTCATTTGAAAAAATGGAGTCTCAAGAACTGCAGGCATAGCTGTAATTCAAACTGATATTCATGTGGTTTGCTTTTAAAATTGTGTCTGAAATCCACACAAAAGTGGACAGGGTCTGTTGTATGAAGAAGAGAGAATGCAGCTAATCCCTAAATTAAGGGTGCAGTCATGTTCTGACTAGTCTTTCAGCCTAAGTTTGAAACAAAGCCCCCAGCCTGCTAAATTACTGATAATATGCCAAATACCTAACATATCAAGGGCCAATTAAATTTATTCCTTTCATTTCATTTCAGATTACCACTCTCTGGCCTTTTCTTCTTTGCAGTTCCTTAGCAACACACTTTTCTTCCCCTGCAAATTGAACACTTCCATCAGCTCTGAAGGATTTCAGGCCGGGTATTTATAGAGGGACAAGGGTATTCATGACACATGATGGACATGGAGCTCAGTCGCTGCAAGGAATTCATAATTTTAAGATCCTCAGCTGGGGAAGGCTTCTACAAGCTTAATTTTACATGTGCTTCCATCTTCAGAATCAGAAGTTAAGTGATTCCTAAAATCATGAACTAAACAGTGGTGAAAGCTGATGAAAGGGTTAAGGTGGTAGGAGGCTTAGTGTGGCTAATGTAATTAAAAAAATAACCTTGAGGTAGTTGTTGGTAAGGACAGGTATGGTTAGTAGCCTAGGATGGTTATATGGGTTGAGTGCTTTTGTGTGTTAGGTAAGAAAATCCTTCAGGGCATCTTGTCTTATGTGGCCTCCATCCCATTTTCTTTTTTTGTTTTTTGGAAGGGCAGTGCTGCAGTCTTTCTCCTGCGCCAGGGTACTGCATGCCTGCTGCAGAATGCCCCCGTGAGCAGGACCGACAGAGCTGCTGCACTCGCTCGCCTTCCACCCATGGCTCTCTTCCAGTATGTGAAGCTCAGAAACTGAGGGGGGTGACAGTGAAAAGAGCAGAGTGGAGCCTGTGGTGCTGTGCAGGAGGAACAGGAGAGGGAGCAGGGGATGGATAGTGAGTGTCAGACTAGTGCCTGGCTGCTGTAGTGCAAGTCCATTCCCTGAATTTGCTGTGCTGATGTGCCAGCAGGTTGGTGACGCCAGAGCAGTGAGTGAAGCTTGAAACCTTGCGTTGGTTAACTCTCTAAAAAAGTAATCACTGATTGTATTAGATCTATAAAGACTTAAGTACAATTTGAATTGGAGGTTCCCATCGATTTACTGAAGTGTCTCCTTGGGCATTCTTGCCTGTTGTTATTGCCTTAAAGCACTGAGTGATTAATTGATGGACGTAGTCTTTGAAGACTTTAAACGCTTTGTGTATTTCCATCTCAAATATGCGCTGCCATGATGTGATCTTAGCATCTGTTGTTGCTTTGGTGATCGTGTACATGCAGATTATTCTCAAGTGCCATTCACTGACTCCTATTTACACATGAAAATCCTAGAGTACAAAACACATCTGAGAACTAGTACGTGAAACGCTGTCCTTCACTGAACATGGAAGGCAGACCTGGGGAGTCTTCCATTTTCCCTCTCTCTCTCTGAAGCAGATAACTGTTTGATATAAGCCTGCCTTTTTAGCACATGCAGTATTTGACTTATTTTTTTGCTTGGCTTTTTAAATTTTAGTGATATCATCACAGCTTTCTCCAGATCTACGATGGTTTGTGCAGATAATAGCAGTACTCTGAGCATGTATTCCTTCTGCGTCCAGGGAGTAATACTGCCTGTTCTGGTATTATTTCTACAGCTGAAATTAATCTGTGTGTGCCCCGTAATTTAATTATGTGTGGAGGCTGTCGAGCTTTTTAGATGGGGGTAGTGATGTTATATCCCTCATTATCACCAGGATATGTTGTACAAACACTGGTTCTTGGTTCCACTAATTCCCTCTGCCTGCTTCTTGCCCTCTCAGTGAAATGGGGTGCCCCTCCCCTTTTGTGAATTTATAGTAATCAACAAATACAGCTATCATAGTTAGAATTCATGCGTGTGTCTCTAGCATGCCAAAGTGAACTCAGTTTAATTACTTCTGGTGGGGAAAAATGAAACTGAATGTGCCTTCTGACTCTTACGTTTGCAATTTGATTAATCTTTTGTTTGTCACAGTCTAGTTTGACTCACTGGCTATTTCCAATATAGCGTAAGGTTTGTGCTTGGTCTAATCTTGTTGAAATGCCTTTCTCTTACGGAAATCTTGACCGTCACTGCTGTTCCAGAAACCATCTTATTAGAGGAAAGTGTTAATGTAACAGCCAAGCTTGTTGTTCCCCCCAGCAGAAAACCAGAAACCTTTGGCACTCGTGTCAGCAAATATAAATTTTCTAGGTTTTTTCCCTCTTCACCTATTCCAGTGAGGGCGGAGGAGGGAATTTTATTAACCTATTGATTCTGACTCAGAAGCATAATTACTTTCCAGATCTTTATGGGCTATATTAGTCTGTCAGCTTTCATTTTTTGATTTCCCTCCCTTATTCCCTGTGCTTATGCTTCTGTTCTCTTTGTCCTCCTGTCTTCCTAGTAACTCTCACCCTTTATCTTTTTGCCCTTTTTTTGCAACTAGCATTGCTGTATTACAGTAGCTGCTAAGGAACACTTTTTTTTTTTTTTTTTTTTTTTAAAAGCCATCCCAGAAACCTAATCAGAGGGTGCAGGATCCCTAAAGTATCTCCTGCAGAATTTCTCCCACCTCACTTTTGCCACTGAGCAGCCTTGTTTTGCCTGGCCCAGCCTGGTGCCTTTGGTGTGTGCTGCACCCCTCTCCACGCTGCCTCTGCAGGGGTAGCAGCAGGGCTGGACCTTTGCAGCTCACTGGGATCCCGCCTGGCTGACAAGTCTATTGCAGCACTCTTGTTGTGCTGCAACCCACGCTGTAAAGGCTTGTACCAGAAACTAAGGGGAAAAATCCTTGCATTTTGCTTTTCTGCCTTTTGTACTTTTTAAAGTCATTTTCTGAATAGATAACTATTGAACTCTGAAGTGTTAATTTTTATCTCCTTAGTTACTGATATTGCTTGTAGGCTTAAACATATTCTGTGGTCAGAGGTGATGAAATTAGGAATATGTTTTTGCCATTCGCATGGAGCGCATTTCAGATTAGACTCCTGAAATGCACTTTTTGTGTGTGTGTTAAAGCACAGGTTACAGGTGATAGCTGAAATTGTCTCCCCATCGTTCTGCACGTGCATATGTACATGATATTCTTTCTGATATTTTGTGGGATTGGTTTTTTTTTTTAATTCCATGCTTCAGACTTGTCATGGAACCTTTTTCCCAATGAAAAACACTTTGCTGTGATGCTCCCTGTGGTTAACAGCATCTATTTTTGCCTGACACAGTGAATATGCTTTTAAGATCTACTATTTTTTTTTAGACAGTATGTCAAGGTAAATGCTTTAAAAGAGGAGTCTGAAATGATTGGAAGGTCTTATAATTTATTGAATTTGCTGTTTCTCTGAGTAATGTCTGAATTTCACATAAATGCAAAATAGCTTGAGTCTGACGTTACAGCTGATGTGTTCTGGATGGGGTTCCACCAACAGGCACTTGAGCTTTCGGGTGAGGAGAGGAAAATGAGGACTGGGATGCTAATAGGAAGGCTTAGCATGGTCACACTGGTACTCTGTACTTGGCTGAAATCCTGTGTAGGGAGCTTCTTCGACGTCTGTTGGGGAGACCGAGTGATTTTGAGACGTTTTAGTACCTCTCCTGCCCTCCAGCGGTGGGGAGCAGCCAGTACCTTTTGGTCTTTGCTGTAATGCCTTTTGATTTAAATGGGAACATCCTCTGCTTTGGGTGTTCTACTTCGAGTGATTGGGGTTTAACTCTCATTGAAGGATCTTTTGAAATAAAGCACTCTTTTCTCAGAAGGACAAAAGGAGCGTGCAAAGAAGGGCATGGCAAGCCTTCTACGTATGACAGAGCTCTGCCTTTCCTCTCCTGGAGCGGTTACTGTTTCTTCTCCTGTTGGCCTCTTGCTCCAGATTTGCTGCTGGTGTAGTATGCTGCATCTTTCTCTCTTCACTGGTTACCCACTGTCCAGCAGCTTGCCACGCTGCGGCAATACGGACGTGGGCAGGCAGGGCTGCAGGTGCAGGCAGAGGAAACGCAGAGCAAGGCATTACCTGTATTGCATTTCCTCAGCCCTGCACGATGCGGTGCTCTGTGAATTAAGGTCTACACTGCCGTGTGTTTGTTTCAGGATATTTGGTTTCCATGTTTTGTCTGAATACATGAGGCGGTGAGCTTTGGGATTTAAATGTTATTTCTAAAAGTAAGTGGTACCCTCGACCTTGCAGCTCCGAAGGTTAGGCAGTGCTGCTGTGCCCTGGTAAAGGCACAGTGCTTTTGCTCTATTGCAGGGCTCTTAAGGAACCTCCTGAATGAGGGAGGAGGGATGGCATAAGGGACTGACTTGCTCTAGTGCCTCAGGCCTGTGGCTACTGCCAGACAGACTTGTTTGAACAGGGCGGGCACGGGTAGGAGCTGTGTTCGCATTTTCTGGCTCTTCTCAGCACTTTCTGTCTTTCACTCTTTGCCAGTCGCATACTCGCAGAGCTCTTGGGAGTGCCGTTGTGAGTAGCAGTTTTTGCAAAAGGCATTGCAATTTAAAAGCTAAAAGGCCTTGCGGAAAAATAGGATTTTACTGGTTTTTTTTAATTGCTGAATACGCTAGGAGCATAACTTCTATGTTGTGAGCGCTTATGTTTGTGGAAAGCATTCTTCAGCGCAAATATCTGGATATTTAATTGGTGTGTGCGTCATGGGGAGTGGGTTCTTATACCATCTATCTTTTCATGCATATGTCTAGTCTGGATCCTACCTTGTCTAGGAGGAAATCCAGTTAGTAGTGTTGATGGTGCTCTTATTGAAAATAGTGTTGTCCTTCTCGTGTTCATCTGTTCAAATTGTTCCTTTTCACATTTTCCCCTCCTGCAGATAGATATATGGCCGTATTAATTAGGAAAACATGTCTGATACTGTTGTTTCTGGCTATGGTGTTTAATTTTTAAAAAAATTACACTCTGTTTAAAGATCTGTAATTACACAGGTTAACATATGTTATGTCACATTAAAACCACTGTCTGAATTATGAGCAGTTCAGAACGAGTGCTCAGTAAAAGCTGCAGAAGCACTTTATTGGCTTGATTGATGTGATTGCTTTTGCTTTTCCTGAGTCCTGCTGTGAGGGACCTAGATATGCTCTTTCCCACCTTTGTGAAACCAGACTGCCTGCCTGGGGTAGTTAAGATCTGAGTAGTACCTGAGAGGTAAAGTGTTTCTGGACTCCCATTAACTCAGGTCAGGGTGAAGAGTGCGCTGGGATCATGCATTGGAGGTTTCAACTGGCAGTTGCTTTGTTTTGCTCTGCTTGATGATTAGTGTGAGGGAGTTGACTTAATGTATATATCCATAGATTAAACAGTTTATCCATGTTCCAGTAGTGTTGCTTCTCCATGGGAAGAGCAGCAAGCAGTTTGCTGGCTGTCCAAATACGGAAGCAGAGAGCTGGTTCTTGGAGGGATTTGGAAGATGTCCGGGGAAAAGCCACAGCATGCCGGGGATGAGCCAGCAGCGGCTGGGGTCTGTCCGTTACCGAGAGGTGGCAGCTCGTAGTCACAGAAGAGGAGCATCTCTCGGGGGATCTGGTCCTGCCATTGCCTTGCTTTTACAGCAGTGCAGGCAGCATAGGTCTTTTCCATTCTGTACAGAGGACATACTAAATTTATTAAGGTAAGAATTTATAGGAATTAAGATACCTATATGAATTGGAAAAGTACAGAAAGTGTAGAAGCGTGGTGAAGCTGCACAACAAAGGGTTTTCTTTGCAGTACTGCTTGTGGCATATTGCATGGTCTCCACTGAATCTGCAAAGAATTGTGCTTTAAAATTTTTGGAGTTTAATTCAAAGTGTATAAACAGAGCAAGGTCAGCCACATACCAGGTCACTAAAGTCCTCAAATGGAGCTAGTAGTGCAAAATGTGCTCCCTTCTCATGGGTCTACAAACACATTGATGCTTCTGTTGTTCTTTGATAAACTCTTTATAGATGAAATACTTGTTTAATTTATCTCCATCCACTGTTGGTAGAACTGCTCTCCGATTTCCGATAACATGGGATTGCTTTGTATTTCAAACCAAAAAGAAAAGCTTTATTTCTGCTATAAAAGTTGAAATTCCTTAATCTTTAATTTCTCTCTAAGCACATTGCATGCAAGTTGTTTGCTCGGATGTATAGAATGTGAATGCAAATTGATATATTGCCATGTCTTTTTTTTCACACCCTCCTTTCTGTCATCCCTTATTCTCTTCCTCTAAGTACTTTTATATCTCATGGCTTTTTTCAGTTCAGTGTCTTTGCTGCTCAGAGCACTTCTGCCATGAGGACTGTGTTGGCTTTTTTTGCACCTCCTGTGTTTTCTAACTACAGGTCCATTGACACATCTGGCATCTTTTTCATAACAATTGGACTTGAAATAGCCTGGAGAGGAATGCTTAGAGCAAAACTCGTGTGGTGTTGGAGACTGAATTCTAGGCTGCCTTGCAAAAATTTTAAATATATGCTCTTAGGACATAAACAGTGTTTAGCCCTGGCTAAGCCAGAGGTGTATTTAGGACCTTGGGGAAGGTTTTGTAGTTTGTGAGCTACCTTAGTTGGGATGATGATGTGTGGTGTCCTGGAATGTGTATGTTTTACGGGGCTTAGCTGGTTATTTGCCTGGATCTTGTACCGCAGGAGAGCTGGGTTGAAGTTCTGCCTGATTGCTGGCAGGGTGGTAGTTCAGGAATTGGCTTGAAGAAAGTTCCTGTAAATATACACGTGTCACCTTCATCAGGCTTGTGCTTGCTCTTCTGGGTCTTGGCAATAAATGCACGTTGAGATTTTTCTAACAGCAGTACTTTGAGCTTTTAGGACAGGGAAGCTTGATTGGGGTGAGTGAGTTACAGTGGGAGTGAAATTGAGGGGCTTCATTCAAACTTCTGCTTAAGTTACACTCATCGCATGCTCCGAGTCCGTGTTGTCCAGTTTGACAAGACTAGCTCTGATATCACCAGTGCAACGGGAAAAGGCTCCGACGCTGCAGTGAGGGTGTTGATATGTGTTGATGAGCCTTTTGTACTGCGAGCCTGTGGCACCACTCTGTAGCCTCCCTTCTCTGAAACAGAATCAAAGAGAAACATTAATTGCAGCGAACAGTTTACAAGCAAAAAGCTTTTCTGGTAAGTGGCTATGAAATGATCTCTTCCAGAGCTGGCGGGGAGCATTCCAAGTGCAGGGAGGCCATTCAGAACCATGGGTACTTGCCTTGGCTGCTCTCTTTATGACTTTGACTAAATAATATGCACTTAGGTACCTCGGGAGTGAATGTAGGTGTGTACCTGTATTGCTGCATAGATTAGATAAATTCACAGTGATATTTGAAGCAAAGGCTCTAGCTTGGGCTGGGATTTTAGTGATTTTTCTCCCCCTGGGAGAGCAGTAAATAGTCTTAGATTGTAAAGATGGGACTAGAAATTGAGGTCACAGTATAATATGCAAGACTTCTTTTTTACCTTGTTTACTTTACGCCAGGCTAAGTATTTCATAGCAAAAGTAAATTTTTTGTGCAGTTTGTGAAATAAATAATAGAGAGATTCTGTTAAAAAATGCATTGGCTGGCTTATTTTAATATTAATAAGGCAGGTTGCGACAATAAAATTAGCTCTGCATGGTGTTTGTCACTGTACTGCCAAAGCAATCCTGTCTAATGCCATTCCTTCCTGAAATGAATCCCCAGGAGAGCAGTATTTGTACTGTTCTGAAACCTCTAACCAGGGAACTTGGAGTTGAACGGTAAATCATGGAAAATGCAGATTTAATCTGGGAATCCCCAGTCTGTCTGTGGCCTTGCAGCTTTCTGACTGCTTATGTGAAGTGTTTTAATGTTGTTTACCGGTGTGTTTTCTCTGCTGTAGTGACTAATATCCAGTTGCTTGGCTCATCATCATATCTGTGGACGACTTGGTAATCATATCTGTATGATTTTGTAGTCCAGAAACCTCTCCTGGTGGGGGCAAAAGAATCCGAACCATCAAGGTACCTCGCTAGGACCACAGCACCGTAGGACACAGTGCCTTTTGGTTTAGGGGCACGGGGCTGAAGGCGTCTGAGGAAAAAGAGTAACTTTGCAGTTGGCACAAAGGAGATACTGTCTTTTTTTTTTCTTTTTTCTTTTTTTTAAAGGTGAATCTTTGCCTTTAAAAGGACAAGCCCTTTACTAACCCTGCATGCCTGTGATTTATAACATGCATTTATCTGAACCACAAAGCAAAGGGAAAAAACCTGTAATCTTGATACATTTTATGTGACCAGAACAGCATTTTTGTGCTTATAAATAATATGAACACTCATTGTATGAGAGGCCCTGTCAACTGAGGTGATGTTTAGGTTAAAACAAGCATTAGGGGGTCGTTTGATCATGGTTATAGATATACTTCTGCTGAAATCTGCATTGAAGGCAAGTTTAAACTCACTTCATTTTACAGTTTGCATTTTTAGTTTAGGATCCAAATTGTAATTACATTCAAGCTTTGCCTGCCAACTGAATCTTTATAAGATTTTATTGAACATGGAAGCCTGTGAAGCAGGGAAGCAGATATGTTTAAACCATCAGGGTCTATGAGTCCAAATATCTGCTTGAGTGTTTTCTTGAAAACAGTCATGTTTCAAGTAGGCTTTTTAAATTTCCACTTTAAAGAAATGTCTTGAGAGTCCAGCAACTGGGAGACACTTCCTTAGCTGGCAAACACCGTTCTGATTAACCAGGCCTTTGCAGTTCTGTGTTATTTCTACCTCTTATGATGTGCTATAGTAAAAAAAATTGGAATGATGGATTGTGTTTGTTGCTTGTACTTTCTATAGACTGAATGAAGTTGACAGCTTACTTCAAGTGGTGTCACTGGCATCAGAAGTAAACCAACCATGTCTTCCTCCCCTTTTAATTTGCAATCTGCAAGAGTCTTAGCTGGAAGCAGAGAGATCTGTTTGTAAATGTGAATGAGCTCTTTGTGCAAGAGCCTGGGGGAGGTGGAATTCCCCCTGTGTTCCTTGGGAAAGAGATATGACAGACAGGTCTTGCTTGCTCTATGCCATTCGCCAAGCAGACGTTTCATCCAGAAGATGAAGATGGTTGGGTTTTGTTTTGTTTTGGGTTTTTTCTTCAGCAAAAGGAAAGTGGGACAAGATGAACAACAAGAAACTCTTTGCTGCTTCCTTCTTCCTTCCAAATAACTCTAGAGGAAGGCAAAACAAGGCAAGACAGGTGGTGCAACTGTAGCTGGGAGTGCCTGTGTGGACTCCTGGCTAATGTCAGTGGGATGATTGTTTCTTTTCCTCCATCCTGCAAGAAGAGAAATGCTGGATGGAGAAAAGAAAATAGCTGGGTAAGCACAGGCCCACAATGTGGTCCCTGTATAAGGCATTGATTTACAAAATTGGGTCACCAAATAAAGCCTGCAGCACTTTTGAGAGATGCTGGAGGAGCTAAATCTGGTTTTTATGTTCTTTGACTTATTAGAATCTAGTGAAAATGTGACTTTTTTTCTTTTTTTTTTCTTCCCCATCTGGGTAAAGAACATGCTTGCTGTCTCAGGAACATTGTGTCTTCCTGGGTACAGAAAATGAAAGATGAGAAAGGAGACAGCGCACCATGTCATAGCTGAGAAGCTGATATTTATTCCAGACATCAGTACTTGTTTAGGCTGTTCCCAGTCCTGTATTCTAAAAGATTACAATTTCTCTCTACTGCTGGAATTTATTTCCTTTTTTTTGGAGGTTTTTTTTTCCTCGTTGGCCTATTTGACTTCTATGTTCTTCGCTACTGAATGATTTGAAAGTGTTGAAGCTAACTTTAAACATTTTGGTGTTCTTTTCTGCTTTTAGTGTGAAGATGATCCGCCTAACAGCCAGAAAGGTATGACTGAAATAGCACCTGAATATGGGCTAGAAGACAGAGTAGATGTTCGATACCTTCAGTGGTTAAATGGGAGGCTGAGGCTCCAGTGGCGCAGTTTGCACGCTCAGCACCAAGAGCAATGCAAGCTTTTGCACAAGGTAAATGGTTCTTCTAACTCGCTATGGCATTGTTTATTATTTAAAAGCCTTGTCAGCTAGTGCTAAATGTACAAATTGTTCTTGTCTGCTAGTTCTGCATTTTCTCTAGATAAGAGTGAATTACTTTAAAATATAAATACCCCCACCTTTCCCCGGTGGGGCAGAACCATGAGAAAATGAAACATATACAGTCTTTGCAAGGTTATAATTGTTGAAGAATCAGTAGTGGTCTTTACATTGCTATGATCCCAGTTCTGTTCCCATTTTTGAATAATGTTTATATGCCTGTCTGAAATTCAGAGACATCTGGGAGAATTGTGTCTGCTTAAGACAGAGACAGCCTGCAGTCCCAGAGTTGACAGTGATGGTGACTGCCGAGACAAATTTAAAAAAAAAAAAAAATGTTCTAAAGATAGTCCTAAAAGTTATTCAGTAATATTTTCCCTAGGCCCCCTTCCTCCATTCATATCTCTTCAGGGAAGTTAGTGGAGCTGCTTGGTGTTGTACCCAGAACTTTCACAGAAGACCTTCTTGAGGCTAAGAACAGTTTTGAGAAATTTCACCTCAAAGAACAACATTTATCAGAAAGTTGTCAGAATCGGAACAAGAGGCTTTTGAATGAAGATGCCTCCTTGGTTTTAATCCTGTGTCTGGCAGAGCAATGCTGAAAACTCTAATGAGGTTACGTTTTGTTCTTTACATGAATTGATTGCTGGGGGAGATGTGTGATTGACAGCCCTAGGGAAAGATCGGGTGCTGTGTGTGCAGCATCTAAAATAACCTTTTGCTTCTCATTGCCCACTGCGAACGTGCTTTCCTGATCTGAGAAGGAAGGTAGCAATTCACCGTAAGGTCAGGTGCAGTCCTTGGCTTTTGCACTGATTGCAGGCAGTGATGTTATTGGGAGAGGTGGCTTAGTGAGAGAAAACTCAAATGAAATGATTGGCATCTTCTCCCCTTGATAAGCTACCTCTATTTAAGGTATGCTGATTTTTATAGTAGGTGAGGCAAATTCCTCTGTAACTCATCATCAGTGCTCTGATTTACGTAGTACTTGGCAGTAACAAATCATTAGGCTGCTTCACTACCTCAGCTTGCAGTTAATGAGACCAAGGAAGAATTAAGAGCAGGTCGAACCTGGGGCTTTGGGTACAAACAGAGCAACTCTCAATGGTCCAGATCAGGCACTGCAGTGATGAAGAGATGTGCTGATTGGGCAATATGCTAAACTTCTTGACAGGGAAAATTATGATCTCCTATGGGGACTGTACTTTGAAATAAAATGGGACTTTTTTTTTCCCCCCTGTGGCTATCCAAGCAAAAATGTTTGCCAAAGTTAGTACTCTTACAGTCAGAAAGTAGAAGAGATGGGTTAGATACGCTGCAGTTCTCTGGACTAAGACTTCCAGAATCTGGAAAAATAAGCAGGAGGGGGAATGTTACTCTGTACATCTGATTGCCCAGAGCTGCCATGGCTGCCTTCTCCAACAGGCGTCGCTGGATGAAACTGAAAGCAATAAGCGGTGCCGGTGATGACTGGTACGATCAGACTATGTTCTGTAGTGGTGTAGAGAGCTGCCATCACGGACTTATACATAGAAGGATAGACTGGAGCCAAGCTCCTCCACATGTGATCACACATTGATATTATGTGTGCTCAAATACGTATGTACAACTGTGGGAGTCCTGTTCAGAGCCGTAACAAAGTGTGGTGCTCTGATTTATATTTTAGACTGAATTAAAAGCAGGGAAATTGAAAGGTAAAAGTGACTTTGGAAGGGACTTCATTACCGTGCCCCATTAATGTTAACTTTTACGGTAATACAAAATATAACTAACATACACAGTTGAACAGCTGCATGAACCATAATTGATATTTCCTGACTCTCTATAGAGAAATTGTCTGTGCTAGTGCATTAATTTTAAAACTTTTAGTCTATGTGTTAGAAGACTGAGCTGACCAAATATGACCTCTATATGAGCTGCTGCTTTTCTCATATAAACCACAAACACAGTATGCAAAAGGCTAATGAGTGTTATGTTTTTTAATTATGCTGACAGATTTACAGAGGGTTTTCTCTACAAAATGATAATTGCGGCTTTTACTCGCTCTGTTTAATAACTTAACAGGTTATGTATCTCAACTGTGGAACAGTCTTATTTACTGCTGAACATGAGCTATAATTTTTGCCAAGTAGTGGCGACAGTTCCACAGATTTCATTCTGTGACTCACAGAGGCTCTAAAATACCATATTCTTTATTTGGGGCTTTCTGAGAAAAACACATCACACTTGGAAAATACGTTCTTACTCAGGAGATGACTACTTTTCCACTCTGTGTTTTATAGTATGGATAGTGCTACTGGCAGTAAGAATTGTACATAGAGAATTGAGCAAGAGGCTACCAAGATAGTTGAGGACTAGCTAAGTTGGGCATGACTTCCAAGAAGAGTTTGAGGGAGTTAGGCTTGTTTGCTCTGGTGAAGAGGAGGCTGAGGGAGAAGTCACCTAATAGCTGCCTTCACCTATTCAGTGAGTAGTCACAAATATGGATTCATGGTCTTCTCAGCCATACCAGGAGACAAAGGGGAAGGGGTCGCTGATTACAGCTTGGCAGGTTCAGGTGTATTAGAAAAAGCTGCTCTGGGATGATGGGCAGAGTTGGAACAGGTCACCAGAGATGCTGAATGGTTTCCCATCCTCAGCGGTTTCCAAGACTCATACCCAGAGCCACATACTGATGTTGGCGATAGTGCTTGTTAGAGCAGGAGGTAGGACTGAAGACCTCCAGGGGTCTCTTCTGTTTCTATGACTTTGTGAAAAAATTCTGAATTGCTTGGGTGACGTGCACTTTCACGTTAGAAGTGATGACTCACGTCTTTGTGGAACAGTACTGTACTGCCTGAGGAAAGGGTAAGGCAGCAGTAGGAGGGAAATATGAGGGGGAAACAGGCAAAAATAAATGGCTGTTCTTTCTCTAAAGCACACAAATGATAACTGAAACTGGGGCCTCTGCCTACTCTGTCCTGCCTGCAGCTATTCAAGGTTGATGGTATGAAGTTCTGTAGTAACTAGTGTAGGTGACTGAAGAGGGAAGGTGTCCTGGAGCTACAGCTGGTCATGTGTTGAGAATTGCTTGTTAGGTGGTCTGACTGGCTGTTCCTCTTTGCTAGCTCTTCTGAGGAGCTGTTTTTCAGTGACTTCAGCTCCCAGAAGGCATGTTGGAGCTTACAGATGCACACATATCCTGCTGTAGGAGTAAGACTTCCTCAGGGAAATCTTATCCTCTCTGTTGCTGAGGAATTTTGCAGCCTGAGGCTATGAGCTGTTAAATAACATTTTAATGGCTTCTCAACATGGACAGGTTGGCCTGCTTTGGAAGTATAATATAGTAATACCATTAATTCCTTCGAAATTCTCAGTGGTACATATTTACTTGATATACGTTCAAATATATGGAAACATGAAGGATAAATTACTGTGTTAAAGCACGCCTCTTGGTGCCTTCTATTCTCTTTCTTCCTCTTTGTGTCAAGTGCCAGAGGAATAGCTAGCTGCCTGGTTTTTGATCCCTCTTGAATTCCTAGGGTAGAGCAGCTGTTTTTAGTTAAGCTTTGAATTACAACTTTGCCTTAAAAAATCTGAAAGTAAAGCCTTACCTAGTTACAGAAAAACAGGTAGGAACCTGTGTCATTTAAAACTGGCATTGTTTTTTGGGTCTGTTAGATTCACTATGCTGCAATCAGCATGTGAAAAGATATAGCAGAACAAGTGAGTTACTGCAAAAGTGATGGATTTCCTGTGGGTATTTTCAGCTAAAGACTAGGACAGAAATCATACCTGAACTAGGGAAGGTCAGACTGGGTTCAGAGGTGAATTTTGTTAAGCAGGTGAACATCTGATTGTGGACTATGGATATAAGTTAGTAGGAATAAAATTATATTACCCGGATTTCTTGATGATAGAAGAAGAGCTTAACATAATTGGCAGTATCAGATCATGGTAAAATAACAATAATGGTTTTAATAAGCTTGGAAACTGTAAGAGCAAGGGTTGTATCCTCGGAGTAGAAGAAATGCAGTGCAGCACTGGGAAGTACCTCCTATGAACAGAGTACTTTCTTGTGCCTTCTCCTCTAAGATGAACAGTATAAAATAAGGTGTGTTGCAGTGGATCAGTCATATGTATATATCTGATGTTGTAGTAAAAGAGTAAAGGAACAAGGGCCAAGTCTTGATCTCTGAATAACAGAGGGCAGAGACTGGTGCTGGGTGATTACCTCATTGTCAGTAATTTATGAGTGAGCTAAACTGCAATTGTTAAATGCATCTGCATCTTGGTATGAAGAATCTACTGTGTTACTCTGTAAACTACTACATCAGTTAATTATATCTTTTTTTGTCTTGAGATACTTGGTTTGAAAATCTTTGTTTTTTCCTGAAGTGAATTTGTCATTAGATCTCAATAGCACATTTTTTAATGCAGTAGAAGTTTTTCCTCTCATGCAAATATGTGTGAACGGTGAACAAGCCCCCCTTTTCATCTTCTCTTAGGTGAATTAGACAATCCAGTCTGCCTGTAGGATGTCTAAGCTCAAGGGCTGCTCTCAATTGGTACTGGAAACTCCCTAGAAGTGGTGCTCCGTGAGGGGCTGTGCCTGTACTCTCATGCAAAGGTTAGCGTGTGGTTGAATCAGACCTGCCTCCTCCTCGGTCCATTCCAGCACTACACAACAACAGCTATGCGTTCTCTGTCTCTCACCTGCTTCTTTTACATTGGTCCTGTTTCCTTCTTTAGGTCTTGTTTCATTTTCAGTATGCTGTAGTTATCAATAACAGATTGTAAAAATACCAATACTGGATTATTCCAATTACAAATACCGGATTATTCCAGTACCCATCTAGTCTGGTTTCAGGGGAACACCTTGTTTCTGTGTATTTGTTTTGGGCTTTAAGCAGTGACGCTGCTGCAACGTACTGTTGAAGAGAGGCTGAAATTCATTCCTGGTGCTGGAGGCCCAAAGGTTCGGCAGCCAGAGTTACGCAAGAATGCAGCAAGGAGAGGAGTGGCAAGTGGAAAGGAAGAACATTGTGTGGGGAGGTGCTCTTTTATTTTTAAACTCGCATAGCTCTGCACATGTGACAGATGGCTGTCACCAGAAGTGAGTTTTGGGAACGGAACGCTAAAATATTCTGAAGTTTCAGAGAAGGGTTGATAATTACCCAGTGCCTGTCAACTTTAAAACAGTTGTCAATACCCAAGTGTATGATAAAAGTTCATATTAGAATAAAGGAAGAAAAGCAGGAAACATTCTCTGTCTTCTGGCAGAAATATTAATGAAATATGAGCGATTGTCTGACAAATGTGCACTGCTATCTTGTTTGGCAGCTGCAGTTATTACAGTAACAAAGGGATCAGCTCTGAATAGGAGGAATTGCTTTTTATTGTTCCCTTGACTAACTTGGGAAGCTTCTTCAAGTAATTGATGATACCATCACCAGCGCAGCTGGGACAAGGTCCCAGTAAGCAAAAGCCAACAATATATAGCAGCAAAAGAGAAACTTACTGCAACTAGGTAGCGTTTTCTGCTGTAAAGGAAGAAATAAAAAATTATTCTGAGCGTATCCTTTACCTCTGTTAAGACTTTTGTTTTCTGTTTTCTCCTTTCACGCTATGCACAGGAGTGTGTGTAGTGTAAGGAAAAAAGACTTTAGGATGAAAAGAGAAATCTTTCAGCTCTACCGTGGCAGCAGCAGTAGCAATTTCTGCATGTAGTTCTGGTAACAATACCATATGGACCAATTTGTGAGATGATTGTGGTGCATGATCATCACTTCCTGCAGGCTGTTTTAAAAAGGTCTGTTGTATTGGTGGTAGTAGTTACATTTGTACTTGCCCATTGGGAATGGGCTTGTAACCACTGGTTCATAGCCCTGTTCCAATCCATGCAGCTGTTAGATGGGAGCTAATGATGTTATTAATGTTCTGGTCCTTGTAGTGACAAATATCTTTTAATCTATTCCAGATCCATTTATTCACTAGTGGCTCCCATACGGACCAGATCCTTGGACATTTTTCTGTCACAGAAACAGATCTCGTTAGACAGCCGGAGAACTACAAGCAGGTAATGCTTCTCCTATAGTTCTTGGATGCTTAGTATGCTTTATACAGACATCGTTCAGCAGAAGACTGCACTCCTTGTAACATGTTTTTAACTTGGTTTCCAACAGAAATAAGGGCTTATATATTGATTTGTCAGTTTCCTCATTTATAAATTGTATTCACCACATAGAATCACTAAGGTTGGAAAGGACCTCCGAGATCATCAAGTCCAACTGTCAACCTAACACCACCATGCCTACTAGATCATGGTTTCTTCCAGTATAATAGAATAGAGACACAAGGGTATTAGGCTAAGCTTTATAAAACAGGGAGCGGGGAGAGACCCAGTTGAAAGTTCCACTGAAGCAAAGGCTTGTAGAATATAACCTTCTAGATCAGTTGGCTGACTGTTGTTGTCTACTACCAGTAACCACACCTGGGCCAGCCAGGCAGAGTGTCTGTGGCCTTGCCTGAGCAGGTTGTTAGGAGAGCATGAAGACACCCGTTTTATCTCTCTGGGAGAGCCAAAGCACATCTAACACTAGCGTTCATTTGTTTCAGAAATTATACAAGTTGCCTACCTTTTTTGATGGTAGCAAGGGGCTTTATTTTGAGAAATATTTTAGAAGCATAGGATGCTTGAGGTTGGAGGGGACCTCTGGAGATCAATGTGGTCCAGCCCCGCTGCTCAAGCAGAGTCACCTCGAGCAGGCTGCCCATTACCATGTCCAGATGGCTTTTGAATATTTGTAAGGATGGAGACTCCACAGCTTCTCTGGGCGACCTGCTCCATGCTCAGTCATACTCACCGTAAAAAAGTGTTTCCTTATGTGTTCAGGCAGAACCTCCTAGGACAACATCATTTTTCTTAGTGTATTGTTTCACCCTCAAGTATGTATTTCTGCTGCTCTCAAATACTCAATTATCATAGATGTTTCAGTTTATTATTTGAAGTAGTGCAATTCACTTGTTTTAATACAATATAATGCATTTGTTTTACAAATCAGTTTGTAAAAGTTTATTCTATGTGAAAATGAAACAAGATTGCAATTTTAAGCTCAGCCTTAACAAAATCACTATTTGGCAAACTTCTAGCAGTCTGTCCAAATCTATTTACTCAGAGAAGATAGTCTTTCTTCTGCTACCTTAAGAACAGAAGTGGGCATTGTAGATATTGCACACAAAAATTCAGAAAAGTAGACTTGAAGATGGGAGATGGTCTTATGTTCAAACCCCCTGAAGTAAAGCGCACGTTAATCTTTCATGGCTGAGCGTTCCTTGGATGAATGGCTCACATCCAGCCTCTTGGTAAGGTCCAGCTGTTAAGAACACTTTCCTGGAAGGTTACTGGTTGTTTTAGAGCAAATGGCTAAGTCAGCTTGAGATTTCTTTTTCATAACTGCTTCCCAGCCCCCCTCCTATGGTTTGCTCAGGAGCTCCGAACACACAGCAGCACAGTCCTCTGAAGCCTATACTTTGTAGTCTTCCAGAGCTTAGCAAATGTCCAGAAAGGTCTGGTGGACTGGTACTAGAAACTTCCAGGCTGTGTAGAAGGACTTTGCAATTACCTTGCCCTGAATATGTCACTCATCTGTTGCAGTAAAGCATAAGGATATTCTAATAAAGCCTAGTTGGTTTTGACCACACTGTTAATGAATCATAGAATCACAGAATGGTTTGGGCTGGAAGGGGCTTTAAAGCCCATCTAGTTCCAAGCCCCCTGCCCTGGGCAGGGACATCCCCCCCCCCAGCCCAGGGTGCCCAAAGCCCCATCCAGCCTGGCCTTGGGCACTGTCAGGGATCCAGGGGCAGCCACAGTTTCTCTGGGCAACCTGTGCCAACCTCACCACTCTCATTCCAGGACTTTTCTTTCTTGCATGCTGCTCTCTTTCCTGGATGTCTGCTTCAGGTGTGCTGTTCAGGAGGATCAGGATAAAATGGAAAGAATCTTTTTATATTTTAAACGTTGTGGTTAGGTAAAGCCCTACAGTCAAGAAGGGTTAGTGGGCAGCTATGTTGCTTAGTTAAAATCTGTGGGGGTCTTCATTTCACCTTTCCCAGGCTTAAACAGCAAATACATGAAACAAGGGACCCCCCCCTTCAAAACCAGGGTCATGACTGAAAGAGACAGAGGTAGGGTGGCAGAAGATGTTGTATTTAAATAAACTGAGTGGCCACGGTCTCCATCTGCAGTTTCTGGGCTCTAACAGGTGCAATCCCAAACAGGCTCCAGCTCCAGTGCACGTCTTGGAAATTCTTCTGTCACTTTCTGCTTGGAAGGGTCCAATATTGGAATTGTTTGTCAGCATAATCGGCTGTGAAATTCTTAACCTCTTGAAGCTCTTGAACCTATTAAAGAAAAGAGGTTCCTCTTGAAGCTCTTGAACCTGTTAAAGAAAAGAGGTTCCTCTCAGCTGTTCTCTTGTGCCTGATTCTAAAATAAGCTGGAAAAATTGCAGAAAATAATCACAACTCTTCAGTATGCATATTTTTGAGAGACTTAAAACTTACTGTCATAATTTGAGTGATCTTTGTATTTTTTGTCTCCTCTTACCCTTATTTCCCCAAACCAGCTTCTGGAAGTCATATGCTCAGTATGTATGAAGAGCCTGATATAACAAGGTGGTATGGACTTGAAAAGGCAAGGCTGTGTCAGTTTTCCAGATGGGTATAATATTCAATATACAAAGTGATGCTTCTTTGGAAAATGTAATAAAAAGCCTCTAATTTTCAAATATCTTGATAAGATTCAGTAAATTATGCATATTTGAATAGTTTCGTTTTCAAATATTGTTGCAGATGGCACCACTCTGCCAAATGTTTTTTCCAAAACCTGTGAAATAATTTTTTCCTCTAAGTAATGTGACATTTCTGTTAATGTTACCTCAAATAACAACCTGCTGCACGGATCAATAAAAAGAGCAAGCATGTCAATATGTCTTACTGTAACACATTCCTGTTGGTGGATAGTGTTAGGAATTCCTTCTCATGTTAGGCATCCTTCAAAGGGTAGAAATGCAAGGTGGATTGAAGTGTCAAAAACTATCACAGAAATGACATTGGGCTGGTTTTATTGTAGCATAGAGTTTATTTTCATCAAAAATACCCCAAGAGATAGCTGCTCTGACCTGTGATCAAACAAGAGATGCTTAGTCTGACAGGAAAAGTGCAATAGGATACACGTAACTGAAGTTAAACTTTAGTTTATGAAGTGGAAAGCTCATGCTGCCCCTTTACTATAGAAGTTGCACATTAACTTGTTTAAAATGTTCTTCCCATGGATTTCTGTCTATAAAACTTCTTAGCGTGCTTTTATGTACAGGGATTTTACTGGACATTATTATTCTTCTATCATCATAAATGTCTTTGTCAGATTCATAGAGCTGGAACTTCTCCAAGCGTAATAGTTTTAATTATGTTTTTCTCTAGTGAGGCATGATCAAAATTCCAACTTTTCCTGCGGTTTGGCTTGGCTGCGGTTCTGTCTGTGTGGTTATGTATGTGTGTGGCTGTGAGCTGCAGGTCACGGCTCTGTTTAGTTCCCGGGGTGCCCAGGGGTGCCAGTGAAGGGGAGGTGATGTTATTTCAGCTGGTGTTCAGTTTGGAGTTGAAGTACATGTGCATGCTTGTGTAAGCTCTTGACCTCTACATGCGTGTCCGACCTTTCCCAGGATGCTGTCGTGACTTTTTGAATGCCCTCTGGCTTGCGAAGTGTTGTGTGAGAAACGTGCTGGTGGTCACTTTCTCAGCAGAAGTGCCTCAGTCAGTGGTGATGGTTACGGAGCTGTTTGCACATGAGGCCATGCTGGAGCGTGCAAATCGGGCATGATTACGGCATGGCAGCGTGCAACAGCCTGGGCATTGCTAGGGAGCCTGGGTGTTCGTTGTGTCTTGTCTTTGAAACCTCCTGCCTGTATTGCTTAGAGTATGCTAGAACACGGTCAGCACATTGTGAATGTCGTGTGCTTTGGTACATTTTCCAAGCTGTACTGGTACTGCTTGTTCTTAAACAGTTCCCCAGCGTGACCAGGGCGTTGCTCTTACTAGCGTGCCTGAAATATCTCAGGGCAGAAGCAGAGCTCTGGTCTCTGGCGCTGCGGCTGAAATAATTTGGAAGCGTACTGGGGAGAGCACGCACAGGATGTGGCTGAGGGTAGGCAACATCTGCCCCAAACTCTCCAAGGCAGTATCGTCTGTCTGTGGGTGACATTCTGCTTGCAGCTGTAAGGACGGGGATTGTGACGTGGGACCAATTGGGTAGTTTTTCATTGTGAGCATCGTATAATCCAACTCTTGTATATGAAGCCCACTTACCTTAATTCTGCATTGCAGCATCACCAGTTCTGATGTTTTACCCTGAGCTTGAAAAATGTACACTGCACTTCAGAGCCATTAACTTTCTCAGCAAATTGTTAGCATATAGAGATCAATGAACTCTGAAGCAAAGCAGCCTAGTCCTCCAGTTTCTTCTCTCTTCCTATACTGCTTTTTACGTGGAATTCAATCGTGCAGGTTTTGTGATTAGCAGGGATTAGAAGTTTTAATCCGAACTCAGGTCATTGTTACAATGCTGGCAGTGCCAGAGCAATCGCTGAAATTGTAGTGAGCAAAGATCACACCTTTAAATGCCAGTAGATCAATTTACTGAGTGTGACAGCAAATAAATAATGCAGCTGTCTGCCAGACAGACATGCAGAGAAATTCATAGAACTAGAGTGTGACTAGCTAATAATTTTGTTTCAGAATTTTACGAAAAATATTTATACTTGTTGCTCACTAATGGATTTTAAAAGGAATTTCTTTTGCTTAAGGATCTAAGGTGCTTGGTAGCAAGTAAATAAAACCAAACAAATAGTCTGTCTGACTTTGCATACATTATGTATGGTCAGTTCCAGGCCCATAAAAAATTCAGGGGAGCTTTAACTCTCCAAGCAGCAGGGATGGGGTGGGGTGGGATAGGATGGTATGGGCATAGCATTGATCTGCTTTCTGGACTGTTCGTGCATCAGGGAAGGAAGCCAATGTACAGTACGTGTATTGCTTCCTTCATCAGAAGAGACTCCATAATGTCTTATGGGGACAGCAAGGGTTAAAGGATCAAGTTGTAAGATAAGGTGATTGTGGACCCTAAGTCTTATGGCAGTTTCCATTTAAAACATCTGTCCCAGATGGCTGTTACGGATCGGTGACACAACAGCTCTGTTCTCTGTGGGTAATAACCCATGGTTTGAATTCATGCAAAGCGCTAAAGAGCTTTGCTGCTTTTTCAGAACAAGTATGTTCAGCTTGGGAGCCTTGGGAACTGATAGGCTTTGAATTTTCAAAAATGTTGGATGTGTGTTTGCTAGTAACTTTGCATGAAATTTGAGTCTTCAATTTGCATCGTGTACATGCACATGTTGGTTTGTGCGCTTCTTGCGTAAAGTCCTCCTGATCTGCTGAAGTATTTTATCTGCATAGGCATGTTAAATGGTAAGATCAACCAGTATATTCAGTGCACAAACACCGTGTGAGAGTTTCTGGCCCCTTTCTATCCAAGTGCCAGCACCACCTCCTGGAAAGTGTGTGAAGGCAGAGCGACAGAAGTGAAGTCTGTTAACCAGTACATGTTACTCAGCCGGTTTCTGAATAATTGCTGTGGTATTGCATTATCTCAGAAATGGATCCGAAGCTGCTGACCTCCTTGGATGAAAGTGGAATAACTATGGCAGGATAAACCCAGCTGCTGTGTGCCAGGTTACATTTGATGTCCTTGTGCTGGTTGTTTGAGACTTCATGGAACATTTCCTGGTGGTGACAGACGCTGCAGGAAGGTGCTAAATGAAAATAAACAGTTAAAATGCTGCTGCTAAGCTTGACACCGTGTCACATTACTGATTTGACACAGACCTGTGCTAGTATGTAGTATGTCTATAATCAACCCTGTTACGGTCTTGTATGGTAGGGGTGAAGTATATGTAACCTTACTTGAATTCCAAAGAGCCTTCTAGGGGACCATCTGATATTTTATGATGTCCTTCCATCTGTTGTACAAGAAGCTGTTGAACCAACACATTTCTAAGAGTGTAGAGACCGATGGGAAGAAAAAAAGATCACATCCATAGCTACAGTTCACGATGCTGCTGTGTAGAAGATTAATTCAGGAAGCGAAGGCTTGTACTGCATACAAATTCCAGAAAAAAATTATCTGTTGTTTTCTTAAAAAAAAAAAAGAAAAAAAGATGACCTTGAGCTTCAAGGACAAGCTGCCTTCATTGGGTTAAATTGTCATAGATTCATTATCTTCTGTGATGCTCTGGCATCTAATTCTGTTTGATCTGGCCCTCAGCTTTCTGTACGTTCATTGCTTCATTCCCTTGGTAAAAGCCATAGTTCTGTCATTTCTGTCATGAAACAGGATCAGTTTCTCAAGTTGTTACTACCCTTCTAATTAAGGACAGCTTTGCCTATTTGTCATCATGTTTCAGTTTCTTGAAAGGAAGAAAAAATAGTTGAAATTTCTCAAGTGGACCCTGCATAAAAAAAATAATACAGCATAAAGTTCAAGAGTAATTGCAGAGGGGCTTGTGAGTATTTGTGAAAATGTGGGGGTTTGTTTTGGGCTTTTTTCAGTGCATGTTCTCTCTGAAATTCATCCTTGGCCAGCCTTGACTCCACAGAAATCTTCGTGGAGATTTGTTTTGCTTGGTGTTATGCCAGGCTCTGTGTGAGCTTTCCACAGAAAGATTGTAGCACGAACCAATTTTCAAGGTAGGGAGAGACCGTGCTGCTGTGAATGAGATCAGAAAGGTGGAGAACAATCTTCCCCAAAGGAATACAGATGTCTGTGACACCGTTCTTAGAGCAATAGGGCAGAAGAGACAGCCAAGCCCCAAAGGATCTAAACACAATGAGATTTTAGACTTACTCTACACACTGCCAGAATAAACTCAGTTTGAATCAGCAGTGACTTCTGACCGCTTACTAAACCTCCTTACAGGGCTTCAGATGAGCAGAATCTTTGGGTTCTGGCATTGTTGAATTTTCAGAACAAGAAGAAAGCTGATAGATCCTGTAGCAAGAACAATTTTATTTTCTTTTCCTTTTACAGAACTCTTTTAAGGTACAGGGTTTTCTAATTCAATGCATCAAAATTTTTACCTGCTTTTAAGCAAGTTTGTTTTTCATTGACAATTGCTGCTGAGTGCATCTTAACTAAGTTCTTTAATGATCCAATGAGAAGTTCTAGAAGTGCTGACCTTTAATAAATTTCAGGGTTCACCAATGAGTTTTATGTTAGACCCATGGACACACAAGTTTTGAAAAGGTCAATTATGACAAGTTTTTTTTAGTTTGCATAATTATGCTCGCCACAGCATTTTGAATAAAAATAGGAAATGCTTTGCCCTTTTAAAGTATTCAAGTTTTTCTCTCTTCCTGTCTTTTAACTTGCTTTTGCTAAGCCATTCTAACATTATTCATTGAAGAACACAGGGAACATGGACCGACTGTGTTAAGAGCTGTGGGCTGAGAGCAGACGTAGGGCTCTGGGCAGGCAAAGGAAAGGGGTAGGGTGGACAGTGAAGGACCTCTTTGCTCTGGCTCTTGTTCAGAGAAGTCAGGAGTTGCAAGAGAGACCCCTGGACAAGAGGCCTGCATGAGGGCAGTGGGGAGGTGAGGTGGCTCTGGTGTGAAAGAATTCAGGTTGGGTGAAAAGAGACTGAGTGAGGCACTGGCAGGAGGGGCTGAATGTGGACAGAAAGGTCAAGACTGGAGAGGAGAGCTAGGGCAGGGAGATGTGAATGGGAGCATGAATCTGTCTAGAGACTTGAATCACTGTCTTGCTCCTTGTGGGATTCCGAGTAATTTCCTACTTGCAGGAAAATCTCGTCTTCCTCCAGCGATGCTCCAGTGGACAACCAGTAATCCTGTGGACAACCTATTGCTGCTGCTAGTTAGCCTGACCCAAGAGTCTGATCCTGCAGATAAGCAATGGGTATCTCTGCTGCTGCAGGAGGAATTTTCAAAAGTATCTTTTTAACAAAACAAAGAAATTGATAGTCTAACTTGGAGTAAGATGATGCAGTATAACAGTAGTATTACTTTAGGTACGTTTATAGGGATATTTTATCCTAGAACTATTGTATCATTCAGAGTGCCTTGTTTCCGAGTCAGAGCTGTGGTGAAGAAATGGTGGATGAAGGTGAAGAAGCAGCAATAAGAGTGGGAGAATAGTTGGAAGAGGAAGGAAGCCTTAACAACCGAGGCAGTGGAGCTTTGTCCTGGAGACTGCAACACTTCTCTGCCTTTGGTTTCTTAAGTTCCCCGTGGCAAGTTACTTAAACTAGACTTTCTGTGGTGGACTGCTGATGGGGTGTTTCCCATTTTTTGTGCATTCAGTTTGATGCTCAGGGATTTGATTTGTGGAAACATTGAGTTTTCCCAGCTGATTTGGTGGGACCTCTGCTTGGAGCCCCTCCAGAGTTTCAGCAGGCAGCATCATCATCTAGAAATGTCAGATTGAACCCCAAATGTTAGGTAGATCCTTGCAGCACACTGCTGTGCCGAAGTATTAGGCTGGATCCTAGAGGATCAACAAAAACTACCTAAAGCATCTCTGCAGGTTATTGAGTTGCACTGGGTAGATGTGTCCTTGAAGTGCTTTATACTAATTTTTTTAAATTCTCTGAAAATCGGGTCTCAGAAGTCTCGGTTAAGGCATCCAAAAGAAATGGAAGCATTTTACTTTCATCTCTTTGCTTTCATTTCCCATTTGTAAAATGACAATAATACTATCATCTCATCTCACATGGGCCATTAGGAAAGATAACTTGTTTATGCGGGAGATAAAAATTCTGCCTTCAGAATGGGATTTGAATGATGTGTGGCAAATAAGTCCATGGCTTCCCTCTGAAGAATAAACAGAATAATAAGCAATTTAAAAGGAAAAGGAATAGCTTGTGGAGTGAGCTCCTGCCATTCTGCCCTTGGTGAGACAGGTTATGAAGGGAAATACTTTGGTCATGTAATTCTAGGCCTTATACACATGGGATGGTCAAATTAGTGTTGTTTAGGCAGCTTGAATTCTGGCACTTTAAATCTTTGAATGCTTTGGTTTCCAACCTTAGCAGTTGCCTTGCTTGATTGTGCATTAAAAGTGTAGAACATACTTACTGCCTTGTGCTCTGAACTACACTGCCAGTCAAAGCCAGTGCTTCCCCCCTGTTAAATTCCTTAGTGTTTTGTGTTGCTGTTCCAGCCACAGTTACTTTAGACATTTTACATGCATGGTAGTCAGATTGGTGAGAGCTAACATGGGAACTGACATATTAATATTGCAGAGGAGAACAGATCTGATAACGTACTGAATTATATATGGGGCTCCAGCACCTAAATGCAGGAGGCCTGGAGGCTCACACAAGACACCTCGAGGGAGCTGACTGATCCAGAGTACTTGATTTTTGATGGTGGTTGCTCAAATAAGAGAGAGCGGAGACTGTAAGGATAGATTTAACATGAAGATCATCTGCAGGGTCAAACGAAATCTAGCCT
Source organism: Psophia crepitans (assembly GCA_013399095.1). NCBI lineage: Eukaryota > Metazoa > Chordata > Aves > Gruiformes > Psophiidae > Psophia > Psophia crepitans. The sequence continues at coordinate 429,851 of VWZZ01006918.1, forward strand.
CTGTGCTGCTGTGTGATGAGCAGGGTCAGGAGTGCGTCAGTGATACTGAGCTGGCTTTCAGACCCTGCCTGAGAGTCACAGAATCACAAAATGGTTTGGGTTGGAAGGGACCTCAAAGCCCATCTAGTTCCAACCCCCCCACCATGGGCAGGGACACCCTCCGCTAGCCCAGGGTGCCCAAAGGCCCATCTGACCTGGCCTTAAACACTGCCAGGGATCCAGAGGCAGTCACAGCTTCTCAGGGCAACCTGTTCCAGTGTCTCACCACTATAACAGTAAAGAATTTCTTTCTAATATCTAATCTAAATCTCTCCTCTTTTAGTTTAAACCCATTCCCGCTTATCCTATCACTACAGTCCTGCCCTGTCCTAGACTACTGCTTTCTCCTGATGCTGGTGAGCTGAACGATGGAGAAGAAACTGGCTTTAAACCCTCATGGGTTATGTTGGTTGAAAGATTTATTTCTTCTCTCTAGATATCTTTAGTTTGGTCTCTTGGTGGTGTAACGTCAGGAGCAGGGTGCCTGCCACAGTGCTGTGCACAGTGGAATCTGCTGCGCTGGCATGGGTACAGTTTTGGAGCCTGCAGGGAGGATGGGAAACTGGGAAACCCACATTGTCCTTGGGCATGAGGACGTTCAGCACAATACGCTAACGTGTTTGGGTCCACCTAGCTGGACTGCCTGGATCACCTTTAAAATCCAGAATGCTTAGTGCTTATTGTTGTTTTTCTGGGAGAAGTCTCTGTTGGTTTGAAGCTTGGTATGTTGAAGGTTATTGAAGTTTTAAAAAGCCATTGTATATTGTTTCTTCTGGCTGTGTGCGTGGGATCCTCTCCTTACAACTGCTGGAGCAGCAGTGGATACTGTCTTACAAGTGGGATGATTTGGTGGTTGTTATGTGTTTCCTGTAGAGTAGGAGAGTGGCTACCGAGAAAACAATTGATATAAAAAACCCTCTTGTTGATTCAGATACAATTTTTCCTTCTTGCGTTTCATTGCAAGGAAAGAATAACCACTATGAAAGCAAAAAAACCTGTTAGTGGCAGCATGTGCTGCCCACCCCGTGCTGCGTGGCAGGAACAAAGAATTTTACTCCTGCCTTTTTTTAATGCTTCACTCTATAGAAGGCGGGAGTAGGCTGCCTTATCATTTTCCTTCTGAAATACCACAGGCAATTAGTTTTCACTTAATTTGTCACATAAAACATGGTTTGCTATAGTAGTTATTAAAACCTGTTGGAAACAATGGATCAGGTCCTGATTTGCAAAAATGAGGCAGAGCCGATGCAGCCCTTGTCATCGGCGTAAAATCAGGAAGAACTGCAGAGGTCAAATGGCTTCAGAGTTGCTTTTAGTCAATGTCTATTTGTAGCTGAGTTCCCGATCCTTCTTAAGAAAGTGAAAGGCTCTGGCTAGCTGGGCACTGTAGGAGAAGGAGCAATCAAATTGTGCAGGATAATGTATATTGATATTTCTAAGGCAGATTGAAGTCAATTTTAGAAGGGATGACTTTGGGAAAAAGAAAAAGTTAAATGATTTTGTCTTTGGATATTTTGTGTGGTCTCCTGTTGGGGCAGACAGGAGATCACCTGTCTTGGGTGAGGAATTCCTCTCCTAACTTCCCTGGTTGACCCTGTTGTGTTGCTGCCAGAGGTTTTACTCCTCCTCTGGAAGCAGTGGGGCTTGGCTTCCAGATCCAGTCTGGAAGGTGACCAAGGACTATCCAGAGGCAAGAAGCAGCTGGAGGTCAGGGTGGACGTTTGGGCTGATGACAGGAGAAGGGATGAGTAGGTACCCATGGGAGAGTTAATCTGGGGAGGTTGGAGAGGCTAGAAATGTATGGAGTGACTCTTCCTCATGCTGTAGAAAGGAGGAAAGAAGCCACTGCAGGAGCTAAACTGCTTTAAATCTCAAAGAATGAATATGATCAAAACAATCTCTTCTGTTTCCCCTTCCCTGCAACTCTCTGCAGTGTCAGATATGTTTCTGCTTATCTGATGCCTGCTGTTCCCGGCTGGTTCAGTTTTGTGTGCTTTGGGACAGGCACTTTCCACTTTGGCAGCCCCCTCAGATCCTGCTGGTGCTTCCTGTTCAAAGCAGTGTGGAGAATCCCATCCCAGAAGGAGGGAAGGAGGCAGGCACATGTAATTAACGAGCTTTGAGAAAGGCAGGTGGGGACAGAGAATGCGCCTATGTTTATGTATCACTAAAGGAAAATCCGTGTAGCCAGGTTGGTTAGAGATGGGCTGAGTAAGTGTGTGAAAATGCGAGTGGAAAATCGCTGGGCCCACTGACCTCAAATTGGTGTCTGGTTGTTAGCGATATCTGTCTGGGATCAGTTTTTGGGCCAGTAGCTTTAACATCTTACTTGTGGCTTGATGGGAAGGAGCACATCACCAGCAAGTATGCGGGCAATACCAAATTGGGCGTAGCAGTGGAGGGCAGCGCTGCTGCTTGGGGGGGACTGAGACAGGCTGGAGACATGAGCTGAGAGGAGCCTCAGGAAGCTCAGTAAAGGCTAGTGTGAAGGCCTGCCTCTGGGTGGAATACTCCTTGCAGTGGTATGGCTGGGAGCTGACTGCTTAATACGCAGCTTTCAAAAAAACCCAACCAAACAAAAAAAAACCAAACCACCCCAAACACCCCCTCCCCGAAACTCAACCCATGTGGGTCCAGGTGGACATAAAGTTGTCCGAGAGCCAGCAGTGTGCCCAGGCAGCAAAGGCTGGCAGCATTCCGGGCTCTGTTAGTAGGAGTGCGGCTGGCAGGGCAAAGGGAGGGATCGTGTCCCTCTGCCCAGTGCTCGTGAGACTGAGTGCTCGGTGTCAGGTTTGGGTTCCCCAGCATGAGGACAGTGGCATACAGGAGCAAGTTGAGTGAGGCCATTGAAGTGGCCAGGGCTGGAGTGTGGGCCAGGCTTTTCTGAAAGGTGCACTGGGACTGGAGAAATGGGCCACAGCCACAAGTTAGAACATGAGAAATTCTGGCCAGATACAAAGGGAAAAGTTGCCATGAGGGTGGTGAAACTTGAACCAGATCCTGGAGATGAGGTGTCATCTCCATTGTTGATGTCCAGGGCTTGCCAGACAGAGCCCTGAGCACCTTGCTTTCAGCAGGAGATTGGATTAGAGACCTCCAGAGGTCCCTTCCCACCTACATGGTTGTGCTCTGCAGCTGATGATGTTAGCAGGAGACCTGCTTCTTCAGCTGACAAGCGCTAGCTTGTCACCCAGCCATGAATCATTTAGTTGTTGAACTCTGTACCTGATTTCACTTTTCCAGTGCCCCTTCTTGGGAAGGATGCTTTCTTTTTTTATTACACTAGACAGTTTTAGTGCTAAAATATTTCTTTAGATATTTTTTAAGGAAGGTGGCCTCTGGCTGCAATTAGTGTCCCATTGGAAGAGCTGGCAGCATTATATAGCAACACTGAAGCAAATCATTCTACCTCATGGCATTATTACCTTGATCTGAAAATTTCCCCAGGCTGCAATTTGTCACTAATACTGCCTTCAGCTAAACTTATCCATACAGAAAAAAGGTGTTAATAGAGCTGCAATTCTGGAGTTGCCATCACCATTTTTTTGGGATGAGTTATTACTTAGAACATTTTATTGACCAAGCATGTAGAGTTCTTGGTCCTTGAAAAACGATGCAGTGGTTCATCACGGACTCCATAAATTGTTGGACTGCATAGCAGCAATATCTTAGTCTCCTGCACCATCAGAAAGGACAGTATCTCTGAACCACAGTAGATACCTACCGCACTGAAGTAGGAACTACGCCGTGTGGCTTGACTGATAGGAACACTTGGTTGTAATTGCCAGTGACAGAAAAACCGATCAGATGATACTGAGTTTCACTGCTGCTTTTCTGCTTTTGCTTGTTTTATGCTGTACTTAACTTAATTTGAATGCTGTGACAGTGACAATGACAGGAACAGACTATAATATAATTCCACCTGAGACAGTGCAGCTGGAATTAATAAGCTGGAGAGACAAGGCTGAGGTGCTTTGTTATCAGTTGGCATTGGGTAACTTTTTTTGGTGGAAGTGCTAACAAAGCCAGTGATGGGAGCAAGCTGCCCCAGCTCGAGTGATGCTTTGGGCCAGCACAGGGAGGCCAGGCAGGCTCTGTGGTCCCCTGCGGTGCTACGGACAAGGCTGTACCAGCATCATAGCTGGTGTCTGTGAGCTGAGTGATGGAGTTCCCATTTATCAGCTAGGTCAGCTGAGGCTGATGTGCAGGGGCATGTGTGGTGTGAGAGGTGTGTCTGGTCTCCACGTTCATACCAAAACACCCTGGTCATGCTGCCTCTCACCCTTCCTTGGTAGAAGACCTCAGAGTGAGAGTTGCATACTTGCTGCCATTCTTTGGTGATGGAATCTGAAAGGATGGATCTTAACTGGGGTATTGGGCCTCGAAGGAACAAAAATAAGTTTTAGGAAACAATCTTAAGGTGAGGAGCTTTAAAACTCATAACTCATCTCTTGAATTGTGCCTTGAAGTTAACAGTAGTCATTAGAGAGTGCAGAGCATCTTTGCTTGTGGAGTCGTTACTGTTGCTTTCAGTGAAAAGAGAAACCAGTTATCAGCTTTTAAAAGAAAAAGGGCTTCAGGCTTGTTACTCTTCTCTTGTGCCAAAATACGGCTATTGATGAAGGCTGAAACTGAAGTGCCCCAGAGCTATTATGATCTTGTGATCCTTCACCGAGACCTCTGTTGTCCTCCATTGACCGCTGCATCAAAAAGATACTTAACCCATCCAGAAAGTCAAGCAAAACAGGATCGCTGTGTTCTCCAGCCTCATGCTAGCTAAGGAAGCAAACTACAGTTAAATTAATGTATTGCAGTGGCTTTGGTCACAGCTGAACTGTTACTGGAAAGCTGAACTGAAATCTGTTTTTTAAAGGTGAGAATGCAGCTCGCCTTGGGAAGAGACTGGTAGAGCTTTTTTTATAGCCTTATAAAATTAAACTTTGTGTGCAATTGGCCTATCATGTTAACTCAGCTCTACTGGCAGGTATTTTGGGGGTGTGTTTTGTGTTGTTGTTTTTTTTTAATAGCCAGGAAGGAAAGGAAATAGAGTTATAAAATCAGCTGTTACTCATGCTTTGCAAGTTGTTTCAGATTTGTGATCCTTTTTAAATATTTGTTGCTTAATTTAAAGGACTGTGTTAAGAGACTAGCAAGAGATACAAATTGACATGAGAGACTGTGGCAGACTTTAAATTGGTAGTTTCTCTAGCCAATAATGCATATTTTAAAATGTAGGAAAATACCTACACAGCATGATAGGCTATGATGACTTGTCAAAGAGCACTGGGCTGAGGGAACAGTATTCATATGAAGTTAGCAAACTTAGACTAATCTACATATTGAATAACTTTAAATTCATTGTTTAACTATCATGAATATCTGTGATGACTCTGTGTGCTTTTGGGTCTCCAGTGGTGGAAGCCATTCTTCTTTGTGTTTCTTTTTCTGTCTTTGGGCAAGAGCTAGATTTTATTTAACACTTAATTTTTTTTGTTAGTGCTTAGAGGTCGTGTGTCTATTGCTGTGGATGCCGTACAAGCCAGCCCTAGTCATGGTGTACATCTGATGGTGCCCTGGGAGCGCGGGTGAGGCCACTCAGCTCCATCCCTGACAAGCTGTCCCTTGAAGCTGAATTGGGGAAGCCCTGGATGTCACTGCTCAACCAGCCCTAGGTCAAGGACCACCAGGTCCTTACAGGCCAGTAGGCAAAGAAGGTGGCAGGGAGCTGGCAGGCGCCTGTGGGAAGATCTGCATGAGGCAGGCAGTTCCATTGAGCCTCTGAGCCCCTGTTCTTGCTAGGAGCAGACAGGGAGGGAAAAGGAGGCTTGGGAGCCTTACATGGCCTTTGGGACTGGCAGCCTGTGGTGTGTTCTGTTGAGAACAGATGAACCCATACAGAAGAGCCCCCGCAGGAGGGTAAGACATCACTTGTGCACAAGTTGTGCTCCATTGCCCTTTATTTTGAAGAGAAAGTACTGAAGCTCAAGGGAAGAAAATAAGCCAACCCCTTGGCTTAGTAAGTGTTTCCAGTACAGGCTGATTTGATTTAAAAAAAAAAAAAGGCATTTTTTTGGCTTTGTGTAAGGATGGTGTTTTTGTCTATTCACTGCCAAATGCAGGATAAGGATGTCAAAGAAGGACATGGTAGGTGGATCTAATAAGCTGGTGGCAAGGATGGATGGGATAATTAAGGGGAGGAAGGGTAAAACCTAAAAGGTTAGTTCCTCTGCTGAAGTTAGTAGTCATAACACACACACACACAAAGGAAAGGAAATGCTCCTCCTCTGACTCGCACCTCTTCATGGTGTGGAAACATAGAAACCAGGATGTCGGTACTGTTCAGAAGTGTAGCATCAGTTCTGCATTCAGATGGGTTTGAAAAGAAAGTTAGAAATTGCTTATTCCTGTTGATTTCTATGTGCGTGTTTGTGGTCTCCTAAAAATATAGGAAAGTAGGCTAGTATGGGGGGGGGTGTGGAGAAAAAACTCAGTATGGATAATGCTTTGTTCTGTGTACAGAAACAGTCTGAATAAAACCAGATGAATAATGGTCTTTTTTTGACACCAGCTACATTGGGGTTCTGGTTGGCAGTACAATATGAACAGCTGTCAGGCAGTACTGTGATACAATTTGGTGCTTTTCTTTGAAATCCTCTGGCTGAGATATCTCTAAAGTAAATTGTGATTTCTGGATGCGCTTTTAACTGAGCATATATTCAGCTAAAGGTACTTAGTACTGCCTGAAAATTTGGCTTTTGAGGTATGCCAAGTTAGGCACCCAAAATCAGTGGTAGCTTTAGGGAAGAAAATGTGTGCCGTGTCCCTTCTCATTCACCTTGATCTTGGCTGTTAAAGTATAAAACTTGCCCTTCAGTCTCGTTTTCCTGATCTTTTTTCCCTGTTTCAATATGTGCAGTTTTCACAAGAAAGAATGCAAACTGGTCCATTCATTGACCTGTTCCTCTGCAAATGAATGTCGTCGTGAGTACATCCCAGTTCATTGCCTAGCAATGTGAGCGCTGTAGTACAATTTTTATGTGCCAAATGCCTCATTTTGTTTGCTTTAAATTCCATTTTCTTTCAGTTTCATTTTAAACAGCTGTTTTCTAAATCCCTCCACAAATAGCAATTACGTTTTATAATGATGATCTTTGTCACTTAAGTTTTTAACTAGTGGTTTGATTCCCTGCTCTCAGCAATGTAAAACTGAGATAGCTCAATTGAAGAGCGAGTTGCGGTGGTATAAAACTGGTGAGTGGAAAATTCACATATTTTGTTTCAGGTGTTGGAGGTTTTGCATGCATCCAAGCATCTGCAATTACTCTCCTCCACCCCCAGCTGCTGTTTTCTGTATTTTCTGTATTTTATCTTATACAGAAGATCCAGGTTTTACAGTCTGCACCACAGGGGAAAAATAATTTAAAAAAAGGTGGTATTACAATTCCAAAAGCGGTGATGCTCAGCAGATGCAGAAATACCTGCTTCTGGACCCACAGAGGGCCTTTCCCCATCCCTGCCAGTGTTTCTGTCAAGGTCCCTATGGGGTCCTTAGCTGTCGGTGGAAGAAGTTCTCATCCAGTTTTGTCATCCAGGAGCCTTTCTGATCCACCCACCTTGTGGTGGCTGGGCTGCACGCACTCTTTCTCCTGCTCTGTCTCGCCCCTCAGTGCTGTTTCACAGGCAGAGAAATCACTACTTGAGTAGCTCTTGATTTGCCTTGTGGCTAGAGGCTGCTTGTTGGTCTGTTGGTTTTTGCTCTTGAGCTGTTTGTACTTCACACTGCTCCAGCGTGACTTTCTACTTTTCAGGCCTATTTATTTTTTGCTTCTGCCTTCAAGGGATGTAGAGGAATGTCTTAAATCATCTTTTGCTTCTGAAGAAATTGCAGTGTAGAACTGAATCTTGGAGCACTGAGTGTGTCCACCTACAGTGTTGGTTTTTGCCCCAGCCTCAGATGTTTATGATACCAAGATTTTATCTGATTTTTTTGGTGAGGGGGTCTCAAAACTTAGCCCTGCTAATGTGCAATTTGGGCAGTATGTGCCATTTAAAACCAAATGTCATCCAGCTAACAGCCTGCCTGCTAAGGGGTGCTCGTTTGTCTAGATTTGATTGGGTTTTTGGTAAGGGAGTTTTGTACTGTTTGAAGCTGTGTTGTAATTTGTTTCTTTCACCTGGTACTTGGTTAGGTCTCTAAAGCCTTAATCCCGGTTCTGGTTTACTTCTGGTAATGCAAATTGTGTAACTTTTCATAACTGTTTACCCCTTTGCATTTTTTTGCAAGGAACTTCTCTTCCTTTCTTCTCTCCCACAGTTCTTAAATATTCAGTAGTAGTATTCAGATGACCAAAATTCAAGTTGAATAAAGCCATTTCCTATTAAGCAAATGAAAGTATGAAATAACTTCGTGATACTTTTTCCATATAAGCTTTCATACTGAGCCAGCCCTGTCTTGAGCCTTGAGTCATACTTTTGAGATCTTGACATTTGGAGTGAGGTTTGCAGTGATCTGGAGCCCAATGTGAGTTTTCTGTCTACAGTCAGACATGAATAGGTGATGAATCAGCAGTATTTTGTCTCTGAGCCAAGAAACTTGATTTATTACTGAAAGACTGTTTTTTGTCTGTCTAACAATAGGATAATTTTCTCAATATTTAGGCAGAGCAATTTTTATTAAAAATACTTTTGCCACTGATATGGTAGTTGAATTATGATCTGTGGGCATCAGAGATTAAATACTTGTTGAGAGGAGCTCTCTGGAACTGAGACTGAAAAGGATGCATTATGCTGCAAATTATTAAATACTGATTTCTGTAGCAGTCTGCAGGCATCAATGAATTTAGCAATATGCTAGTAAATAATATGAAAAAGATTAATATCTCAACAGAGGAAAAAAAAAGTAATTACAAATATGTTTAATGATTTTGGTGCAAATTAGATTTGTGGATACCAAAGAGGACTCAACTTTGGTCTCCTATTGAGTAACTAAAACCACCTAGCAGATGATGTCACCTAGGACTTTTGCAGCTGAAGTACCCAAAGTTTACTGATTTCCATAAAAAAATGCAGTTTTCAGAGCTGCGTTGGATGTGGGATGTTTGGCTTTGGAGATCACAGCCACATACCAGAAGCACCAAGGCTTGTTCTTCACATAGTTTGCATTTTTCTGCATCACTCTGAGGGTTCCTGGCAGCCTGCTCTGAGACAGCTCAGTTAAGCACAGTTTAGCCTCTCTAGCAAAGCTGTTTCTTGCAAGTCGTTTGCACCAGTGATGGTTTCTTTACAATGATTTCAGAGATGATGTTACTGCAAAGTGTTTGCTCGCAGCACTCATTCTGGGATTACATCTCCACAGAGATTAGCAATTTGAATTTGTCATTACTTTTTCTCTCAGTGTGAGTATTTTAGAGCAGTGACTTCCTCCAGAAGAACGAAGGAAAGGGATTTCATTGTCTTATTTGTGTAGAGGGAAAGACAATTTTAATACGTTATCCCCAAGCATCACTTAGATATCCATGTGAGGCATGTTTTTGACTTGCTGCTTCACTTTGATCATGAGACAAAATTAATGCTTTTCTGCAGATGTTAGTCTTTAAATTTAATTAGGAAGCATGATAACACCTGGGTCCTTAGGTCAGTGGGAACGAGCAGACAGTTTTAGTTGCACCTTGCGAGTTTGTCTTAAAATTTGAGAGGTTTATGTAGCAGTGGAACTGCTCATTGCATATAAAGGCATCTCTCTGTGATCTGTTCTTGGTACTGAATGAATAAGGAAAAGTCCTGTCTTTGGGAAAAATGCTGAGGTACAAGCTGGGCTTTGGTTTCTACAATTGCAAATACAGCTTAAATACCAGCTGTGGCGTGACTGCGATGAGTGGCCTAAGAAAATACAAACATTGACCTCAAAGTCACGAAACACGTAGTTTGGTTAAACAACAATAGGTGCTCGTGAGAAGCTTGAGTAAAGGATGAGGTTGGGGGAAAGAAGCTGGCTGATACTGATAGCTGCTTATTTGCTAAGTGCAGGTATGCCTGAGTGAAAGCCTGTCACCCCTGAGTCCTGTGGAGACTGTCCTTGTGACTAAATTCCTGGCATGCAGACACAGAATCCGTTGTCCCTGCCTTGAACGTGTATTTGTTTTTATGGTTTTTGCTGAGGTATCTCAAGGATATTTGTAGTACATTAGTTTTGATTGTGTTCTGCTTTATTCTCCATACTGCAATAACGTCAGAGTCTTGCAAGGCCTGTATAAAGGATGGCAGAGGATACTGGCATCCAGGAACAGTGCCTTCAGTCCCTCGGAACAGAAACTCAAATGTTGGCTATTGCAGGCTGCCTGATGCTGTCACAGCCTGCTCCAGCGAGGTTGAAAACTGTCCTCCTAGGATGAGTGGTGTCACCGTCCCATTACTGCTTTATGGCTGAAACAATCTGACCTGATATTTCTGGCGGTGGTAATACCTTAGTGAAAGGTGAGGATGTGATAAGTAGGTGAGTCAGATGAATGCTTTCAAATGAGCTGTTTAAGTTTGGCATGATGAATGGAGCAGTTTAATTTAAAAAAAAAAAAAGGCAACAAAACCCCTCAAAAATGTAAAAGATCCTGAAAGGCCTGAGGTGAGGAGACAGCTCAGGAAGTCTTGGCTGTTGTTAGGGCCAGTTACTCTAACAGATCATTTTACAGGGTTGATGAAGCTTCAGAACCGTATCCTTTCAGTTGTGGTGTGAGAGCAAGTGGCATATGGCTTTTTTTAACATTCAGGAGCTCCTCTAGTGAGACTGAAGCTAAAGATCATGACTATGTTTTTAGTAAGATTTTTTTAAGGCTTAAAATGAAAAGCTCCCCATTCAACCTTCAGCCCTTCTCTCTAGCTGTCACAAGACACGTTCATAACTACAATCACATACAGCTCGTGACCACATTACAAAGCTACTTTAAAATCAAGTAACTTAGCTGTTGCCTGAATATTTAATCAACTTTTTGGCTGGGTTTTATTGCCAGCATCAGATCCCATAATGTAAGCCATTTGTGCTGTAGATATACCTATAAAAAAGGAGGCAGAAACCCATTCTTCCACCTTTCATGTACCAGCTGAGCTCGAAACTAGCAGAGTCATTAAGTGTAATGCCAAGTGTCAGTTGTGCGAACAAATGTGTAATAATTGTATTTTGGATCCAGCAGTGTTTTGGAGGAAACTGCTCATAATTTCTAGCAGTTACTCTTCCAAAGTGCATTCCTTTCTTTGGTTTATCTTCAAGTTATATCTGCAGAATAAAATCGCAAAGTCAACTCATGCTTTGCAGTTACTTAAATTACGTGTTATGTAGTAAGTAACTAAACCCGACAAAGCTAGCAGAAGATAGTTGCCTATGTAAGATTGGTTTAACTGGTACTGATCTGGTCTTTATCATTCTCTTGGAGACCATATACTGTTTGTGTGTCATCTTAAAAAGTTGCCTCTCATGTCGAATTGGTGTTAAAATTGTTCATTTCAAATATATGGCCAGTACTAAAATTGTTAAAGCTGGTAAGCTCCGATTTATACCTAATTTGTTCATCTGTTCTTTCCAAGCACTTTTATTTTACTGATACATAAATATTTAGTCTTGGAATGTCTCTTTACACGTGTGTGCATACATGCATGTTATGTATATATTTGTGAAAAATTTATAATTCATACACCTAGAACATAACATCTCTCCTTCAAGTGCTTTCAGGTAAAGGGAGTGATTCCTCATGCAGCAGATCAAACAATTTGTAAAATACATAACATTTTTAGAAGGGATTCTTCCATGCTATTTTGAAGCATCAGAGATCATCTCAGTTTGAGTGATCTGAACAAGGAATGAAAGATTTTGGGAGGAGGCAGAGAGGACTGGAGATACTGGAGTTCTGAGTTTTCTACAGGTGTGGGAGCAGCGTGGGAAGAAGCTAACATTGGACTAGTAGAGGTACCTGTGTATCGCAGGTTGGGTCATTACTACTGAATATGAGGAGACCCAGCTAAAGACCAGCTGTTTAAGTTTTAGCTAAGAGAAGGCTGTACATGGCTTGGGAGAGGAGGAGGTGTTCAGACCTTACGGCCTTGACAAATGTGAGCGAATGGATAGATGAAGAAAATACTCTTGGAGAAACACATTTTTGTAGTCAAGAAGTGTAGAAGATTTAACGATGATTATGCGTCTAGGCCTAATATATCAGAATTATGGTCCTTTGATCCCTCCAAACAATATGGAAACTCACGTTAATGTATGTAACAGAATCACAGACTGGTTTGGGTTGGAAGGGACCACAAAGATCATCCAGTTCCAACTCCCCTGCCATGAGCAGGGACATCCGCCGCTAGACCAGGTTGCCCAAAGCCCCATCCAGCCTGGCCTTGGGATTCTTCCAGAGACGGAAAAAGCTGAGTGTATTTGTACATCAGTGATGCTGGGAAAAGTGTTTCACATCATGTTTCTGCAACTGGTTTTACAGTGTTCCTGTAAAGTAACGCACTGTTTTCCCATGTGCCACCGACATGCTTTTTGTAGTTTAGACCAAATGCACGTTTCATTTAGTTCACAAGTGACCAGTCTTACCTGATTTTGTTTCCTTTGTCTGCTTTCCTCTAGCTGTTACAGCTTCTGGAGTCTGAAACCATGCAACTAGAAGCCTTTCTGGAGTGGAAGCAACTGGAACCAGTTTATTGGCACTGGATGGTAATAAATCAAACTAATTTCAATGGGTGCAGCTTTCTTGACTCTAACAAATAGCTGACCACTTCCAAAGGCCCCTTCCCACAAACATAAATACTGCAAACCACATGTTCAGCAGCACTTGGAAAGAAGGGAAAAAAACTCTATGGTAAAGTAAGGAGTGTTTTCTTGGTTCTCCTTCATCCCCCTGTTTTTCTTAAGTAAGACTCACCCAGCTAAGCTGAGGAATTGCAGGGCAGAGTGGCAGAATTTCGTACAGTTAACACAAATGAAAATGTCTGATCTTCATCTCTTTAATGTTTTTAAATATAGCAGTCGTACATTTTGTTAAAATTAAATGGCTTTTCAGAAGAGGGCCTCTAAGCTTTATTGCAGACTTGAGAACAACTAAATTTGCAAGCAACTGATATTGAAAACAACTTCATTTTTCCCAGCCAAATAATGTGTTGAAATTGCTGATTTCCCCTTGAACTGTGTTGAATGATCATAAGAAAATCAATAAGCCTTTCTCTTTGCATCTTACGATTTCTCAAGTGAGTGCAAATGTTACCATCCATCTCACTTCTCTCTACAACTTTTGCCCATTCACAGTTGCTGAAAATAATTCTTTAGGGCAGCACATTAGCCGTATGAGTTTATAAAATTTTCAGAATCAGTGGCCTGACTCTTAATTGCCCATATGACTCGTTCTACACTAAAAGCAAGGCAAAGGAGTGTAACATTATGTCACCTGTCTTAAACAGTACGTCCAGTGCAGAGCCATTTGGGTTGCCATTAGGTATGTAATGGGTTTTGCTTTACCTGTCTACTGTCATAGGATTGTTTGGAAAGCATCAACACTAGCAGAAGCCTGGCTCCAAATCACTAAAATGTAACTGCAAGTGTTACTGCATTTCAGTGTATCCACCAAAACCTTTGCCTCTGACACGGTGAACAGTGTGGGGAGTATTGTGAGTGTTAGTGTGCTTCCTGGAGTTAAGTCCTAAATAAATACTTGCAAAAAAACCTGCCCAGCACATCTTTTTAAACTGTTCAACAGGCTGGGTGGCGAGTTTGCCTTTTTTTTTTTAATAGCCTGACAGAACTACAGCAACTGTAGTGTCTGCAGTAATGTTACTTTAAAATTCTGTCATTTAATGAATTTCAAATTAAACCCCATACCCTGCAAAAAAAAGGCATGGGGGATGAACCCCAACAAAACCAGAAACGCTTTGTTTTACTTCCGTGCAGTTTGTTAGCTCATTAGTGCCCAGAGCCTGTCGGCATTGTCATGCGTTGGGCCTTTGGTCAGCGTGAGCTGCTGGCCTCTGCACCGCTTCGTGCCAACTTGCAGTGCCGATGCTTGCTGAGAAGGGAGGTTTTGTAGGGTGTCTTTTGCCATTCTTAGCTATCTTACAACATTTTCTCTTGTTGTGAATTAAGCCAGAGTTTTTAACCTACCTGCAGAGAAGAAAGAGAAAGAGGGAAAAAAATTCCCATCCTCTTTATAGCAGTCTTTTACATAAGTGAAGACTGTTGGCTTCACTTATATAAAGCTGTCACTGCTTTCCCAGTCCCCATTGCTAGGCTAAACAAAATTGGTTCTCTTAATGTGCCCTTGTAGGCCATTTCTTCAACCTTCTGATGGTTGTTGCTGCTCTCATATGGGATTTGCCTTCCCATTTGTCTGTGTTTAACTTCAGGTGCCTCATGCATACGTCACTGTTAATGGTCAGCCCGCTTCTGTCATGGAGACTAGTGTTTATGCTTTTCTAAAACGGTACTTGACTTTAACAGCATGACATTGGTGACTTCTAGTTTTCTGACATCTCTTCCAGCAGTGCTGCTGCTGAGCCAGTAATTATGCATTTGATTTTTCCTTGCTCATGTGTAGACCGTGCTGCTCAGCTGCTCCTCTTGCTGTTTTTGAATTACTTCTGCAATTTTGAAAGATAATTTTGAATGCAAATTATGTCCTTAAAAGAGATTATGACCTCTTCTATTTAATGTCTTTTTGATAACAATATGGAAGTAAATATTTAATACACTTTGGGTGAGGAGGCCTGGGTCCTTTAGTTATGCTCTGGAACTGTGCCTTGAAAAATGTGTATTTCTACATAATCTGTGCACCACAGTGTATAGGTACATGCATTTCAAGGACTCTGAAGTTACTTGGTGGGTTTTTTGAGTATTTCAAATACCGGTTGCTATATCTGAAGGCAGTTGCAGAATTAATTATAGAACCAGCCAGATGGTCCTGGTCAAGCAGACCTGACAGCTTCTGACCAGCCTGGAGTGGGGAACTCTTGGGGTTCCTCAACTTGTAGAGTTTTACATGAGTACGAGTGATCCCATGGGTGTTAAAACTTACTGTGCCACATAGCAGGTGGGGCTATCCTGAACAGTGTAAGGATGGATCTCCGTCCTGGCCATCACTTTGTTATAAAAAGCCATAGAAGTGCATCCAACCTCGGAGTCTGAGGGGAAGGGACATACCTAGAGCTTCTGCAGTACTGGTGATCTCTGTCCCAGGAGTGTTACTTTATGCTTTAGTGCAGTGGAGGGTAGCTCATGGTCTGCAGCACTTTCTAAACGAAGCTAGATTAGCATCGTAAGTTTTCTGTTAATTTAGAAATATCATGAAGTGAACTGAAGAGGTTATCTCTTAAAATAACTCTGAAATTGTGGAGCAACTGTATACGGAGATGGCAGCAGTGAATTCCTAGTTATGAATTACCAGGAAGATGTTGGCAGGAGACGACCCATTTTAGCTCCTGCTGAAAAGTAACTTTTATTGTTTTTCCTTTAGGAAACTGTGTTAGATAATACAGTTGAAGAGGGAAATACATGTGAGTCCTGGGACGCTCATGTGGAGAAAAGCGGGCTGCCAAAGGCTACCTCGGGCTGCCCCTGGGCCGACGATCTGACTGGGCAAATTGACAGACTATCCAGAGATCTGATGACTCTCCGTGACCGGCTGCATGAGCTTGTAACTCACCGAAAGGCTGCGTGGTGTGAGAAGGTAAGGCTTTGGGTGGCATTCTTGATCGTTAGCAACTTCTAAGATCCTGCGTTTTTCAGCTGTCTTGCTACGGCCCATCCTAGGGCAGCCTCCCTGTTGCTGCTCTGTGTCAACCTTGCTGCAATCTCTGTGTCAGATCTACAGTTACTTGTCTGTTTATGCCCACAGCATGCCAGGTGCTCTTTCAAACGCAAAGCAGGCATCTGTCCCAGAGAGACAGCATGCTAAAACAAAATAAGTGTTCTTTTGGAAGGAAAGGCATCAAAGGATAGGGGTTGCAGAGGAGAGAAGAGAAGAGCAGGAAATCATGGCAGCCCCTGGAGGGGATTGAGGCAGCAGGCTGAAAGCATCAGTAATGGTTATAGTGAGAAAAATAAAGATAGGTATTTGCAGGGAAAGGAGGGTGGGAGAGGCCAGAGCTTGCCAACTTTCACTGAGTTAGTAGTCCTTGAAATGTCTGATGAGGGAAGGAATAAGAAGGATTTGAAACCTGTGAAGTGAGAGAAAGGGACTAAGTACAAGATTTGGTGGAGGAACAGCCTGGCTGTGGGAGGCTGGCTGCGGAGGAGAGCAGGTGATATGAAGGAAGTGTACACGGTATTCGCTGACATAGGGATGGGGAGACACTGGGAAGCACCCGGAGGCGGCAGGAGGAGCTGTTAATGTAGATGCAGAAGGTGAATCTGAATATTAACATGCTGTCAGAAGGAGAAGATACGATGAAGATGCAGACATAAAAACTAGTCCTTTTTTTCAGGCATCAAGAGGAAAGAAGGATACTAGAGAATCTGTGAAACTCGTGGATGGAGAAGTGAAAGAAACAGTTGAGGCAGAAAGAGTAGCAACAAAAACTCTGTATCATTATTCTGTGTCTGTGTTAGCTCAAGAGACGGGGTTTTTTTGCTTGTGTGTGTGTTTGGTTTGTGGGGTTTGGTTTTTTTTTTACATTGAAGTGTTGGTAGACAGGATTATAGATCAGCTGAACAAAATGAAAAGTAGCAGGTTGTCAGATGAAGAGGTATTTGCCCAAGCATTAAAAGGGACTGGCGTGGAAAGAGTGCATGGAGAGCTAATCACTCTCTCTTCCGCTGTAATGGTAAGAAACCAGTTAGGTTCAGTTGGATAGGGACAGGCACAAGGAGCTGCTGCTTCATACAGAGCATGGAACTTCTTCCCACAGGGCACTGTGGGTATCAGCAGCGTACATGGGTTCAAAATCTGCTGGGCACGTTCTTGGAAGATTAAATCAGTCAAAGACTATTAAATATACCGATACGAATTACAAGCTTAGGAAGTTGTAGGAGTACAAGTCGTTGCAGGCTGGGGGAATATTGTGAGGAAGTATCTCCATATATTTGCCTTTGTCTTTTAGTCTTCTCTAGACACTTGCTGTCGATCGCCATCAGTGATGGGGTATTGGACTAGGCAGCTCTAGCGTCACCAGGTTTGGTTCCTCTTACGGCAAAACAGGCATGACTGTTGCAGGTCAACTCAGACCTTGAATTCTAAAAATAAAATTTCCAGTGCATGATTTCCAAAGCAAGATATGCTCTGACTCCTCTTACATATAACAATATGTATGCTGTTTAAATTTGGGAATTAAGTCCAGAAAGATTAACCAATGAGTTCTTTATTGTCCTTTGAAATAGATGCGCTGACTGGCTTTGAAAGATGGTTGCTCAAGTTCCAGTGTTTCTGAGATTCAGTGAATGTTACATGAGTTTATGAGTTTATGTGGGAAACAAATGGAGTGCATCTCAGTGTGCTGTTAAAAGGATGGTTTATCACAAATGCTTCCTTTTCTACATGCCCTGGAACAGAATTACTTTGTAACACTACAAGACCATGTTTTTTGGGATGCTGGGGGTCAAATGATTCTCCATCAATCCTCTTTATATCAGCCCTTCCTTTGAATAGTGTTGCTGCTTATGTGATGCTTTCTGCCTGTAGTCTGTCTTTTTCCCCTTTTTTTCCCCACAGTCAGGATGCTTCCTGAATGCCGGCTACTCTGTCAATTGTGTGTTTCTGCCCCCTTCAGTCTTTCCCCTGGAGAAATAAGCTTATCAAATCTTTCCTTCTATATTATTTTTTTAGTCAAACAAAGAGAAGAGACAGCAGTAGCTAAAATGGTCATTATCTCTAACTTTGTATCTAGCGATACTGAGACATCTGGAAATTATCTTGGCTCTCACAAGCATGCCCGGCAGAGGGACAGTACAGTTTATTATAGCTCTTGTGCCCACTGCCTTGTACATCACAAAAAACATGATAATCCACAGTTGTTACCAGTAGACCTGATGTCTGTGCCAGGCAGCTGAGTAGAGACTGTTCTGAAGAAAAGAATTGAGGGCACATGATTAAATGCAATAATACTGCGGAAGAGACAGCACAGTTTTTGCAGAGAGGAGTCATGAATCTAAAATCTGTTGGAGCTCTTTGAAGGGACCAGTGAACATGTGGGCGAGGGAGGTGGTTGATCTCGTTTAATTGCATTTACAAATGGCATTTGATAAAGTCCCTGAAAAGATTCCTAACAAAACCAAACTGCCCACGTCTTTCCTCTTACCCTTGAGCGAACAGCAGAGCAGGAAGCGGAGAGGAGGCGGCTGTGATGGGTTTGCAGAGGCGGTCACTGGTGGAGCCGCACGGCCCCGTGCCGCTCAGTGTGTCTGGGAAAGGAGCTTGTGAGGTGAGACTAAATCCCTGAGAGCACGTGAAGGACAGTGGCAAAGGATTGTTGAGGCTCCTCGTACTGAGTAGTGAAGTGGTAAAATGTAAGGTGAAATTGCGTGGAGATAAATCTAACAAAATGCATCTGTAGGGAGAATCATAATTTTTACATGTGCTTTTTCTAATCTAGCTGCCCTGGCATGTGAATGAGCTCCTGGGGTTATGGTGATGGTTCTGTGGAAATGTCAGTGATCAGAAAGTAAACTGAATCCTAAGGATTGCTAGGAAAGCACAAGAAAGCAAAACTTGGAATATTTGTATCTGTTTCTTGAATGCCATGCGCAGTTCTGGTCCCAGTCATAACTTAAGAGAAAAAGATGCGGTTGAGCTGAAAAGGCACAGGCAGGGGAAGCGACGGTGACCCGAGTTGTGAAAGGATTTCTCTGCGAGGAGATTTACCTAGGCCAGGGCTCCTTGCACCACGAGAGGAGAGAATGGAGAGGGGTACTGCACTGGAGCAGGAGGAAACATTTTTTGCTGTTCTTCTGATGCTCCTTGGTTTTTGTGATGGGTGAACCTAGAGGGAGTTACTGGACAAATTAATGAAGGAAAAAAATCATTGTTAAGCAAGGAATATGGAAAGTATTCTCTGGTCAGGAAAATCTTTGTTGTAACTTGTACCGGAGTTTAGGAAGTTGTATCTTCCAGCGAGGTATTGTTACGTATTTGTCTAGTCCTAAACTTACTCCTTAGCTATTGGAGACAGTGCTGTTAGGTGGGGCTTTGATATAACGAGGTACATCCAGTTTTGAGTGTCACAATTTAGGGGAGAAACTGGGGAGAGTCCAGAAGAGAAAAATCAAAATCATTGTAAGTCTGAAGCATAATGTCTTTGTAGATCTTTCTGTTAAAAATAGAAATACTAATGTAAGGTATATCATTCTGCGAATATGAAGTTTTCTGTGGGGGAAAGATTATTATTTTTTTTTTTTTGTAATTGTAATTAGAAGCTGAGGAAAAAGATTCCAAATGCCCAGGGCGGAGAAGTGTTGGAGTGGGTTGTCTGGTGAGCTGTGAAGTCTCCATTCTTGGACCCTGCACTAAGCAGGTTACGCAGATATCTGTTAGAGGTGGCTGAAGATGAGTTGGACCTGCTCTAAGGCTATGGATTGGACTTGAACACCTTTTGAAGTGTCTTTCACTTACACAAGCCTGTGCTTTATTTATTCATTTCGGATTATGTAGAGGTATTTCACGTGCATTGAAGTCAGTGCTACACCACAAAGTCTGGTTTGCACCACTAAATGCAACTGTTCAGTATTCAGGATGTGGTTTCAGGGGCAGTGTGTCTGTTCATTGCAGGTTTGGTCATTTGCATATTGTGATTCTTAAGTCTTTTAAAATTAAGGAACTTATTTATTTACTTGTTTCCTTTATTTTGTTTGCTGCTTTGTTTCCTTATTTTCTTTTGTCTGTTTCCTTATTTTCATCTGTTTCTTTCTTTGTTTCCTTATTTTTTGTGTTTGTTTCTGCCTGCCCCCAGCTCTTTCTTTGGTTATGTGCTTGGAATGACCCTGAAATCATTTTCCCTTTCAGGGACATTCACTGGAAGACATCTGGATGTTGCCATGGGATTTGGGTGATTTGTGAAACCCTGATTAATATGACATTTTAACGGATATCCATCTCTAGGCAATAATGTGTTCAGTATCTTGGCGGAGAAAAGGCATATGACGGAGGTGTGATCTGAATATATGGGGCTTTCTTATTGTCAGCTTTGTTCTTTTCCATGCTGTCCTGGGCAAACAATCGTCGTTGCTTTGGTGACATTTTGGGGATTTGTAGATGATCAAAAAGTTGAGGGAAATGGTTAAGCTTTAAAAATGTTTCTCTTCTTAGGAACAAAGTTAACGGTGAAAGATGAAATCTCCTAATACAAGAAGAGAACTTGTTTGTTTGCTTTTTCCTTTCTGAATATTTCATGTTATCTGCTCCTCTATTTGAGAGGGGGATTTTATTTCAGTCTGTGTTGAAGATTTGGCATACACAAGCTGGAGTGCAGAGTATTTGTCTCCAAACGGTGATCGTTTCAGTTTTCATCACATAAACGCTCACACCATACTGAGCTTTTGTTGTAACTTGGGATATTGTGTCTTGGGATCTTCTGTGTTCACTAGCATTTAAAAGCGAGTCAGACTCCTTTGAGATGGTGATATGATGGGATGGGGCTTGCTCATGCATACACATCTGAAACACGGCCCAGAAAAACGTAGAGCCATTAATCCAGGTTTGAACATGCTCTTTCCACACTGGAGTCCTCTCCAGAAAGGCTGGTGGCTGTGCTTGCATGCTTGGCTCACGCTGTCCCTGAGTACCAAGAGCTGAGACTTAGGAGGTTGTAATCCCTGGCCCGTATCAGACTGCCTTCATGACAGCAGAAGCGCACACCGAAACCTGCATTTTGTCTTTGTTTCTGTATTTTTCTCTTGGTCAGTCACCTCCTCTTCCATTCAGTAACCCCCAACCTCCTCAAACTGTGGCACCCGCAGCCTTGGCAGGGGTGGGAGAACACCGGGCTGCCAATTTTAGAAGCGATGCCCTTTGGATTCGTAGTGTGTTGGGAAGGGGCTGTGTCGTGGTTTTACTCCAGCCGTTGGCTGGGCACCACATAAACGCTCGCTCAGCCCCCCTCATTGGAAAAGGGGGAGAGAATGGGAAGAGCGAAAGTGAGAAAACTCATGGGTTCAGATACAAGAGTTTAATCAGTGAAGCAAAAGCCACGTGCACAAGCAAAGCAAGACAAGGAATTAATTCACCACTCCCCATGGCAGGCAGGTGTTCGGCCATCCCCAGGGCAGCAGGGCTCCATCACGCGTAATGGTTTCTTGGGAAGACAAACGCCATCACTCCGAACGCCGCTGCCCCCCCCTTCTTCTTCCTCCCAAGCCCCTTATAAACCGAGCATGACGTCATATGGTATGGAATACCCCTTTGGTCAGTTTGGGTCAGGTGTTCTGTCTGTCCCCTCCCAACTCCTTGTGCACCCCCCGCCATCCTGCCAGTGGGACGGTGTGAGAAGCCGAAAAGTCCTTGGCTCTATGTAAACATCGCCCAACAACAGCAAAAACATCTCCACTATCACTGCTGCTTCCAGCACAAATCCAAAACACAGCCCCTTACAGACTTTCTTGAAGAAAATTAACTCTCTCTCAGCTGAAACCAGGACAGGCTGTATGGGAGAGGGATGGTTTGTTTTCCATCGCTGGGGAGAGGGGAGGTGCAGGGGTGTTCAGTGGTGGTGGCAGGAGTGACCTGGGCTGGCAGGGGCTGAAACGCAGACAGGCTTTCCCTCCATCTCCAGAGTCCTGTGATTCGCTTAAACTTTTTGCTACTGCCGGCTCATCACAGCACAATGCTGGAGACCTTGTAGAGTTGAATAAAAGGAGACTTTTTGTTTTCCCCAAAGAGCTTACATTTATAAAATACGGAATGGTTTCTAATGTGCTTTGATTGAAGGCTTCACTACTTGAAGTATGGAAGCAGCTCCAGAGGCTGATGCTGAACATAGTCCTACGTCCTTCTGGTTTTGGTTGGGGTTTTTTGTTTTTCTTACCGAGATTGACTTGAATTTTATCTACTCAAACGCACTTCTAGAGTGGGATGAGGAGCTGCAGGTACCCTAGTAGCCGCTGCCAGTGCTTGGTGGCTGTGCTGTGTGTGCATGAAGATAAAGCCATGTGCATTGTATGTATGTGGATGAGGGAAATACAAAGTCTTATCATTTTCCCCACCATGTGAATGGCGTGGAGCGACAGTGGGGATTGGAGTGGCTCCTGGTGTGCCGTGTTTCCTCCTCCACTGCTGCGGGGCTGGGTGGTGTTTCTGCTGCTGTAAGGGCTTGTGGCAAAGGGGCAGCGGAGCTGAGCTCTCTGAAGGCTTGTCAAAAGCTTTTTTTTTTTTTTTTAAAGCAAACTATTCACATTTCATCTTTGCTGTTTCTGCTGTTTATTCTAGTTCTCTGGGCTTTCTGCTACTATGAAGATGTTAGTATAGTGAGTAGTTAATTATCCAGGCTGTCTGGGGTGCAGGAAAAGGAGGAGTGGTAGTGAATGCTTCAGTGCTGGTGTATTTCCTCAGTCAGCACATTCCCTTCCCCTGCCCCTTCCCCGATCCCAGAGCTTTTCTGTCTTCTACTCTGTGTTTGCAAACCTCCATCTGGAGCACCGAGCAGCTGTCAGTGGAGCTTTTCATGCAAGAAGAAATTGAAGAACTAGCAAGGCCACAAGAGCAGCTTTTGGAAGTGCATGGTTGGCTGGGCCCAGATGCCTGGGTGGGAGGAGGAAACCCAGAGAGATCAAGAGAAACATCCATCAAAGGGAGCAATGGAGGATATGGACAGGGGGGTGGCAGGGAGGGACAAGGCTAATGGCTTTTATGTGTAGTTCTGATTTAGTAAAACGTAGGATTAAACGTGCTGCTGATGGAGCTGCCATGGTATTAGCAGATTTAGGTTATTAGAAAGCATGGATCTGCTGTAAACAGTAGGAAGTAAGATCCTAATGTTTGTGTTCACTTTTTTGCTTGTGTATTTTCTTGCACTGGTTTATTTATCATTCATCAATATTCCTAGCAGGAGATCTGGGGCTGACTTGGTTCTGGTAAGTGCCGATGGACACTGCCGTGGAGATCTAAGTGATTGTTCCTGGAGGGCGGTGTGCTCGCTCTCATGTTAGAGGAAGGAAGGAAGCCATCCCTGTGCATCGGCTCTTCTCTTAACAGCAGGATCTAACATTTGTGTTAGGCCTCACGCCCCTAGTTAGTCTGGTTGAAGGCTGGCATGCCTGTGGAAAGTTACTGCAGATAAGCAGAGCTGGGAGACTCTTGAAAGAATCTTGCTTGCTTCTGAGAACTCTGTGCAGGTTGGTCAGACTTGAATAGTCAGTGTTAAGCTTGCAGCATACAAAGAAATGAAAAAGATAAGTATTTATTCTTCATTTGCAGATGTAACTTGCTGTGCAGATTGCTGAATGAGTTCTGAACTGTGGGAGAGACAGAGAGACTCTATATACCAGTTGCGATGTCAGCAAACCGATTTCAAACACACACAAAAACTGTAACTGAAATTACCCAGCCTGACATTTTTCATGGGGCTTATATATTCGAAAATACTCCAGCTCCTTAGGGAAGAGAGAAACATTAAAAACTTGAGTGCTGTCTCCTGTTTTGTGTGCACAACTCTGGGGTTTGAAATAAGCGTGGGTACAAGTTGTTCTTGCTTCCCAAAAGATGCTGTTTGCCCTTTCTTTGCCGAAAAGCAGAATGTTTGCTCAGGTGACAGGATCAGTTAGAGTATAATCAATAACAAGTGTTAATATTTTACTCACATTATTTGCCAAGATGTTGGATACCGACCAAGGCAATGAAACATGTAGTAAATGCAGCTGAAGAATTATACTCCAATAAATTTTAGATGAGCTTTATTTAACAATAAACTGTAAAAAGCCCCATTCCAATGAGAGAATGTGTTTTGTAGCCACTGTAAATGTTTTAGTGCGTCCTTAAGAAATAAGTGTAGTACTTAAGTTCTAACAGTTAAAACACACAACAAAACATGGAGAAAGACTAGGAATGCCTGTAGGGCTCAGAGGCGCTAGGTATACAAGATCTTGGTTGCATCACCACCTTCATCTTTTGAATGTGAAGAGCTTGGAGGCTGATGGGTGGGGATTTGAGGTACCTGAGACCACAAGGTCGCTGGATTTCGAGACTCTCTTGTGGAAAGTGATGAGCCACTGCAACAAATGTCCCCCACAAAGGCAGTATCTTGGGGTCATAGCTAATTCTTAACTTGGTGTATTAAACACCATAGCTCATGGCTCTATTTTTAGAGCAGCTGTACCTGAAACACTGTCAGTGTGTTTTACGGAACCTTGCAGAGTGGGTTTTGGGGACTTCCAGGAGGTATCTGGTTTGCTTTAACAGCTCCGAGCAGGCTTTCGGATGGGTTCCACCTCCGTGAGTGGGAGTTAGAAGAGTTGCATACTTTGCAGTACTGCTTGGTGTTTGGGTGAGTTAATAGAGGGGCTTTTGGAAGGGCTGTTTGTGCTCATGCATTCAAAGCTTAACTTCAAGTTTCCTTTATTCTTAAAACCTTGGCCTTGTTCTCTCAGTGGTCTGCCCAGAAATTGAGGATGCCGAATCGTAAGAGAAGAAAGTAGCTAACTCTTTTCTGTCTTTGTCCCCTGTGTTTGTAGATTTGACTTAAATCTGTAATTTATTGTCACATCTCGAGAACTGTTTGATTTTTCCTGTTGCAGGCTAGCTGTAGGGCCCAGCCTTTGACTGCTGCAGGAGTCACGATGGCTGTTCAAGCAGCTTCACATCCACCTCCAGCTGCTACTCACCATCAAAACTGTGACCTAGTAAGAGAAATTGCTGAATGCATTTTAAGAGGAGAGGCTTTAGAAAATGTCTGCTTTTTCACTGAAACTCTGAAAATGTTTTATGTAGACAAATCTGGGTGTTAAAGTTCATTTGCCTCATGCCATAGTTGTGGTTATGCTGGGTTGCTGGAGAGACCTTTGCTGCTCTAGGTGCATCGCTCCTGCCTCACCCAAAGCAGAGAGAAGAGCTGCCGGCCTGGGTGCTGGTGGAGGTTCTGCAGCAGACATGCAAAGCCCCTGGAGAGGACAAGTGAGAATTTGCTAACTGAAAACCAAACAAACTGGTTTGGGGGTAAAGAAACTCCCTAAAAGTCATGGGGTTTGGAGGTTTTGGTGGAGCGGTTTTTTTCATTTTGCTTGTAATTTTTGCCTAAGACCAGTCCTTTTTTGCAAATTTATATGACTAGGTGGTAGTACCTTCTCCTCATCTCTGTATTTTAGGAATGGTTTATATAAACGTTCCTTGTTTTGGCTGCATGTACAGGGAGTACATTGCTTGAGTTTGTTTCACATCCTGTTCTCCCCAAGCAGGATACTAGAGAGAAGTGCGATTCAGAAGCAGCACTCTGTTTCTAAAGTGGCTACTTTCGTGTTGCATGGAGATAAAGCTCTGCTTAAAAAGAAGTGGGGCCCTCCAAGCCTCTACAAGTCACTTAGATCTGAGATGGTATCTCATCTCATCAGTGTTTGTCTCTGCTGCCCAAGATAAAAGTTTGGAAGAACAAATTGAAAAATAAGTGAGCAGCTTATTATACGAAGCAATACTTGTCTGTTGTCTTCTTTGGAGATCTGTAGTTGTCAGGGTCTTTTTCAAAGTAGCACTGCAGCCTTTTTGCAAGTGTCTAAATTACTTACACTGACATACTCTGGTTTTCATATCATATATTTTCAGCATCCGCCTATTACTACATTAATTTGTGTGATCTTCTAATTGAATTCAAGGATTTTGAAAAGCCTGGAGATAAAACTGTAGTTAAATGCATTGTAAAAGGCTGGGCTGGTAGAATGGATTTTTAGTCCTGTAAAATGCTGAAGATTTAAAATTTTGAGAAGGAAATAGGTGTTTATCTCATTACCCACGGTGCACATTCAGAATTGTGTGGCGTGTGGGACTTCCACAAGTCTGAACTATCTCCTTGTAATTGATGGTACAGAATCTGCCCCACCTTCCTGAGAGGAGTGGGACTGTACCGGGCTGGGCTCGTGTACCTCCTCGGGAAGTAGCCGATAGGGTTTTGAGGAGCTCCTGGCTCCAGAGCACAGTGATTCTGGCCATCTTGTTGTGTGCTTGTGCTGATGCTTCATGTCTGTTCCTTTTGTGCTGGCATCCTTTTTAGCTGAACAGAGGTGATGCAGAAATTACTGATTTCTCTGGAGACCACTTACTATTTTAAGCTTTGTCCCTGGCTGGTTCTGCCCACAAAGTTGCTGCAATACAATAATCACATTACATTTTTTTATTCCTTTTTTTTTTTCTTTGAGTTCAGTTGTTCTTAAAAGTTAGCCACTCCAGTGGCAAATTTCTCAAGGCAGAAACTCGGCAACAGGTTGTTCAGAAAATATCCTTACAACAGGAAACTTTTTCTTGTACCTTTGTGGAAGGGGGATGTCTCTCATGGGGCTTTCAGCATAGCTGCCTTCGGTCTGGGCTCTCTGCCTCAGGTATGTCCTTTGGCAATCCAACCCAAAGGCTGTCCTTGAACCAACTGCCTCTGCTTCTCTCCAAGGGTGGGATCCAGTGCAGTTCTGTAGCAGGAGGAGAGGTGGGCGAAGCCCTTACCGTGGGCAGGTCTGCTCTCACGGGCTCACTGCACAGCACAGAGTTCAGTTGCTTTTAGACCTAAAAGAATTAATTTTCCTTTTGCTTTTTCTGTGTGATAGATATTTGTAGGCTCAGCAAACAGGCAACGCTCTTATCAGTCATGTGCTTTTGTGTTTTGTATTGGTATTTGAAGGTATACTTTGCATTTGTCTTGTAAAGACCCTGAAAAATCTTCATGTTGTTCTGTTCCTGTTTTCTTAATCCTATATCCTTTTCCTTTATCTTAAGTGTATTTAGGTACACGAATCTGAATACAGACCCATTTGGTTATTTAAAAAAAATACAACCAAAACCAAAAACACTGAAAAACCCCTGAAAACGAACCAAACCAACCCAACAAAAATATGGTATTCATTCAGACAAGATCAGGATCAGGTCACTCCTCTTTATGAAATTCTCATTCAAATGCTTGTGCTTGTAGCTTTCCATTACTGTGCTTCCTGGCCATCTAAAAGCTTTCCACTGGAGAACGGCGTGGATGCCGTTCTGAAGGCTCACAAAAGCGCTTTACAGTATTCAATGTATAGTAAAACAGAGGCAGGCAGCAGCAGTGCCGTGCCAGGCTGGCGTAGCTGTTCTCGTTGGATGCAGCTATGTGCGTTCTCAGTATTAAAAACTGTATTTTTAGTTTCTCCTCAGAGGACTCCTACACCCCCCCATTAAAAGATGGCCTTCTGTTCCTAGATAAATAGGTGCGTTGCCTCTCTGCGGCTTCCCCGTCAGTTTGTTCTGCAATGACAATAGGTGTGCCTGGGAGCTAGCATTTGAATAGCGAACGGCTCGCTCAAAATGCGTAAGATGGGGATGCATACGTTCTTCTCTAATTGCTGGAAACTGCAAATCTGGGCAAAATTTGGAATGCAGCTGCTTGTATAATTACATCTTCTGTCAGTTGCTATAGCTCAGCTTTATAACCCTTCTAAAATGTCTTCGTAGTTTATGGTACAAATAATGCCTCCATTAATGCTGTGTTGGGATCACCCCCCCCACCCCCCCTTGCGCTTATTCTCTACCAGTTCCACAGGCCTAAGGTTTTTCGTCCTGCCAAACGGATAACGAGTGTTGGAAATTAATAATTACATTACGGTGAAATTTTGCTATAGCTGTTGTCATTATTGTTAAGTCAAAAGAAATTCTATGAATTTCTTCCTGTAACTGGGGTTTGGTTTGAGTAAGAAATACCCACGCGTTTCCCTCAAACCATGTGCAAACCTTTCCATTTCATGGCATTACGGAGTAGAAGGTAACGCGATGGAAGAGTTGTCAGGTTATGGGCAACTAAGTGTTGGTATCTCCAGTGGTCACTAAATGACAGGGATGATACAGGTCACTATTCAGAGCTTAATGAAAGGCGTTTTCCCTCCTTACACCACCATCACAGAAAATGGTTGGAAAGGGTTAAAGGAGGGGTAATACAGGAATTATTTGGTCTGTCTTTTTGAGAAGTGAGAAGAGTGTAATTTAACCAAGGCAAAGCTATAGCTGGAGCGTGTTCTGTAAGTTCCTAGGCGGGAGAGGAGTTTTAAGGGTCTAAGGCTGGTATAAGAAGATGGTACAAGGATGGTATAAGAAGACCCAGTGGCTGAGGCGGAACTCACCGAAAAGGCGCACGTTTCCAGCCATAAATGTGTTGCACTGCTGGAATAATGCTGTGATAGGGTACTTTCTTGATCTCTGGAGCTTGTGTTGAAAAAACCAAAAAGTGTATGTTTCTAGAAGCAGCCCTGTAGCTTACCGAAATGCAGTAGAACGTTGCAGAAATTACTAGGTGAGGTACTGTAGCCTGAGCTTTGCAGTAGGTTAGGCTAATCAAACAGTTTATTATGACTTTAAATCCGTAAAAGCATTAGCACTGGTACTGAATGGGCTATTTCAGAAGAACATCAAGTCTCTTAATATACAATCAAGGATCACACAAGAAGAAGGAAACCTCATTTAAGCAGGACAGTGTGGGAAGTGTTCAGCTGTTAAAATAGAAAATGACAGTTTCCAGCGTTTTTGACTGGTTACTCCTCAGTGTGTAGCAATTGCTGCAGAAAATTAAAAACCTTGAAAGCTTACAGCAAAGAAGCTTGATTCAATGAGACAAGTTCTATAGAGCTGCAGTACTAACTGTAACTTTCTTAGAGGTTTGAAATTACATTTGGGCGAGTTACTATAAGACATGAATTTGAAATAAGTGTAAGGTATTTTTTTATAGTAAAACATCTGCTTACTCAGTGTTACAGTGTTTCCAGAATACCTGATTGCAGCTATTGCTTTTGCTTTAACTCGTGTTTTTTGTGTGTTTGTTTTGGGTTTTGGTTTTTTATATATATATAAGCAGCAAATGTCTTTAGATGTTTTCCTCAAGGTTGGGGGTCTGATTTTCTTGGAAGTCACTATTCCACAAATGTTTCAACTTCATAGGCTCTGCAGCGTCCTGCCCCCCAGCTCCACAATTTTTCCCAAAAGTAGGAGCTGCAGGATTTGATTTTCCATCACTTATGGGTTCACAGCATCCCTTGAAATGCTGCCTTTCTCTGTGTCTCTGAGGCTGAACGGGTCACTGTCTATAGCTAAGGAAAGCATTTGTCACACACTTAACCGTGATTGTTCATAAAAAAAAACCACCCAAACGTTTTTCGTAAAAGAAACTGGCCTCCTAGCCCAATTATTATTTATTGTTAATTATTATTTATTGTTAATGTGTAAAGCCCTCACCCTACTTGTGTGGGAAAAAGGTTTTATTTTTATGCCTTTAGGGACACACAAGCACGGAAGACACTTGGGTTATCCATAACTCTTCTGTATAGAAAACAGTGACAAGGATGGAGAACAACGGCGTTGGCTTGTTCAGGTGTTGCGAATCTCCAACGCTGTTTGAGATGAACTCTGCTTGGGCGTCTTCTTTCACAGACCACGGGGCGTGTTTCTCAGTGCCGCTCTGTGTGCGGTAAGGTGCAGAATGCAGGCTGTATAGCCAGAAAATTCTTGTACAGGAGCACAAAGAGGTGGTGGGTGGGAATTGTGGGATCCCTGTGACTGTTTTTACTGTATTTCACTTTTATTTAATGCTGGGAGATCTTTATGCTATACTTATCGGTGACTCTGCTCTTCCCTCTTCTGTGTTATTGATACATTTGCTTCTTTCCTTTTGCTCTCTTTCCTTTTGTACTAGGTGCTGCCTCTTCAGTGCTGACAAGGAGGGGTTTCTTAAAAGTAGTCTGCAAATCCCTCTCTAACCTGTTTTCTGTATCCCAGATAAACTCAGCTGGGATTGCAGTTCTGCAAGGGTTTTCTTGGGGGTGGAAGAGGATGGTGGTGGAATGAACACTAGATATGAACTGTAAGGGAGCAAAAAGTATAAGTAATGGTAATTTATCAAGCATTTTTCAGGCTTGTACTGATTAAAGACAAGTGTTTCCAAGGTTCAGCCCTTGGACTGATCTGGATTCCAGTCTGGAAACTGAAAATTCCTAAACTAGCCTTAATTTGCAATGCCTGGTTTCCAGTACTCAGCTGTCAGGATTTCTGTGCAGCATCCGTGCCGCCATCTCTGAGCAATGCCAGATATCTCCGTGCTTATTCCACTTTCATTTTTTCCTTATAGATCTTTATCTATAATTGATGCTTGTCTATCAAATGAGAGTCTGCTCAGTACACATGCAGACTGAGAGCTCTGGCCATCTCCTCTAACCTGGGGTATGCCTCTCTGTGCCTGTGCTTGGGATATTGTGATGTGCCGGGGAGCCGTTTGGAGCCAGGCAGGTGAGTGCTCCGCTGGCCTGGCAGGTCCCTTCTATTTCTGCAGTCTGACCCCTCATTAATCGTATGTTTCCAAGCATGTAATAGTTCACTTCACCCTTTTCAACTCCCCGGGTACAGGGGGCCATCTTAGATGTGATAGCTTTAAAGTAAAGCTCGGAAATGAGCTTCCTGTAGGAATAAAAAAATTCTGCAAGTCAAATGCTGTTTGGTGTTTTCAGAGGAACTAGATGAATTTATGGAAGGTGTTGGGTGATTATGCCCTGATAGCGAAGGCAGTATGATTTGGTGGCTTGAATATTGCATCCATTTATATTTCCTCATTTCCTTTCACTCCCCAGCCCAAAAAGACAAGATCTGAGATTTTTCTGTTTGTTCCTTGTGACTCGGAGCACGAAGGAGCAGGCTGCACTGTCTTTCCCAGCCAAGGCAGGCATTACAGTTTGTAGTATCTGTACAGAATGGCAAGAATAATTTGTATTTCATGCTGTATGCATATAGGGTCTTCTCCCTAATCATTAGAAACATGCAGCGGAGGAGGAGTGGACAGATAGGACTGAAGGCAGAAAATGTGCCATTTCTTGGCTTGGGCAGTTTGTTTTTCTGAACAAGACTGTTGCAGCCATTTCTGCAAAACTCCTAGAATAATTTGAAGAGACTGTGATTTTAAAATAATGACATGGTTCTGGTCTTTATTATCCACTTCCAAAAGAGCTCCAACAATTTGGTTTTCCGTTCATTCTCCGAAGTTGACAGCACGGTGGTCATAAAACCAGAAATGCTCCTATGCCTCCCCGCCACGCTCTTCCTCGAAGAGCGTTTGGACCTCTCCTTGCTGCTGCATTTTAAACTTCATCTCTAGCTAGTGGCTGCCTTCAAGTAGGTAACTGAGAAGCAGAGCATTCATTTGCTTTCTGAGGCTTTCAGGTTGCCATATGAAGTTTTAACAAGCTGAAATGTTGACTTCCAGCACTTGTAAGATTGTCGCTTTTGTCACAGGAAATGATTTAAATAACATTATGTGGTTATCCAGATCTCTTAGCATCTCTTTGGGTTGTCTTGTGTGTTGGTAAAATTCTCTCCAAATAAGTTCACATCCAGCTTGCTTCTTGGCAGAAAAAGAACCATTCTGTGCCTAATTTTTACGGCACTTTTCATTAGTGAGCTGCTAAAACTCTGAGACAGATCAGCCTCTCGGGGGTGTTTGAGCCATGCGGAATGAGACACAAAGCTCTGGGAAGCTCATTACCAGCAAAGTGCAGGCAAACGTGAGGGAGCTGAGGAAACCACAGCAGTAATTGTGGAGGGCTGGAAGGTCTCCTCTTTGAGGAGAGATCAAATGAGCTAAATACGTAGGTCATCTAAGCAGTTGATAGAAGTAGACCTCCACAAAATGAGCAACTGAAAGACTGGGACTGTCCGCATGACAAATTAGCACATGTCCTGAGGAGGTGAATCTGGGTGTTGCTGTTCTGGCCTCAAAACAGTGGAACATGCAAAGAAACTGGACGGCCGCTTAGTTAAAATGTGCAGCACGTTACCTTTTCCATGATTTGCCTGCTGAACTCATCACTATAAAATTTATTCAAAGGCAGAAGAGTCCCAGGACTGAAAGTAGTTGAGATAGCTCTGTAGATGGAAAGGACAGCCAGTAGTATCTTAGCTTAGAAGAAATTTCAGAGAAGGTAGGGATGAGGAAGCGCTGGGAAGTTAATCACGTGCATAGGTGTTTGCAGGCTTGAAGTCTCTTCTGTGCATCAGTGCATAAATTAACCCACCATGGTGGGGACTGAGCCAAGCTGCCTACGCAGGCTGGTTTTTTGGATGTGCCTCACCTCACTGCCCCTTTCTGTCTCTGGGCTGGGCCCACCCCGCTTCTGTTTTGGCTTGGCCATTTTCCTCAATCAAACCTCAGCCTGAACGTTTTTGGAAACGCAGCATCAGTCATGGTGCTGTCCCTGGGGAGGTGGGAAATCCCTTCCACACTTGATGTGTGTGTCCCGCCTGGGTTAATTCCACCATGTCAGAACTAGAGGTCACCTGTCTCTGCCCACCCTCTGGCCGATGTTGGAGAGATCTGTTTTACTGTAGTGCTTATTCCTGTGTATATTCCTGTGCGTGATCCTGGAAGCAGTGTCTCTGCACGCCGTGTCACTGCGCACTGTGCGAGGTTTGGGAAGGGCAGCACAGGCTGCCTGCCACTCCTGTCCCTTTTCAGTCTGTGATCTAAGATGCAGCACTTCTCTCGGTGACACTGGGTCGTTGGCTTCTCCTTAGAACGTGAAAATTATTATAGTTTTCCCTCTAGCTTTTAGTTTTTAATACCTTTCGGAAACATACAGTGGTATTTTGGAAGACTCTGTTATTTTAAAGGAAGCCATCCAGGAGCACTGGGGGCAGTTTGGCTGCTATCCTGTCCCAAACACTGTTTGGCAACATGGTGAGCCGTGGAGCTAGGAGGAACTAGCAGGAGTGCTTTGCCTCGGTGTTCACTCATGGTATCTGTTCATCTGCAGCCCTCATAGGGCTGGTGAGGACACTTACATGCCATGGGAGGTTCCTCCTAACTTATCGTGGTCTCAGGAGTGTAAAACCTGGTAGGTACATTGACACTGGAGTGCACAGAGGGACAGCGCGATGCCATGGGCTCAGTTACAGTGTCTGTGAGTGGCTGCTGTGAGCAACTAACCAGACCAGTACTCAGCCCAGAGCGGAATATGTGTCAGTCTGAAGATGCTGATTCCTCATCAGCTGACTCCCTCTACGTTTGGCGTGGCTTTTCTCAAAATGCACCTGTGGGATGAGGTTGGTTCTGTGGAAGTGGAAATGATTATCATGATGTTGTTTGTTGTTGTATTTATTCGGAGAGGATGTGCAGCAGTTGTCAGACAGCACTACGAACCTAACTGGGAATTCAACTTCCAGCTGGTAGATTGAGACTGAAAGGCAGAGCTGTGGGATAGAGATGGGCAGACACAAAATGCTGACGCTCCTAATCTTTTACAATATGTTTGTTTAATACAAAGTGGTCTGCTGAGATTGTTTTGCAGTGTAGAATAATCATTGTGTGCTGACTAATGGAAGACAGCAAGCTGTTAAAGAGCATCAATTAACCATACAGGAGGAGGTTACTGAGTATTTTCACAAGTGTGCGGGATGTGAAGAGTAAAGAATATTCCTTGAAGGTAACCCTTAGAGAATTTTTAGCTATTGAAATCTACAAACCGCAACAAGAGTATTTGTGGACATACATATGGTTGCACAGCTTGCCAGGAAGAACAGTGCAAAAAACTCGAGCTAGCTTTCCAACTCTAGATTGTGCTGATACGAAATAAATAGTGCTTTGCTAAACTTGTTCTCTTATTCCATATTCATTATTTTGAAAATTTTCCCCGTTAAATTTATCTATTGTTGTCCCAGGAAATAGTGGTCCTCTTTACAGAGGATAACACGTGCAGTGCCCCTCTGATACTCGGATGTCAGAACTTGTGACACTTCTGCCTCCCTGCCTGCCGAAATGTGAGGCTGTTGTCCTTGTCCTTACAGTTGCTCCTGCTTCAGTATAGTAATTCCTATTTCTGCTATTGCTACGAGTTAGAACTCAATGCACTTAGTGCTGATAGGAACACGCTTTTCCATCATGTGCCTTGCACAATGGATAATAAAATTCTCCAAATTTGGCCAGTGAAGAGGATGAAAACCTATGTTTCATTAGGAATCCTTTTATACAGCCCTACCAGTATTCTGCTTCAGTTTAATGAAAAAACTAAATAACGTTTTGTGGGCTTTGTTTGCTGAGTGATTTTGTTCTTTGTAAGTAAGGGGAAATTTTTCCCGTCCTGGATTCCAGCGTTAAATCCACTTTGTGCAAACGTTGTTTTCCGTTTATTCCTTGGCAGTGGGGAGACCAGATAACATTGAATTTATTTTTTCAGTTTTGTTTCTTATAAAGTGGTGTTAGAGAATTGGACCTCAGATATTCTTTTAGCCAACAACAACTGGGTTCCTTGGGGATTAAGATAAAGAGGGACCTTTGGTTCTTGGACAAGGGCAAGGATAGTCTTCTTTCAGCTTCAGCTCTCTATTCAAACGCTTTAATCAACAGAGGTCTCCTTTAATAGATAGTTCTGCATCAATAAAGCCTTTAGTGTATTAGGAAAAATTCAGAGAAATTCACTCCTTTTCTGATTTGATTGATTTTTCTTAATCTTTTTTGAGCGGGGAAGGGGAGAGAATAACCCATCAGAAGACTATGGAGAGGATTAATTACTTGGCTGCAAAAGTCAGGAAGATATTCTGGTGAAAACTGGGATGAGTGAGTGAAGCCCTGGTGAAGTTGGTGTCAGCGTAGAAGCCTGTGACTGCAGCCCATGTGCCTGCAGTGTTTTGCACCGTAAGAGAACATAGTCTGATCCCCTGTATATCATAAGCATCTGGATTTGTTTCAGTGGTGAAACCCTCCCTGCCACCTATGGAAAAATATCCTTTTGTGTGCAGATACGGCAGCAGGTTTGACCCTGAGCAGTTGGTGCTTGGCAATGGGAGAGGCAGAGGGGCCTTAGGACTCTTGTCCTTGCAGCTGGTGCTGCTTTGAGCTCTGACCAATCTCTGGTGCTTCAGAGCTCTTTACAGGGAACTTGTCAAAGCCCCAGTATGAACGATACCGGTATCTCAATGCAGATCTGCAGTTTTAAAGCCCCAAGGAGTTGTTCAGTCTCATCTGTGGCCAGGGAAGGGAGGGGTTGCAGAGCAGTTTCAAGGCTGGAAGGGGGTATCATTAGCACTGAGCTTGACCTGAGCTGAGCTTTGGCCAAAGGATTCATCCCCGGAGCTGCAATGAAACATTTCACGGTTCATTATCCTCACAGTAGGAAGTGATGTCTCATTCTGAAGCTGAATATCTAACTCAGATTTTCATCCGTTTGATCTTCTTATGGCTTTCTCACCAACGTCTGGCCTTTCACCACTTTCTTTTGGGATCTAAACCAAATCATATATCTGTCTTCATGAATGGAATAGTTTAGTCTCTTGAAGTTTCATACTGTAAGGCTTGTTTTCTGGGCCATGAGTCATTGGGTGACCTGCCTTTGAATCCTACTCTCTGTTTCCCTGTAGGTTTTTGTTTTGTTTTCGTTTTTGAAGCATGAACTCCCGAACTGCACACAAGCTCCAGGAGAGTTCTGGGATTTGTGCAGGTCGCAGGGGCAGCATCGCTTTTCTGAAACTTTGCTGCTTTTTGTCAGCTTGCTGCCGTAGCAGAAACAGAAAACACTGTTGGACCAAGAACGATTTCCCTGAAGGCCTTAGCAGGGTACCTTACCTCTTCTTGTGGATGTTTCCCCACTGACAACTACATTTTGAGATGAGTGACTGAATTCATGTTTAATCCAATAGTAAAATCGGCAAGGCAATTACCATCTCGCAAGTTCTTAAAATCGAATTGTTAGAGAACATTAAAGCAAATGCTTTGGAGAAATCCCAGTGTATACAATTGCTTTATCATCCAGCGTCTGTGATTCTGACACAAGAGCAGCTTTGTTTTACTGGGCCGCCTCAGTGAGTGTGCTGCCTGGTATTCGTTTTGGTCTTAGCATCCGCTTTTTCTGTCTTTGCTCCATTGTTTTCCTTTCCCTGCTTGTTACCCCATAATGAGAATTAAGGAATTTCTAGCTTACAGTTCTCATCCCTGCTTTTTAGCATTGCCGAGTACAGAAGGCATTTGCAAACTGAATTACTGCTGTTAGTCATGAGGCAATTAATCCGTTATGACAACTCGGTGGCTTAAAGCACCATGGTGATGAGAGTCACTCTGCTGGGTGTCTCTTTTTGCTCCGTGTGTTTTGCTCTGAAGTCAAACCACCCGCTCCCTGGTAGGAGGGAAGCGTGCAGAGCCCTTGTATATTAGGGGCTGGCAGACTGTGAATCTGCAAACGACCACAGGGAGCTTTTTGGTGATGGAGGCTGCTACCTGATAGAAAGCACGTGTTAGCGTAATTCAGTTTTCACTGCCACGCACTTAGGTTTACACTCACAGTTGGATCTCTTCTCTTTGGTACATCCTAGTCCAAACATGATATTTTGTGTATTTTCCTGGCCGGAGGATTTTTTTTCACAGAAATCTACCGTACTTTCCCCTCCCCTTTTTCTTCTCTCTACAGGTGAAAGCAGGAGAGGAAGAACTACAGAAAGAGGGGTTCTTTGCCGCTGCTAGAAAGATACAGGAAAGTGTTGAACTAAAGCTGCGAGATCTTACATACCTTTGTGCTCCAAAAAGCCATAAAGCGCACGGTGCCTACAGACTGGTGTTCAGAAGCAAACAGCCTGCCAGCAGAACGGGCTCCGGCAGGCCTGCATCCAGGGAGCCCGTTTCGGCTGTCGGTGCCACAGAGGTGATCAGAGAACTGCAGATGAGAGGGGCCAGCCTGGAGAGAGAGCTGAAGCAGCTGCAGGAAGAGTGCAGGCAGAGGCTGGGTGAAATTGCAGAAGGGTTGAATGGAGTGATTTGTGTGTCCCCTTGAAGAGAGAAAGCTGGACTGAGAAGAGCAAAGGAATAGACTGACTTGATCAGAAAATATTGTGCATCTTGGCGTGAGGGAGTGCGAGGTGAGGAACCAAATGCAATTTCTAGTTTTCAAGCCTGGGAATCATAACTTGTTACCGCTTTGTGCCTTGTGCTGGGGCCATAACCTTGGTGGTTCTCTCTGCAGCCCCTTTATTGCTAACCCTGCCAATTAAATTCTGCAGCAGGCCTTGGTGGGAGTGTGTGTAAATCTCCCTTTTATCGTTCGAATTTCTAAGCCCTCTGCCAAGCACTGCGCTCTTTTACAGTGCTCAGCTGCTAGGCACGGCACACATCGAGGCTGCGCATTGAAGTACTAATTGCATTCAATATTTTCCAGCAAATGGAAGAGTTCATTAGTCAGAAAAATCCAGGTATTGGAGAACATGCAAAAGTACCAAGACTGAGAGAGATTGGAAATGTTCAAGAAAGTGAGCTGGTTTAATTCAGCTGGTTTGCATATTTGTGGCAGCTATAATGCAGTCACCAGAAGGAAAAACAAATGCCCAATAATAAATAAAGCAGCACACTGATTTTATTTACTGGTGTGATGCACTTGAAGTAATTGGGTTCTCAAAGAAAACAAACTAGAAACCCATTGCACCGAGTTATGAGTCACAATGAGATAACTTATGGATCTGCTGCAGAAAGTTTCTGTAAAATAGAAATACAACATTAACTTCTAAGCTTGAGGAGTCTCCAAGCTCTGTCTCGGGAGGCTTCTTCCCCTGGAACATGCAAATGTTTTTCACTTGGCGTTCATTTCCTACCCTTTTCTGTTTGCTTTCACCAAGGAATATTTTTATGTTCTAGTTGTACACTTTCAGGAATAAATAAATTAAAAAAACCAGTTTGCTTTTCATTTCTGAATTTCTATGAGCAACAGGCTTTCCTCCATCTGGGTTTCTGTTTACTACCCCAGCTTGGTGATGCTGCTGATTACGAGCTGTTCCAGGGCTCACTCAGCACTCAAAGGTGAGGGCCCGTTAAGGAGCCTCTTTGCAGGCATTGGTAGGATTGCAGCTCTGTGCCGGTGGGAGTGAGTGGACAAGGCTCTGGTCTCCTGATTCCTGCTGCACCAGATAAGCTTCAGATGTATCCAGCCCCTGCTCATCCGCACCACCCGTCGGGTTCTCGTGCAGATTTTGCAGAAGTGAGTGGCAAGGCAACTCTGAGCGGAGAGCCACCCTTGAGGGCGGGTTCGCCCTGGTTTCACCCTGTTGAAGGCAGCGTTGCCTGCAAGCCAGGAGAACGCAAGCTCAGTTTAATTCTGCGCTGTTTCAGACAGCCTTTCCTCTGTGTGGACCCAGTGGCTTCTCCAAAGACCAAGCTTGAGCAAGGCTGGTGGGAAGTGCATTTCTCAGCCAGATCTCAACTCCAGTCAGCCCTACGCAGGTGGGTCAGCTCCAGAAGCAGGGTGTTGGCATGTGTTGGCTGAGGATGTCAGTCACAACCAGTGTGCCTGCTGTCAGCTGGTACCAGGGGTAACAAACATGGTTCTGGAGCAGAAAACCCTGGTGGACTAGTGAGATCCATCTCTGGGGCAGGTATCCGCAGGCTGCTGCTCTGGGAAGAATAGCCACAGCCTTAAGCAGCCCACCCACATCCCTCTGCTTTTCAGGCCATCTCCGTAGGTGCAGGGTGCCAAGCGCTGAGCTGTCTCAGGCTGGTACAGCTTTGGGAGGTAGCTGGCTCCAGGGCTGCTGAAATTCAATGCACAGGAGGACTTACTCATACACAGATTTCACAGAAAATTATGAATGGGAAAGAAACAGTATATCCTAGAACTAACAAGAGTGGCAGCACCAGCCTGTCTCTGAGGATTTTATATCCTCCTTCAGCTTTTATACAAGGGAATTTTCATAGTGCATCACACTCAGGTTTAAAACATTGCTCTCAAAAGATCCTTTGTTCTCCTGGGATTTCAGCAGAGAAGAGTTGGCAAATATTCTCGAGCAGGGTGAAAGTGCTCAGAGTCAAGTGCATGTCTAGCTCCTGCCTTGCTGTGGCCTCTCAGGGTTGCCTTGATGCTGAATACCACGATGTGTCTTGCTGCCATCCGTTTAAACTGGCAGCAGTCACACATGGGATGACTTCTTTCCTGTTACCAAATATTTGTTACGGCGCAGCAGGTAGCGCCGCGTGCTTCAGTGTTCAGCAAGGATCCCGTCTCAGCAGAGACCGCAACTGGCAGCGCCTTTCCCCTGCTTGACCCTGAAGAATTATTTTCCTGTCTGGTGGAATGTAAAAATGACGGTGCTCAGTATGTGTGTGTGTGTGTGTGTGGTGTAGAAAAGTGCCTTCCTGAATCGCAGACAGCTGCATTTACCGCTGGGCAGAAATCACTGTACCGAGGTGGCCGTATGGGAAGCTGTCAGGAGAGCCAGCGCGTTGGAGCTGGAGCTGCTTGTCCTGGCGTTGTACATCGAGAGGGGCTACGGCTGAAAGCAGCTTAAAAGAAGATCGCCTTTCCACTGCGGTGCTGTCCTGGTGGTGCACGCTTCAGACACCTCGTGCAAAGGGCACAGGCAAGTATAGGTTTTATTTTCTGGTACTGGTTTCCCACTGCCTTTTGTTTCAGGTACCAGTTAGCGGTTCAAACCAGAGCAGATACTCTGCGGTCCCCGTTGAGGGTCAGCAGGGTGTTTTGAGCTGGCAGTGGTTTTAAACCTGGATACCTGCAGCTCCCTCTTCCCTTTGTCCCCCCTCTCAGCACCAGCACGGAGAGCACGAAGCAGGAGGTACTTTCAGGGCTTGGCACCCTCACGCACCACATCTTGGAGGGTGGTTTTCCTGCGAAGGCTGTGTTTCAAAAATCACAGTCCCTCCGCAGGAGCTGGACACAAAGGGACGGAGCTGTGGTCATGCCGTGGTGACCGGTCACAACTTTTGATTGCTTCTGAGGCATATCGATGCATTGAAATACAGATGCTTTCCAATCCCTGTGAGCTTGGTGAGGCATCAGCTGTGTCTCCAGTGCTGCTGGAGATGCTGTAGGATAAACATTACTTAAAAGCTTAAGAAAATCATCCCTGGATTAACACCAGCTGCATTGAGGGCAGGAAAGCGAGCTGGGTGACTGCAGTCACGCTTAATGGGATATAACCCAGGAACAAATAGATCTTTGTCACCTCATACCATTACCGTGGCATTTGAAGTGTTTTCCTTCCCTTGGTTAGGCTGACTTCTCTCACCCACCTTCGTAGCCCACTCACTGCTTTCAAAGGCTGCCATGACCTTGGTCACGGGGGCTTGGCCCGGTGGCAGCAGCTGAAGATGCTGTAGAAGGGGAAACGGCTGCTCTGGGAGACGTGTGGCAACCAGCAACCAAATGACTGGCTGGTCTCTGGCAGATGCTGCGACAGGCGGAAGATGACTCAAGCCATCCATGGGCTCAAGCGTGCTCAGTAAATGTTAAGTATTACTTCACAGAATTTGGAGAGCGTTATAAACAATGCACTACAGACTGGAAGGCAGAGGTACAAGCCGTTAAGTGGTTTGTCCTTTGCCATATCACCACACTGGTTGTACATTTTCTTGTGAAAGCAGGAATCTGCCCTAAAATTGGTGGGGAAGCTGGGAGAGAGTGGGTCGCCTGCTGCGTGCAACTGGTTGCTAAACTCTGCTGGTGGGGGAAGACTGGTGGCAATGCTGCCCTAACATCTGGAATGGGCAGCAGGGTTTGGGCTGCGCCTTGGTTTTCTGAAGAGGCTCCAACAGCAGTTCTTCCTCTTGGTGCATCCTAAAGGGCCTTAGTTTGGTTTGGGTTTGGATCCGTGGTTTCTAAGCGATCTGAGGAAGACAGGAGCGTATTAAAGGTGATGGCCTGTGCCAGAAAAGCAGGAAACCAGGGTTAAATCAGCACCCACCAGCGATGCTGCCCATGGTAGTGGGGTGCACCTGACAAGGGTCAGGCCACAGAGAGCTGTCCCAGATGTTCACCTGGTGATAGCTCACAGCAAAGCCAGTCTGTAGGAAGCCCCCGTAACAGCTAACCCTCCTGCTGCGGGGCTTGGAGCGCAGGCCTGTGGCTTCATGCTCTGGTAATGCTTCACTGAAGACAGACTGAGTTACTGCTGTGGTGTTTAAACCACGCTCTGGTGATGGATTGCTTCCGAGCGTAGCCTTAAGAGCGGCTCTTACAGGACTTGTGTGTCTGCAGTTTCTGGAAGGCCAGCCTGGAGGTGTTTATAGGAGAGCAGTTTAACCCGTTTCTCTGATGTAATTGGTGCTTGCTTTCCAAACATCTTGCAAGGAAAATGGAATTGGCCATAAATACTTAATTGGCTGATGACTCTGGCTTGCACTGTGTAGCTAGAAATACTCCTCCCCAAATAACTGAGCATCAACCAGCTTGCAGTCAGAACAGGAGGCTGACTTCGGGAAGGCAAGCAAGGCGCCCGCAGTCACTGCTCCTGACAGCGCTGCGCCTGCTGGTAAATAAGGGCTGCAACCTATGTTTAAAAATAAGAGCTGCTGGGAGTAGTGATTTCCAGCGCGGAGTGTTGTGGGTTCCCTGTGGGATTCCTCCCCCAGCTCCCGCAGGAGGATGAGCTGGTAGCAGCTGGTGTGAGCGTGTGTGTATGGCAGCAGAGTGCACGCTCAGTGGGAGGTACCACACGCCTGATGTCGGTGCGTGCTCGCCTCTGGCCCTCAGCCGCTTGCAGAGAGCCTCGGGTCTTGCACCCTCGCCCGTCGCCTCCTGGGGCTGGCTGCTTGCAGCTCTCGGGTACCTGCTCTGTCTCAGCCATCGCGCTGCGGCCGGAGCCCTGTCCCTCCCCATCCAGGCGTTTTGTTCCCCAGCTGCCCTGAAAGGGCTGACAAGGAGAGCGGAGGTGTGCAGCCCATGGGGACTGTGCAAGCATCCCGTCTTGTGTAGTGCAAGCTCCTGGCCCGGGTGGTGATGCCTGTCCTAGCCCCAGCTTCTGGGTCCCTTGAGCTTTGTGCGTACCAAGAACTGGCAGCCTCAGACCACCGTCCCCGGTGGCCAGGCAGCCATGTCCTGCAAAGCCACGGAGCTGCAGCAGTCGGGTACCTTCGCTAGTAACTGTGCCATCTTATTTCCCAGCATGAATCTTAATCTCTGGTTTGTTTTCTTCTGCAGGGCTGGAGAGCCCTTTACTCACCAAGAAATATTCCTCGTGCAGGTCCATCTGGAGGCTGAACGTGAATAAAAGGAGCGCAAACACTTTGCAAGCCTGTAAGTAAGGCGAGTTACCCCGAGTTTGATCTTTCCTTGCGCCTTGGCTCTCATTTGCTTCACGCTTTTATAGTGGGAGGCAGAGGGCTGACCTCTCTTGGTCCTGCAGGACCCCCGGGGACATGCCTGTGCCTGGGGCAGCCCCAGCAGTGGGGAAAGCAACCCCTGCGGCTCCGGGGGCTGACGGGCAGCAGGGAGGGATGGCGGCGGCACGGCCCCAGCAGCCAGGCTGGGAGGGAGCCGCACTCTGGGTGGCTCATGCTTTGATTTAGCATTAAGTACAGCTAAGAAGTGTTTGAGTGTTAGCTTTCTGGCGTGGCTGACTGCCTCAAAGACAAGCAAACAAGGAATTTGCTAGGGTGGCGGTCAGAGCAGGCTCTCAGCCCTCACTAACGCTCGCCTTCTCCCATCTGACCTTGTTAACAGAGCCTGCTTGTTTTGCAAGGTGCCTCCTCGGCCTTGCAGCAGCCCATGGCCCTTCGGGAGGGATCGGAACCGGGAACCCCCGGGAAGGACTGGATGGCTCAGTGGAGCACGACTGGAGCCCGGGCAGGGAGCAGGATGCAGGGGCTGAGCCGGCGCGGCAGGACCGTGCCTGCCCTTGAGCTTGTCTTGCGGGAGCCCGCGAATGTCCTTTAGGTTACAAACACAAATTTAAGGTAAAAAGCTGGTGTTTGCTGCTGTTCCGACTGCTCAGCTGGCAAAATCTTCTCCAGCACTTGGGGGACAAGTAAAGGATTTTGTTTAATCATGCTGACTTGTCTTCTGCGTGGGATTTGCAGCTTCCCTGCGCTGTACGCTGCTGGGGGCTGGGCTGCACGAACAGCCAGGTCCCAGGGGGATGCAGGGCATGAGGGTCTGGCCGCAGAGAGCGTGCAGGCAGTGGGTTTCTCAGGATGCTTTTATGTGAAGGCTCCCTGTTGAACCGGGTTGGCCATGAAACATAGCAGGGGAACTGATGGGCTCTCCAGACGCTGCGGCCCCTTTGTGTCCTTGCTGGGGAGGGGTGAGAGGCAGGGGGAACCCTGTGGGTTTTCTATAAGCACAGAAATCGCTGTCTCTTGCGCTGGCACACCCCCATTGCTCGACAGACTTAGGCCCCCCCAGCTCCACCAGGTTGCACCGTTAGTGCCGTAGAACACCGACTCCTGCTGCGGGCGCAGCGGTGAGCTGGGGGAAGCTGAGGCTGATGGAGAGCTCTGAAGCACAGTTCATCCTGTGTTTGGCATGAGGCGGTTTGTGACTCCTGGGACAGGATTAGCCCCCGATCGGTCCTGGCTGGGGTGTGGGCAGAGCCTGGGCGTGCGAGGTGTGGGCGAGCCATGAGCCCGGGGACCTTCACTCTGTGCCAATGCGTTGCGGCCCTGAGACGTGGCATTAATTCATTCTGGTCCTGTTAGTAAATGAGCTTCCTAATTACCTTTTTTAAAAGGATTTTTCTTGTTTATACTGATTAATATTAAAAATGCTAATATGTATTTTATAGCACTAACCACCCGTGAGGAGACCACGCTACCACCCCTGATTACTGCCAGCTTTCACGGCGCTGACGTAGCGTCTTCTCTCCTTACAAACGCCTTTTGAAAACGAAGGTGCCCCGTAAAGCCCACAGCCGAGGGGCCGGGGTGCGCGGGGATGTCCTGGCCAAGGCTGCGTGCCCATCCCCCTGCCTGCCGGGTACCACCGCGGGGACAGGGCGCCGTGGCCGTGCGCGTCGATGTCCCCTATCAGTCCCCGGCTCCCCGCGGTTTCGGGGCACGTATTTATTTCACGCTCTTACAGGTTTCCATTTGTATTCTCCCTTTTTCATTGCCACCCTCTCGAGGCCAAGACTGGCGACAAAAGGCGTTGTAACAATAAAG
Organism: Psophia crepitans; assembly: GCA_013399095.1. Classification (NCBI taxonomy): domain Eukaryota; kingdom Metazoa; phylum Chordata; class Aves; order Gruiformes; family Psophiidae; genus Psophia; species Psophia crepitans. The sequence continues at coordinate 473,894 of VWZZ01006918.1, forward strand.
CTCAATTGCAAGTTACTTACTTGGCATCGTAGCGTCTGCCAAACAATGATATTAATTGTGCCTCTCAACGAAGGGAATATTCTGCTGATTAGCCACCAGAGCAGCATTTGTTCTAGCAGGCAGCCTTTAATAGGCCTTTATATCGTGCTGGAACTCGTACCACTAAGTCAAGAAGAGCTTTTCATTGATGCGCTTGGGGTCGGCACCTCCACTGCATGGCCGGGCCGGTGGCTCCCGGCACAGGGCGTGCACGAAGCGGCGTTGGCGCGGGAGGTCAGATGGCCGCGATTCGGGCTGCAGGTGCTGTGAGGAAGGAGGGGGCTGCGGGCTGGGATGGGCAGCACTGGAGTGGGGAGGGACGGCGTCACCCCGAGCTGCCGTCCCCCTGCGGGTGCTGTGGGGACCTGCTGCTGGGGTCAGCCCAGCCGCGGGGGTGCACGGCTTTCCTGCTCCCCTGAGAGCTGCAGTGGTGACAGGGTGGGCTCACGGGGCTGTGAAACTTCCCAGGGAGAAAACTGCAGAGCCCAGGGAGTTGGTGAGCATGATTTCTGTGGCAGCGTGACTCCAGCCATGCCTGAGCTCCAACCTCTGCGGCTGTCAGGGATAGGAAAAAGAGTGATTTATGGTCGTGCTGCTTGGGGGGGATTTTTCTCTCATCCCTTGCCTGTGTTTAATTTTGTTTGGACACGATGCTGCATTTTAAAAATCTCTCTTGTACATGAAGAGAAAACCCGGGGCTGAAGCTTCCCGGTGCTGCCCTGGAGGTGCTTAGCGCAAGTTGTGCCATGAGTAGTTCGCGTGAGGCACGCCGAGCCTGCGCCAGGGTGCTGGTGTGGGTACTCCCTCCTGTTTCAGCTCCCGCTCAGCACTGCTGCTGCTCTCGAGCCCCCGCTAGACTTGGCCCTGGGCTGCATTGCCTAGGGCAGCACCCGCGGGTCTGGAGCCCACCCGGCAGCTCCCTGCCACCCGCCTGCCTCTCCCAGCCCGCAGCGCTGCACGTTGCTCCCCCCCCTCGGCACCACTTTCCCAAGCACAGCAATGTGGCACTCGGCTTCGAACTCCGTGTTCCGGTGGGGACCCTGCGGAGCACCGCGGTGCCTGTGGCGGGGCTGTCTTCCCGGGGATCCCCCCCCAGTAGCACTTTGAAGCAGCAGCTCTGGGGTCGCGGCAGGAGCGGGTGGGAGCCGGCTTTCCTCCGACGCTGCGCAGGGGGAGGCGAGTGCCCCTGACAGTGCTGAGGGAGCAGATGGGAGTGAGATTCTAAGGGCAAAGATGCTTTTTAAAATTTTTTTTTTGTACCAATTGTTCAGAAATTGCTTGTCTCAAAAGAAAGGGGTTAGAACAGAGGAAGAGAGAGGGATTTTGCTGTTCTGGCTGCAGGGACTTCTCTATGTTAATAAACTATCAAAAGGGCCCAAGTCTCCCTAAGAGTCCTGCTGTAAGAGGTGCTCCATCTGCCGCTGCTCCCCTCCATTGCCGCTTCTGGCTATGGGACGGGGCCTCTCCCCGTTTCCCCATCTCAAGTAGCGACCCCAGTGAGAAAAGTGAAGAGGATGTCACCAGGCTGCACCTCCTCTCCTTTCCCGTGTTGCTTGGGAATGGGAACCAAGGTGTGTGCCCCTGTCCTGGACTGAGGGCAATGACATGTTCTTGAGCAAGGTGAAGCTGGGCAGACCCGGGGGCTCTGTCGCTGGGGCTGCATGACAAGGGCAGGATGGTACAGGGTGCTCCAGGGCTGCACCCACCTGCTTCATGCCCTGCCAGCCTGACCTAGCGAGGACCGAGCTGCCCCCCAGCCGGGTTCAGCCAGCTGACCTCCTTTCCTCCCAGGGGGCAGCCCGCAGCGACCCTCTGGGTGAGCTCGGGGGGGTTTTGGTGCCAGTGCACAACCCTTGGATGCCCAGGGAGAAGGTTTAATGCCATTTCAAGTACGTTTCTGGGCAGAACGTCCACATATTTAGGAATGCTTATCTGATAACTTAAGACCTTTCCCTACACACAAAATCCCCACGGTCCTACATGGTTCCCAGGCGGAGTCGCGCATCGTCATCCTCATGGAAAAAGAAGAGGTGATGCAGACTACTGAAAATTAAGTGGTGTCAGCCTGTCTGCCTAACGCCTTGGTGCGCATTTAGCTTGCTGGTTTATCAGCCTCCCAGACAATCTGTATTTAATTCCGCATCCCGCCTCTCTGCTGGCCCTGGGGACCATCTCGCGTGGCTACCAATCAAAGGGAGAAAGAACTTAGGAATTATTTCAGGTAGGGCTGAAGTATTTAATCATTTCAGTCTCCAAAATATTCAGTGGAGGGTCTTCTAGATAACATCCCCCAAACACGGTCCAGTAATGTGTAATCAAATAATCGGGTGGCCTATTTTTCAGGGCTTGCTTTTTTTTTTCCCTTGGATATCGCTGCTGTTTGCGCATCCCTCCCAGCTTTACGCTCTGCGTGGTGACACACACACACGAAGGGAAAATCTCTGCCAGAGCTGCACATCCCCAGTGCCCTTTGGCTTTAGAAATAAACTAATAAAGGATAAAAGGGAATTACGGGTCTAATGAAAAGGATTATTTTTCCACAGGCCAGGCCGTGCGCCTTTGTCCCCGTTACACAGAGCATCTCTGAGCCTCACTAAGTGTCAAATGAAACGGGCTAATGAAATGGATTAGGATCTTAATAGCACATTTGATTAGCGAAGCTCTCACCTCCGGGCACTCTCTCATGTGTGTTAATGGGCGCTGCGGGGGACGGCTGCCTAAATGAACCTATTAATGGGGAAGAGCAGATGCAGGCTCCCTGCCACCTTGGCCACAGCCAAGCATTCACCGGGGCTGCAGCCCGAGTCCCCGGCAGCCCACGGGGAAACCCGTGTTTCTGTCCGGTGTGGGAAAGCGCACTTTGTGTGGAAAAGGAAAATAAAAAAAAAAGGAAAAAATAACAATTTTTTTATTTGTTGGTGAAAAAAATGACTGCTCTGTCCTTAACTTAGAGGACATCACTTTGGAGGGACTAACATTTTGTGATGCATGGGGGTTATGTGTAGAGCTGCTGTGTTCAGTGGACGCCTGGAGCCCTGTAAGAACGTACCGCGGTAATTCCAAAACACTGGCGCACCACCCGCCCTCCCCAGGGAGGACGTCGCCAAGGTCTCGGGCACAGGGAGAAATGCCTCCATGGCAGTGGTGCCTTCTGCTGTAATTAATGCTTCCTAGAGTGCCGCGAGGGTGAAATCAGCGCCTTTCACTAATTAAAATGATTACCCACGGTCAGCGCCTGCTCCTGCCGCGTCCTCGGGGGGCTGGAGGAGGATGCAGCTGGAGCGTGGGGGCTGCAGGGAAGAAGGGACAGCTACTGCCCTGCCTGCAGGTTGGGCCCTGGAGGGTTAAACACGTTGGAGGGATGTGACAGCCATGTGTTTCAGGCTGCATCCGGGGTGCCCGAGTAATTCCTGAACGTATTTTCATAATGTTTCTTATTTCAGTGTCAGGCAGTAAATAACACAGAACCGTGAACAGCTAGGATGCTGCGGGGAGCCAGGAGTTAGAAAGTGCTGATGCAATAAGCTATCATGTTATCTTAAGGAAAGGATTTAAAATATATAAATGAATAAACAAACACAGAGCTGGCCTGTTGGTTGTTTTTTTTTCCAGATGGCTCCAGGATCCAGCAGATTACCAAGAAAAGGAGTCTGCAAGCGGTCAGCCCTGCGCACGGCTGCTGTCTGCTGAGAGCAGGAGTTTCATCATCCCGTCCTGTGTGTTGCCGCTGAGTGGGGCCTTTCTTACGGTATTTATCATTCAAAAGCAAAATAATTGAATAGGTAACCCCCTGACTGCCTTTCACGTCGGCTGTTGTGGCAAAGTGCCTTCTTCCCAGAGTTTTTTTTTGTCCTGAAGTCTGATGAAATCTCCAAAATCGTGTGCTGAGAGGATAACCAGCATCCCGCGGCCCGCATGCTCACCGTGCAGTAGGGTGGCTCCGGGCACGACGCTCCTCCCTGCTGCGCGACAGGGTGGAAGGTGTGCAGGCTGCTCTTGAAGGTTTTGGGGAAAACTGCTAGATTTAGCAAAATTGGAGGGGAAATAGAGAAGACTGGGTCTGTTTTTTTCAGAGGCAGATGCACCGGTCAATCGTCACCTCTCTGGGTGTCCGTGCTCCTGCACTGCATGCGGCAGTGGTGCCACCAGCCCTGCTGCAGCTACCGCTGACACGAGCAGCCCTTGACGCACTGCCCAGGCAGCTTAAGCAGGTACAAAACAGCTCTCCAGGAGCCTCAGAAAATTAGGATTCAAAGTAAAAGTGTGTTGGAGCCCAAAGAGCCCCTCTGTGCTCCACCTCCGAGCCCAGGCAATGGTCCCCCGCTGTCCCCATCCAGCCCTGCCTGGCATCCCTGCAGGCGGAGGGGGTGTTTTGGCATCCGCCCGGGATGTCAGGTACGGATCTCTGGGGCCTGGGAATTGTTTCGGTAATTTGGCTTGCCGTTCCTAACGCAATTAGTCATTGGAGTAATGTTAGCAGTGCCTGATGTCACCGCCGTTTCCATGGCAATGGGCAGATTCCCGCAGGCAGGAGGTGTGTGCGCGTGTGTGTGTCTGTGTGTGTGTGCGTGTGTGCGCACACGTGGGGAGCTGTGGCGTGGGGAGTGCAGGACAGCAACCAGCCCTAGGCCAGAGCCCGGAGGTTTCCGAGCCATCACACCAGCGGTGCCGGTGGTGCAGCCCTCGCACCCCAGCGCCCCCCTTTGCGCGGCTCTTCTGCAGCAAAGCCCAGGGCGGCTCAGCCCCGGGCGCTGGGGAGGCGGCACTCCTGCTCTGTCCCCAGTGGTGCTGTCCCTGGGGAAGCTGCGAGTAACTCTGCTTGTTGGCCTGGATGTGGTGGCATGGGGCCATCCCAAAGCAGAAGGGTCCCGGTCCCTTTGGCCTGTGTTCCTTGCTGGCTGCTAAGTACTGCATGGGAAATGATGGCAGGAGAGGGAATAAACCCAGAGCAGTGACACTGTCCGTGGAAGGGGAGCGTCTCCCGGGTGTAAATGCCTGCAGGAGGGCCACCCCGTGCTCTGCAGCGGCACCCTGAGAGCAGAGGGAAGTGACAGGCTTCTTATTAATGACAAACGCTATCAGAAATGATGGGAAATACAAGGTCAGGCGAGTTATGACCTAACTTTTATCCTATTTAGTTATGCCAGCTACATAGGGCTATTTATTCTGCTTTTCACCCTAGGTGCTAGGCTGGCACAGAAGTGACACCTTGCTCTCCGGAGCTTGCAAGATTCCAAGCATTCCCACCGGTACCTGGAAATCTGCTGGGATGGAAGCAGAGCCAGGCTGAGCCTCAGGATGCAGAAACAGCACCAAAAGCCCTGGTTAGGAGCCCAGAGTGAGCAAAGGAGTGTGGCTGCATCCCTGCTTCGCAGAAAGTCTGCCTGGTCTCGCTCTTTCCGAAGTTGACCCCCTGGTGAAGCTGGACGAGGACCTCTGCCCAGCCTGGTTGGTTCCTGGTCCTGCTGCCAGCCTGCATTCCCCAGGGTTTGGGAAACCTGTGAGAAGCCGTTTGCACCCCAGCAAGGTATGGCGGGCACGGCGGCTGCTTTTCCACCGCCTGAGCACTGAGATCTGATTCATGTTGAGGGCAAACTTAGCGAGCTGGTGGAGAGCGTCTGTGGGCAAGGTACAACGAAGGGAGGGAGCGTAATGCAATTGCTTCATTTGAAGCAATTAGAGCGGAGCAAACCCATGTTTTTTATAAACGGGCTCGATATTGGTAAGTGATGCACGGCTGCTTTTTGTTAGCGCAGAGTCGAAAAGCAATTTTCCCGTGCGTTAGGGGCAGCGCAGAGGTCTAACTCGTTTGCGGCGTGGGCCACGGTGGGCATTTCTGGTCTGCATTGGAATGAGCTGCTCCATTTTCCTCGTGAATTTAGAAACAGGCTGCGGGTGGGGAAAGGGGGCAGCGGGCAGCTCCCAGCAATTGGCAGGCTCTTGGTGGCACTTAACATGGCTCGGGTCACAGCAATCCTGCCTTGGCAGCGTTTGCGCCGTTGAGGGGTGGTGGGGGGTTGCAGCTTGGCCTTTGGACTGTCCTGTCCTCCTGGGGCATCTTCTGTCCTGGGAAGGGCTGCCAGGAAGGGGTGCGAGGGGACACCGGGGCGCAGCACGGGATGCTGAGGGACGTCACTGCACGTTACCTAAGTCAGCTCTTGGGAGAGGTTGTAAAGCATGCTGGAAGTTAGTGCCATTCACCCGGCCTGAGGGTCAAGGCTAGGAGAAGGCAGCGTGAGGTATTCAGTCTGTGGATCGGGAGGGAGCAGCGAGAGCGAAGCGCTGTGGAAGCACTGCTGTTTGCTCTGGCGCTCCAGAGACGGGGCCGAGGGAGCTGGTACCAGCCGGGGCCTTTCGCACGGCGAAGGTTCAGTGCAGGACTCACAGAAGGCTTAAGCTGCTGCCACGACAGCACCTGAGAGCCCGAGGAGTTTCTGTTATAATAAAAAAAATGACAAACAGGGGAATTAACACTCTAAAATGGACTCAGAGGCCGATCTGATGATTTGTGTGGGAAGCGCAGGCACGATTTGTACCTGGAAAGGTCGCAGACAGGGCCAGCCGCCTGCAGAGCCATCCCTGCCTCCCTCCGCCCACACCTCCCTCAAGCGCGGCCGACATGGTGTGGCCTGCGCCCCTAAATCCGTGGCGGGGGGCAGACGTATGATGGAGACCCAGTCTCGGAGAGCTGCTGGTGGCATGGTGGGCGTGTTTGGTAGGGCTGAGCTGGGTGGTGGAGGCTGCTCTCTCACCAGCGCATGCAGTTACTTTGCTCGGGCCGTTTGTGTTGGCAGCCCCTGGCGGGCTGGGGTAAGGAGCTCGCTGCGCACGTGGCGCCCAGCCACGGGCTTCGCCGCCGTGAAAGCAAGGGGCGGATTTCTGGAGAGCATCGGTGGCGAAGGAGGGAGGCGATCGCACAGGGAGACCATTAGCTAGAAAACAAAATGGGAAGCAATGGGTCCCCTCGTTGGGGAGCTTTCTGTGCTGGGTGCGGGCTGTGGGTGCTGTGGGCTGCGTGGGACAGCACCTTTGATCGGCAGCGCTGGTGCCTCTGGTACAGCGCAGCATGGCACGGCTTGGCTCACACCCGGCTGGGTGGCTGCGCTGTGCCAGGCGAGTTCGGAGCTGGTTTGGGTCAGGGGCACTGGTCCCCATCCCACCAGCCGTGTCCATCCCACCTCTGCACAAAGGGACATGGAGCCGGGGCTGAGCTCGGGCAGCCCAGGGACCCCCGAGCAGTTCCGCCATCCTCGGGGCTGGCGGGCAGACCAGGGCACGCTGCAAGGAACGGGGGAGAGGGTTGGTGTCTCTGGGACAGCAGCACCTTGTGATATTGATCCAGGCTCTCTTGCTCTCATCCCAGGGCACCTGTGCTGACAGCCCTGGTTTAAAAGTTTAATCTCCTGGCTGCGAGATTAATTGGGCTGTCAATTCTTTTTCTAGCAAATGAACTCTCTGGAGAGGCTTTTCCAAGGTCCTGTTTTCAGCGGGCAGACATGCCATTTCAATATTTGGGGAGATACACAGACAGCAGCTTTGTGAAACAGGGTTTATGTCTTACTTGCTCTGTTTTAAAGCTGAAGCTACTTGGAGCAAGCCTTGATGGCCCAGGAGCCAGTGTGTTTGATTGATTTGCGTCACTCCACAGCTGTAGGGTGAGCTGAGCCCTAACTGATGCAAGAGTTTTCCTGTGGGATGGGGAAAAGAGCAAGACATCCCACCTAGAAGGAGAAGTGGGCTCTTTGGTGTCTAATATACTCTAAATTCAGGCCAAAACTTTTGTGAACTCTGAGGTGTAAATACACCAGCCAACCCTTCCTTAACACCTGCTGTTGTTCGCCCTGAAACGTGTTTGCTGCTCACCCAGGCCTCAGCAGCGTTTGGGGGTGATTGGCCCGGTGGGGACACGTGGCTGGTGGGAGCCTGTGCTGAAAGGGGGGCTCCGGCTCCCCTCCCTCCCCATCACCGCCGCAGCATCTTCCTGCCTTCGTCAGTACCAGAGCCCAGCATGGCTCGTCACATTCAGTCTGCTAACAATCTAACCAGAAATTAAGCTTTATTAGCCTGAATGCAGCTGCATTTTCAACAGCCCACTAACCTTTTCCTCTTGAATCTTTGCTTATGTCTTAAAAATACACTTTCAGTATAAGACTGTCAGATTTAATCCTTTTTAAATATCCTTTTCCCTGGTGAGGCAGCAAGATTTCCCAGGCAACCCTGAAACTTGCAGATAAGATTTTACTGGAATAAGACATCCAGATGAAATGAAGTCTCTATTTAAAGCAGCCTTTTGGGGGGGTATCCCACTTTGTTCGTGTTTGTCTATAACTTTTAAGCATCTGTTTTCTCGCAGGATGGCTCATCTAAACTTGGCTGGACAAAAAATAAAAGCTCTTTCTGCTTTACAGAGGAGATCTGAACCCCGGTCACAAGGTGGGCTGGGAAGCTGGTGGGTCTGTGGCAGCCACCCGTCCCTGTGGGGAGGCTTCATGCACGTCACACAGCTCCAGAGGGCTCTGCTGGGATCTCCTGGGCTTTTCCATGCTGATGAAGAGCTGGCGGAAGGGACTTGCAGTGCAGTTGTACCACCAGTCTCCATTAATGAACGAGGCCCTGCTGGTCACCATCACCTTCTTCCCCAGCCCCACCAGGTGAGTGAGCTACGCTGGTCCTCCTTTTTTATCACCGTGCAACGCGTCCCGTTACTGCTGAGGTCTGGAACGTCTGTTCATCCCTGGCTCTAGGACTGGTAATTGCTGTGAGCATGTTGGAGGGGCCGCACACCGCGTGATGGCACAGGCAGGCGAGGTTGCTGTCACAAGCACAGGAAGGAGTGGTTTGGGCAGGCTAGGCTGGTCTGTGCTGATTAAAGACAGCAGAGCACCCTACACCGACGGGCTCTTCCCGCTCACCTGCGCACCCCTGTACACGCTGCAGTGACCCAGGGAGGGGGCCGAGCCGCTGGGGGTNTGGGGGGGGGTATTTTCCAAGGATGGATAGGTTTGCTTTTGTGTGTGCTTTTTATTTTTTTTTCTAATTAATTTTATGGCTAAATAAGTGTGTAAGTACCTGCTTCTGGTTCACTAAAAATAGCCGTAAACACAATGCTAATCAAGCAGCGAGCAGGTATGTGGATGTATGCCTGTATTTCAGGGACCGCATCGCCATTTGGAGATACGAACCGTGGTTAGATTAAAGGCTTAATGGCTGCAATTAAACTTCCTGCAGGAATGATTTCCTTGCTGAGCTTCACCTGGCAGGAAGCGCTGTGGTGCCAGCATTTCCATAGCAGTAAGGAGCTGCAAAGGCAAAGCCCAGCATGAGCCCGGCCAGAGCGCGACCTCCTGCCTCTTGGCCAGCCGACGGCACGAAGCAAAGACCCTGCGCAGGTATTGCAGCGGGCATCGCTGGTGCAGCCGAGGGCTTGCGCAGATAGTTCTCTCTGCAGAAAGGGTTTAGGCAGGTGTGAGAACAACCCGTGGGTAGGTGGCAGGGTGCCATCAGGCAGCACTCGGCTCAGGGAAAAAACCCACCCGCTTTCAGCAGCTCTTCGGAAAGCCGCTTGATTAAAATGAGCACACGGTTCTGCTCGGAAACAGGGAGAAAGTGCCTGACAGCCGTGGGGCAGGCAGCAGGCTTCGCCTCCCCAATCCCAATTAGGCCTCATCCCAACAGTGTTTTAGGGGCACCACGCACCCTGTGCGGCTGCCAAGCCAAGCCGTGGGGTGAGGAGTGTCCCTGCTGTCCCCCGTGGGACCCCACACCTGGGCACAGAGGTGGGAGCCAGCGGGCAGCACTGCAGGGCTGTGCTCTGCCCACGTTTCCCCAGGCATCAGACCTTCAAAGGCACCTGCGCTCCTGGGCCGATGGAGACCTCCCAACAGTGGCTCCTTTAACTCAGCCCCTGCAGTGAGTGTTTTATCCCAATTAGGCCTCATCCCAAGGGACACAAAGACAAGGAATAGGCTCTCCAGAGCCATCAATGTGAGAAATCAAGGTTTACTTAACAAACCACATTTATCCACGGAGATGAAGTGTTCTGGGGTGTTGTGTGGGGAGCTGCAGCAAGGCCCCATGCCCTCACAAAATGAAGTCCCAGTGGGCAGGAGCTTGCCATTTTGACTTATTTCAGCCCCCCTCGGCAGGCTGGTGCTGCTCCGTTCAATGCAGGGAGAAGTGTTTTGCTTTCAGACGCGATGGCCGTTGAGGCACGCCCAGCCCAGGGGTGAAGGCAGTCTCAGGTGTCCGTGCCAGTCCTGGTACTTGCTTTTGCAGGATGCATCTTACTTATGCACAGAAGTGCTCTAATGAGTTTGGGGACATTCAGGCTGGGTTTGCCCCATGACCTGGCTTTGCCCTGTCCTTGACCAAGGTTTGGCTCAGACCATGCCATGGTGCTCAGCCCCCCAGGCCTGGCCACACAACCGGGGACCAGGGGACACAGGACACGTTTCAGTAGGGTAGCGAGACCTTGGCTCCAGCCCCCTCTGCAGCACGAGGACAAGCCAACAGGGCACAAAAGCCAAGCAGCTTTACACACACCCCCCTGCCCCCACCATACTAAAGCCAACTTTATATTCAATGGAAAGACTGAAAAAAAACCAAAGAGGAGGATTCAGCTAATCAGGCAAGAGCAAACCTCCTCTTGGCCCCAGCGCTGGACCCTGCGGGTCCCACGGGGCCGTCATTGCAAGTATCTTTACTCAGCCAGGCAGGCACAGGCATGTCCTGGGGGAGCAGGAGAGCCAGCGAGTCTCTGATTAACAAGCTGGTTTTGGGTAGAACACCACAGCAACGAACGCAAAAGCCATCCTTCTGCTCACCTCTAGAAACAGGGCTGCTGGCAGCGGGCTTGGCTGTAAAGCACTTTGCTGTCCAAGGATGAAAATGGCTAGATGAAAGCTTTGTGTATTATTTTTGCTACAAGTACAACTGTTATCATTTAAAGTGATCTTTAGTGCCTGCTTTTGACATCTTCTTTTCAACCTTACAGACTTATTTTCATTGGCCTGAAGAGTAGATCTGGCCATTTCCGAGCCGAAACGATTTTCTGGAAGGAATTGTGGCAAGGTCAAAATTAAGGCTAATACAATATTGTTTGCAGCTGTTACACAGAAATGGTGTTCAGATGAAAACAAACGTAACGAGGGTCCAAGAAAACAGCCTGAAAGTTACAGCACCAGACTGCTATATTTTTTCATTACAACAGCGGTGCTCCCTGTGATCTGGCCATAAATTTAGAAGTCTTTAAAAAGAGGAGGCAAGAACAAGTCAAAAAAAAAAAAGGATCAATAAAAACAAGGGAATGAAAAGCAGCAAGACCAGGCTCATATGTAGGTTAATGTCCAGCTCCAGATAATTACACCTTCACTGCTGTGGCACTGGCAGGGTTTGGGAAACACATGCCACTTATTAACTCCCAGCGGCTCTCCTTGGGACCAAAATGGAAAGATTTAAACCAAACGTAAAATGTGATCAAGTTTTGCTCCGGTGGCGGAGCAGGCAACTCAAAAGGTGACTCTCCAGCAATTAGGAGGTGATGTCCTCAGCTGTGCCCGCAGCTCTCCAAATGGCACTCCAGCTAGGCAGCAAATCTGCTTTTTGGTGCTTAGCTGAACCTCAAAATCAGAGCAGAGGGCTTCTGTGGTACTTTCTTCCAGAAAGCTTCCATGGGGAAAAGGGCAGTGAAATACTGAGCAGTCACTTACCAGAACAGAGGCTCCCTTGGGTGAGTGAAGCTGCCTGGGGGAAGGTGGGTGAGCAGCAGTGCTCCTGAAACCGCCCATCCGCAGCGGGTCCTGCCTCTCCAGACAGGGATGCTGCTGCTCGGCTGAGCCGCCTGCCCTTTCCCCAAGGAGATGCTGCCTGTTCTGCCCAGCATCACTGGGCTGCAATAGACCTGAAAGCCTTCTTCATTTACCTTTGAAGTGGAAGTTGAGCTCAGGCCCAACAAGTCATATCAAGGCCGTACGTGGTGCCTAAGAGCCGGCATGCCGAGGCTGGTACGGTCTTCTCCACTCCACACACTGCTTTCAGCCCCTTCTCGCCCAGTTTGCGGGCACTGGGGAGCGGTGGGCACATGGCTGCTGTCATCATGGGAGATCAGCCCTCCAAAAGACATGGGGAGCAGGAGGGTGGCAGCATCGCCGTGGCTTAAACACCACCCCCATCAACGATCTGTGCCTGGATGGTGTCCGCAGCCCCATGATTTCCATCTGTTTTCATGCACTGCACCCAGGGGAAGGCAGCTCCTGTCTGGTTCAGCCGCTAACCATGGGGCAGGAGTCACACAGGCACTGCTGCAGGCTCTGGAGAGGCAGCTAGGTAGGTCAGCCAGTTTTGAAATATGCCTCTTTAGTGCAAATAGAAGAGAGCATCCATCATCTTCAGCTGGTACAAACACATGCCCTCCTTCTTTCAGTCACACCTGCCTGCCCCTTCCAAATTGCAAGTTCTTCCTGCACAGAGGAGGGTCTGCTTTGTCTTTTCTCACTCCATTTAAATTCTCCTCCTTGGAGCAATGCCATCTATACCAACATGGAAAATTCTTACTACTTTGCCTCTCATCCCAATTTCCTGGGCTTCTCATAACATCATCTTCACAGGCACCTTGCCCTTCCTTGTTTTCTTGTTCTTAACAGCTGTCAAGCTAAACTTCTGGCAAAATTGTTTCCTTCACTGAGTCTTAAAAACTTCTTAAAGAGCTCTTTAACTTTCCATTCACAATCATTTAATTATTGTTTTTTCCACCCAGTCAGTTCTGCTAGTAATTTCCCCTGATTTATTTTAGCCCTTTTGAAACATCTAGTGGCTGTATTACTGGCTGCTTGCTCGTACTGTCTCTGGTCAGATCATGGTCACTACTCCCCAAGCAATTACCATTTCTTTGGCAATTAAATCATTGCAACAATCCTCTTGCATCTGGCTTAACAGTTTCTCTATCAGGAAATGTCCATCCGAACCCTTTGGAAACTCTCCTGACACTCACCCAGGTCACCCACATCCCTGGTGGAGGTTTCCCCACAGCATCACCGCCCGGACCCCACAGGGGGGAGGTTGCTGGGACCTGGCACCCATCTCTGCTTTAACTCAGACTTTTTTTTCCCCTTCTTTCTTTTTATTTGAAAAAAAATAAATAATAAAATCCTGAATTGATTGATGATGCCATGTGAATGAATGATCAAAAGGTTTTTATTACACTACCCTGCCCCAGGGTGCCCCCAGCAGACAGTCCTTGAGGCTTTCAGGCACATCTAATGCAGATCGCGCCATCTTCGTGACCTTAGCCTGCAACACAGCAGGAGTAGGAAACATTTCCCAGCTGCTGTGTAATTCTCCTACAGCTATAGAACAAGTGGCTGGGCCCCGTTTGCCCTAGATCAGCTGCAATCCCCAGCACAGGCTCCGTGCTGGTGTTGCACAGAACAGCTGTTAAGCACTTTTGCTGCGAGACTGCGAGAAGAGTGATTTATAGCTCAGGGATTTAGTGACATCCTTTTCTTGTTAAATCATCTCTTTCTCACCCAAAGTGTAGGACTTGGTGTCTTTCTGACAAGAAAAAAAACTTGCTTTTTGTCTTTCTTTTTTTTCCAGTGGCATCTTACAAGGCTCTTTTTTCTGTTACATCTTCAAGACAGGCTTCTGCTGGGCTGAGCAGCCCAGGAGAACCCACTCCTCAGAGCTGAGGGGGAGCCAAAGTCTGGTCCCTTCAGACTACTTTTCCCTGCCAACATGCTTAGACCCCCTCAAGGCTGGGGAAGGGAGGGAAGGACCCAATTTACCTTGTTTCTTACAGCATGCATTCTCCTGTTCACAGCAGCCGAATCCTCCAGCTCACATTGAAACACAGGGCAGCATCAGGGCACGGCTGCTGGGGTTCGCCTGCATCCCCTCTGCAGCACCCTCAGAGGTGAGGTAAAGCCTCCCTGTCCCAGCTCTGCTTTGGGCAAACCACCGGCCAGAGGGAGCCCCAGCTCCAGCCCCGCTCCCTTTATAGCTGGAGATGCCTCAGCTGGCCCAGGGCTGCTCCCCTGATGTGTAACGAGCTGAGCCTGCCTCCTGCCGCTGCAGCCCTTCCCTGCTCCTTCCCTGCAAAAAAACCCCAAACCATTTGCACATAAAAAAAGGCTTTGCAGAAAAAGGGAAAGAATAAAAAAACCCTGCTTTGCCCTTCTGTCCCAATTCCAAGCCACTTCTAGTCCCAAGTACAATAATAAATCCGTATTTTTTTTCCTGGGATGGTTTTAGCTCCTCCAACCCTTTGCCGTGATTGCCCTTGCCCTGCCACCCACACGTGCCCGACGGAGGTCTCGCAGAGCCCAGCACCGGGACTGGCTTTGCAGCCCTGCGAGGGGGCGTGTGGGTCTGCTGCCACCTCTCTCTGCGCTGTGGTGGCCAGGAGGATTGCCATCATATTTTACGCACAGCTCAGTCTGTATTTGCTGGGTTTTGCGCTATATATTTTCATTACTGGAAAGAGCTGAGGGCTAGGGATACTTAAACTGTAATAAATACATAAATTGTTGCTGAAGACTCCCAAACACTGTGATGGAGGCCTGGGGAAGACACAATTACCTTACAGTGTAATTGAAGCCTTCGGAGAGGTCATTTTATTTCTATAGCCCTTAATTTTTTATGAAGAATGTTTCCTAATATGTGCCTGACAAAGATGCTCATACAGTGTTGCTAAGTGAGAATATGAGGAAAGGGAGGGAATGTGATTAGGGTGCTGCAGAGAGCGACACGCCATCTTTCCCGGCACCGCCGCTGCTGCCCCCCGTGCCAAGTGCGTGTTGGAGCCGAAATGGGTGAGGGGCAGCCTGGCTATGGGGAGCCGAAGGCCCCCGCCCCCGCCGTGCGAAGTGATGCCATCAGCGTGACTGCAGCTCGTATAGCCAACTTTGGGGACCCTGACTTTTCCCTGGTGGCCTGCTGGGGCTGTAAGGAGCAGGGGGTGGACCCCCTGCATTGGGTCGGTGCCCCTTGGGGGTCACCAGTGGGCAGTGGGGTCCCCCGGGATGGCCGTGGGGCAGCTGCCAGGCGATGGTGGGGAAGCAGCCTGCCAGAGCTGGCTCCGGGCACTGGCATATGCTCGCCCAAAAGGATCCTTGAAATCTTCCAAACAACTAATTAGTAGAACCTGGAACGTGTTTGTTGGTAATTTGTGAACAGGAGCGGGAGGGGAAGAGGGAACGTGAGTGACAGCCCAGCTGGGGGACGAGCGTGTGTCCTGGGCTTGCGGACAGACGCAGTGTTGTCCCGTGGGGCCAAGTGATGGGACCTTTCGTTCTGGCTGGGGGAAAGCTGCTGGCAGAGGTTTGCACCTCTGGCAGGTGGGCAGGGAGCCCTTCCGCTGCCCGTGCCCTCAGGGGGGTGATGCTCCGAGGGCTCCTGGCACGAAAGTGCCTGCCCAGGGCATCCTGGCAGGGTGGGGTGGGTCAGAGAAAACCTTAGAATCATAGAATCATAGAATAGGATCACAGAATGGTTTGGTTGGGATGCTCCACCAGCATCATCTAGTTCCAACCCCCTGCCACGGGCAGGGAAACCAGCCTCGTCCCTTGTGAATGCAGAAGCTGCTCTTGCGGTGGTGCTTTATCTGCTGCATTAACTCTTTGTGACTACAAGTTATTTAGCTTTGAAATGGAACTGGGCATCTGGACAGAAGGGACTGACAGCTCAATTTTTAAGAAATTTATTGTCCCTGATTAATTATATGGCCTGCTTTGGTTGCAGGCTTTTATCTTTGCCTGCTACTGGTTTTGCTGTAAATCTCTGTCCGGGAGTTTTGGCTCACGGGGTGCCATATAATTTGGTTCCGTATATTCATTAGTGCTTTCTGATATCACAGTAAAACCTTTTTACATAAATGTGGCTATTCATTTTCCTGCAGTAACTGTAAAAGACAACCAATGTTACGCATAAAAATAGCAGTTTATTTCAGTAGCAAGTGTCTCCACGGGAAGCAGAAGCATGACTGCCAGGCCAGCTGCCTGCCGTGGTTGGAAAGTGCCCTCTTACCAGCCAAACGCACCCTACAGCGGGCACCGCTCTGTCCTTGTGCGGAGAGGACCCTGGGGACCCGCCTGCCCCATCCCTGGGGACCCTGCAGGAGCAGCGGCGTGTCGGGATGCGGAAGCACAGGAGCCGGGCTCTTCTCAGACCGGCGTGAGAGGACATATTTTGTTTGTTCTTCTTCTCCTCGGCCTGAATAAACACAACACGGTGTGTCTGCAGGCTTTTCAGCACCCTGTTTGTTGTCATCTCCCCCGCTGTAACAAGCACGTTCCATTTTATCCCAGCTAATAAATGACAGACTCTATTATTGGGCTCATTACCGGGGCGCGCGGCTGATACTCTCCGGTGCGGACCGATGCCGTGCACCTCCTTAGGCAGCACCGTGGGTGCTGCCGGTGCGGGGTCCCAGCAGCTCCCGGGATGCGGGCGGCCTCTCCGCTCCCCAGCCGCAATTAGGCATTCAGAGAGGGTTCATATCAGAGGATGTAATTCCATTCCCACACGTTCCCCGGAGAAATGAGAGTTAAACAATGAAAAGATTGATTTTCCAATGAATGCCAATTTGTTTTGTAACCGGAATATCCAATTACGGAGGGCTGGGAGGAGGGAAGCACGGCACGGTGGAAGAAGGGACTTGTTTTAAATGGGCAAACAATTAATTCCCAGATTCATTACAATGATTGTAAGCAAGAGTACATGAAACAGTAAACGCATTTAATTTGGAGCCTAGCATTTCCCCTGATGGGATCGGGAGCTTCAATATGCTCTTACCATCGGTGAAGCTTCCCTTCCCCTGCAAAATTTAATTACCTCTTCATTACTTCAGGAAATTGATGGGAGACTGACGTGAGGCTGGAAACTTCACACGACTTCACACCCCAAATCGCCTCCCCCACCCTGCTCCATGGGGGCTGTTGAAACGGGACTGGATGGGACCTCGCAGCTGCCTGGCTCATCTCCCTGTCCGCAGGGAGAAGCGTACCCTCGCTCCCCTGGGTGTCTGTGGCAGCTCTGTGGGGACGGAGACCCCGGCCAGGCCAGGGCTGGATGCCTCAGGCTGCTGCTGGGACCGCAGCACGCCAGCTCCCGGGCTTGCCTTGGTGTGGCACCGGGCAGTCGGGGCACGCGGGATGGGGGTCCCAACGGTAACAGCAGCAGCTGGAGCACAGGACAAGACCCCTACATGGATGGTACCCTGCTGGTGGGCACGGAGAGGGTGGTTGTGGCTGTCCTAGCGCTGCTCTCTGCTCCACTAGAGCAGCTCAGTGTCGCCTGATGCAGCTCCTGAGGACGCCAGCCACTTGCGTCGCTGCTTGGGAGAAGCTCTTCATGGCTTGTGGGGCTGGGAGTAATGAGCAGCATGCAGTGCAATAAATAAATTCATCCAGGCAAACCCAAGTGGCTTTCCAGGTAATTACCTAATGACTAGCTGAAAGCACAGAATATATAGCACCATGAGCTCTGAGAAGGCCTTTCCTGAGTCCTGGCACATCCCAGGCATGGCGAGAAGATCAGGCAGGAACGTGGCAGGTTTGGACCTGGCTGATGAGACAGGCACAGAGGGTGGTGCTGAGCAGGATGCTGGCATCATCGTGGCACCAGCCACCCCCAGACACATAACCCCGGCGGTGGCTGGTAAAGATCCATCGGCAGGAGCTGCTCGCCAGTGGGGAGAGCCCAGGTCCTTCTCCCAAAGCAGGCAGCACCCTGGGGGGACACACTGACCCCTTGGCTCAGTCATCAGGGACTGGTTTTGTCCCAGCAAGGGTAAGGAGGCGGGGGTCCCTGCGCTGGGGTGCTGATTAATGGGTTTCAGGGCTGGGCAAGTGGATGTGGCGGCTGTGACCTTCCTACAAAGCCCCGGCACTGCCTCCAGCGCTCCTGAGGTGCTTTCCCTGAAGAGTCAGCTCCGAACAGAGCTGTCAGCAGTGCCAGTGCGCTAACAGCTTTCCTTGGCAGTGCTGGTAAACAAGTGCCTTGGAAACTTCAGCTGAAAATACAGTTGTGGCTGTCTCCTGCTCTCCTGAGGAAAACGGAGCATCTTCCTGCCGAGGCGCTTTTTCGGAAAAGTCCCCAGACTGCTCAGTCTGCTGGTGAAAGCAGAGCTGTGACGTGGCCACCTGCTCTGGATGGGGCCGATGGCTCCGAGCCTCCCCCCCAAGTCCTTCCGCGGTCCCCAGCAGGCACCGGTATGCAAGGCAGACCTCAGCCGAGCTGGTGGTTACTTGCCCGTGTCTTTCAAGACAGATGACCCGTTTTATGGGCTGCCGTAAAAGCACAAAGAAACTCACACAAATCAGGCAAACCTGCCGTTTCCCCGGAATGATCCTTTCTTCTCTCAGCACCAGGGACCTGTGCGGAGCCCGTTAGCAAGCGCTCCCCAGAGACCCTGGCGATGCTGGGGGCGCTGCCAAAGCACACAGCCCATCGCAAGGAGCCACCTGCAGAGGTCCCAGCGCGGTGCTGTCCTGGCAAACGCGGCACCCCGGGCCTGATGAAGCATCACGGGCAGTCCTGCTGCTCCGCGGGAGTACCCGGGCACCACGAGGCCCTCTGGACAAGGTCTGGTTTCCTACAGACTGATCCTTGTCCTGCAGACTGGCCCTCTGGCTTCCAGACTGCCCCTCCTGTTAAAATATATTTTAGTTGTATGAGGTAAGAGGAAAGAAGCACAGTGATTTCGGGGCGGGGGGGGGGTGCGGGGGGGGGGGGGGTTGGAAATTGCCCAGGCTTTGGGGAAAGGAGATTTTCAAAATTGTCTGTTTTTCTACAAAGTGAATGGTGAAATTGCCCCTGAAATGCTTGCCCTGGCTCCCCCCAGTTTTGCTTTTATCTTCCAAACCCACAGGCATGTTAAAACTCCTAAATTTGAGACCAGCAAGATGTGATTCAGCAAGAATATTACAGCATCTTTTAGGTATGAAATTAACAGTGTGTAATTAGGATGGCAATAAAGAGAAGTTATTTAATAATTCATTTTTTCTTATGAATTATTCGGTGTGTGCTTAACTTCAGGGCTGATATGTTGTTTAGCAGAGAACACCCCTGGAGTTCTCTTGGGGCATCTGGGTGCTGCTTGAGCCGGACCCTGCTCCCTGTCAGCTCCCTGAGGGCCAGAGGGGCAGCACCGGGGAGCTCTGAGCTGGTTTTAGGGTTCCCAAGTGCATCCCCAAATGCAAATCCTTTAAAACACAGAAAATCTCATTTTAGGCAACATTTCAGCCACAAGAGACTTCTGCTTCTGTGGAGGGAGGAGAGACCCACCATCCGCATGCCCGTGTTTATGGCTTGAGCCTCCGTTTGCTCTTGTTAAGTCTCCAAGTTACTAAATTTACAAGTAAGTTAGTAAATCAGCCTCAGTCCTTCGCAGCGGCGTGAGATGTTGTCTGCGGGCTGGGTTATTCTCGCAGGGGGCCTGAGCTCAGCTCTCAGAATAAATGAGTTTTGGCTGTAGTCGTGGGGGCATCTGTTCTTCCAAGCTCACAACCCGGGGGACACGTGGCCCTAGAGACGTGTGGGCCCTGCCTGCCCATGCCAGCCATCGCGCTGCCCGCAGCCTGGCACGTCCATCTCCCCTGCCCAGCCCTGCGAGGCGCCCGAGGCTCTACCGGGCACCGGAACGGCCGGGCGTTCCTAAGCCTCCCAGCCCCACTGCTTTTGCCACCGGCCTCCCAGCGAGGTGCTGACACCAGCAGGACCGCCCCCGATTGCATTTCTCGCTGCGGTGTTGTGCCTGGCCTGGTTAGAAACCTGTGTCAAGGCTCATCTTCTCTGAAGCAACGCAGCTTCTCCTGCGGGGCTCGAGCACACCCTTAAAGTCATGGCCAGTCACTGACTCAGCAGCACCAGACCTATGGCTGCGGCAGGCTCTGGCTGGCCACATCTGCCCCCCTCACCGGTGACATAGTCTGTTCGAAAGGTTCTTGCCTCCATCAGAAACCCCAAGCCCGGGGTGCCACAGGCCACAGGCAGTTACTGCTCTGCACATGCAGCTCCGGCGTCCCTTGCCAGAGGCCACCGCGCTGGGCAGCGCAGGCAGGCTGCTTTTCCCCATTTCCAGCGCGCAAATAGTGGTTTTGTGCAAGATGAACCTCAAAGTCATGCTCTTGGGATGGTCTGAGCCACTGACACACCTAAGGTGAGTTGCTGACACATGTTGATGGCCACCTGAGTGCAGGGTTTCCTCCATGAGCTTCACCCTCCTCATCACATTGCCTGCGTTGCATCTGGTGGCTGCTCATCTAGTTGGAGTCACACCTTCCTGCTGAGCGTAGCTGTAGCTTTTGGGGATACTTACAGTGCTTGCTGCCTTCTTCTCTCTCCTTCCTCGCTGGCCCTGGCTCCACGGTCACCTCTCCCCGCTGCTGTCTGTGGGGAGGCAGGGACGACATCCCAGGTCTGTGTGCTACTTGCACGTGCCTTAAGCCACTTGGTTGCCACATGGCTCGTCCTCAGCCCGTGAAAACCTCAGCATCTCCAGCCCATCCTTTAACCCAGCCCCTCCAGGATCTGGCCACCTCTCCGCAGAGGTATTCTTGGCGGCTGGAGCAGTGTCCATCCTCACATCCGTCTCCCCCTGCATGCATTACGTGACTGCAGCCCTGTGCTTAAATCCGAGGTACTGAGGACTGACTCTGTGGAGGTTTTGGAAGCTGCTCCCAGACTCGTCCCTCGGGCAGGACACTCCCCTCCCCACCCCTGGCCTTTGCTGATGCTGAAGTATCAAGGGAGCGTGTCCATCACACTTATACCTGCCTGAAGCCCCAGCCTGGCAGAAAGAGCTCAACTCTTCAATCATAAATAACTTTAAATTCATAGCTTTTTTACCCTTTGTGTCTGTTATTGAGCAAAATCCCTCCAGTTTTTCATTGCATAAGTGTGTTGGCACAAAGCAATCAACACAATTCAGCCCTTGTCCTGCCTGGCTGGACTTCATGGAGAAGATGAATTTGGAGCATGGAAATGCTCTTCTGGCCCCCAGTGGGATGGGCAGCACAGCACAGCGTCTGTGTGCTGGAAATGCACAGCTATGATGTTCCCGTGATGTCCTGAGCAGATTTCATCTCTCACACAGACGTGACTCACCTGCAAACCACACCAAAATCGGCTCAATCTGCTCAGGGGTTCCCTTGTTCAGGTGTCCCTCCATTTTCAGAGCTTTTACAGGGACTGCAGGGGGATCGTTCACCTCTTGGCCTTGCAAAGAGAGGTGTGTTGGACATTTACATGAGGATATGATTCTATGATATCATTATTTCTAATCAATATATTTTCTTTTTCAGCTATGTTTTGATTAAATGAATTTTCCTTTCATTTTTTCTTCTTTGGCTGATCGAGAACAACACTGAGAATTGAGTTAAACCCAAGAGAAAAAGGTCATTTGTAGAGAAATAATTTTATTTTTTCCCCTTGTTTCCCACTGGCAAAGATTCAAGCAACCACCCACGGGCTGGTTTCAGTTTGAATTTAACCAAGTGCCAGTGAAGTGCCGCCTCCTCCTACTGAAAGACTGCTCTTGCTGCTCTGACAAGCGTCCGTGCAACGTAAGCACGCTGCTGCCAAGGTGGGGTGCTGCTGCCGCCAAGGTGGGGTGCTGCTGCTGGGTGAGGGCCGTGGCCCCAGCTGGGCACCCTGGAGCCGCAGCAGCAAAGCTGAACTCTTGCTGCATTTTGCACCGCTGTCTGATGCAATGCCGAACGTGGTACCTGGCAGTCAGTCTCCGAACACTGACAGACGCATTGATTTTCGATATTCAGAAGTACATCTCCTCTCGATCTCCCTCCGAGGGAGCGCAAAGGGCAATGCATCCTGCGAGAGCAAAGACGGTCGCTAAATCCACTCCAAGTGCAATTAGCTCTGCTCCTCCCGGCAGCCCGTTCTCGGCGCTCGCTGCCGTGCCGTGCTGCTCCCGCTCCCCTGGTTTCTGCTCTGCCATCTGGTTTCTTCAGGACTGCCTCCCAGCAGCGCCCTTGCCCATGGCTCTCCAGGCAGGTGGGGCTCCTCCACAGCGTTCAGTTACAATAAGCTTTTCTAAGCTAATAAATAGAGAGGGTTTTGTTTTCTTTTCTCTCCCCCCTACCTTCTGAGAGCCTTTTCCTGCAGCATCCTGTTGTTCCCTTCCTCCTCAATTTACATCTCGGTGACTGCGATAAATTGCGATGGAAATATTGCTCCGCATTTCCAGGAACTAATCAAGCGGGATTGTGCGGCAGCAAAAAGCCAGGGCAGCTGCTCGGGGGAGTAAATCCCGAGGGAGGACGAGTCGTGCTGCCCAGGGCTGGCCAGTGCCAGCACCTGCCCTTGCCTGGCCAGGAGATGAGGGCAGACGGAGGGGGGACGCCAGGTCCCCTGGCCCCCAGCCTCCCCCCCTGTCGGGGACTGGCTCAAACCAGCGCCTGTAAGCATTAGGTGTGGGGAAAAAGGCTGCCTCTCATTTTACCCAGCTTTTAGCCATTTATTTGTTGGAGCTGGTTTCAGTCCAGGCTTGGCATACATAGGAGAAGGCATCCCAGGGAGAGCCTCTGAGCAGACTTTATGACCAAAGAGCTGCTAATACCAGCACCAAGATGAAACGATTTGGCTAGTTATGTGCACTGATGCCAATCACGTTTCCCTTTGGTGCTTCTCTCTCCTGCAGGGAGGTGCAATAAATCACGTGCATTTTCTGTGTGCCATCCCGTGCCGCCTGGCTTTGCAGGCAGAAGGTGAAGCCTGAGCATCACGTGGATGGGGAAATGCAGGTACTCCTACAAGCAGCAAGGAAAACCCTTGTCAGCAGCTGGTGTAAACCAGCAAATCCAGCCACACCGTATCCAACCCACGGTCCCATACAGCCAAAAAGAGTCTTTAAAATGTCCTAGGGAAGAAGCAGTGATTCAGCTTGCTGTATCTAAATCCAGGATCATGTATTATGTATTTCTCACCAGAGTGTGCAGGAGATCAATGAGATCACATCCATCACAGCCTGCTCTTCGACGAACACCGCGGTGAAGCCCCAGTGTAACAGCAATGGATGCAGCGGGAGCGCGGGTCGGGGCAGGGCGCGGCTCAAAGGCAGAAGGAGCAGAGGGAGAGGAGGAGGACCTGCCCCAAAGTTCTGGGTGGTCACCACTGCGAATTCGTCACAGCCTGGACATGGCATCTCCTCCCCAGGTCGAGGCGCAGAGCTGCTACCCTGCGACTTCTGAATTCTTCGCTCTTATTTACTCACTCTTCTCTACACACCCTTATGTATACACACAAGCAAAAGCCAGGCAGTGACCCACCGCTTTGTGAAAAATCCCATCGTGCCAATTTTAACTGATTTAATGTGTGCTAAGTGATTTTCAGAAGATAAGCTTAGGACTGTTTCACATCTCTCTTTTTGAGAAATACAGCACTTTCCTGGACCACAGCAAATTGTCGTCCCTCCAGCTTCCCCTTTGCCACAGGGAATGAATTTCAGAGCTTTTTTCCCAGCTCGTTATTCTAAGCATTTCCCGTTAGGTGTCTGATTAGCGTTTCACAGGCTGTGTTGTGCTATAATATCTGCTTCTGACGTGGGCTGCGGCAGCCAGAAGAGAAATCCACTGCGTTTTAGATTGAGATAACAGTTTAATCTGATCTGCACTTGGGAAAGAAAAGTCTGCCGGGGAAGGTCCAGGTCCCCGACGGCAGTGTGCGAGGCAGCGGCGCTGCTGGCTCCCATAACCATCCCTGCAGAGAGGCGACCCGTTCTCAAAAGAAAGCACTGGGAGGTATTTGAGCTGTCTGACTTGATGGCTATTTTTCCAGCTATCTTTAAGCCCACGACAAGCCCCATGAGCAGGCTCTGTGCTGTGAAAGAAGAGAGAAATTGAAGCTTTCCCCAGCTTTGCTGAGGGCTTGGTGCTTAACACAGAGAAACCACCAGGCATTTGCAAACGCTGCAGATGTAGCAGCAGAAGCGGGTGGTCCTCGAGATGAAAGTCAGCCTGTGGTCCCAAGACTGTGTGCTGAAACAGGGCAAGGGCCCCTGCCTGGCCAGGGGAAGGGCTCCCCACCTGCACACTACATCAACAGCTCACTCTGCTCGTCTTCAGCGGTACACAGCTATGACAGCCTTGAAACCTCAAAATCTGATTTAATTCTGCGGTGAGGTTAGCCAAGAGCAGCAGAGAGATCTGTTCATGTTTGTAGTTAGAAGTTTTAAAGCCTATTCCTTCTTTTTTTTCCTACCAGCTGTAGTTATATAGAAAATCTAAACAAAAAAAGAGAAAGGAAAAAAGAGAAAGGAAAAAAGAGAAAGGAAAAAAGAGAAAGGAAAAAAGAGAAAGGAAAAAAGAGAAAGGAAAAAAGAGAAAGGAAAAAAAGAAAAAAGAAAAAAGAAAAAAAAGCAAGCAAAGTTTCTGATTAATCATTTCTTATGTTTGAAGAAGAAACACTTTGGGCTTGAGTTCTTCTGAAAAGAGTCCTTCCATGCTGGGCAAACAGAGTTACCCAGCAACAAGGCAGCGAAAAANGAAAAAAGAGAAAGGAAAAAAGAGAAAGGAAAAAAGAGAAAGGAAAAAAGAAAAAAAGAAAAAAGAAAAAAAAGCAAGCAAAGTTTCTGATTAATCATTTCTTATGTTTGAAGAAGAAACACTTTGGGCTTGAGTTCTTCTGAAAAGAGTCCTTCCATGCTGGGCAAACAGAGTTACCCAGCAACAAGGCAGCGAAAAACGAAGGGAATGGGAGGCGAGAGGAGCAGAGCCTGTTTTCTCCCCTATGTCCCTGGCCGGCTCTGCGTGCAGATGCAAGGGTGGGTGGTCTGAACTGCTGCATCTCCTGGGCCATCAGCTGCCACCTGGCTGGCCACTGTTCTCCTCCACGGCATGCCAACGCTCTGATCGGAGGCTCCTTTTGTTGTCTGCTCCTCGGCCAGGCAAGGGGCCAGCCCCAGCATGACACTGCCCATCCCCAGCCATCCATGGATGCTACTCCATGGGATGGCACCTGCTCCAAGAGATCCCATGCTGGGCAGCGATCAGACCCCCCAGAGCAGGAGATTTTTACCTCTAGCTACACCCTGGCTCTTTGGAGAGTTGTGGGAATCTGGCTTTGAAAGCGGCATGATGGAACAGCTTGCCTGGAGTTGTGGTGGAGCATCTGAGGGTCAATTACACTCCCTGCATAAAAACAGTCTGTCCTTAATCTTTTTTATGGCTTTGCCTGCTAGATTTAAGAGCCCTGTATATAAATAAGCCCTTAAATAAATAGACCTGGAAGTATAATCTCCTCACATAGATTCTCACAAAACTGCGTTCAAACCATCTCCATCTTCAGGCAAACTAAATGGATTGAGACCATTAGGTTTCTCCCTATAAAGTGGCTTTTAGAGATGACCCTTATCTGAGCTCTCACGGTTTTCCTACATGTGCTTTTAGATACGTGGGCAAGTCAGTAAGTGCCAGTACCAGCCCATATCTCTGCTTAGCTTTTTCCTTTTTATTCATCCAAGGATCTCATCAGTCCATTTGTGCACAGCATTGAACTCCTCATGAGCACTCATAATTCCTCTGCATCCTGACAGTGTCTCCATCCACAACTGCACAGCACTTTGGAAGAATTACACTGTATTTGCTACCTGGCTGCTCATCCCAGTCCTCGATCATTAATAAAAGCCTGCATGATCAATGCCCCGTCGAATAATGAGTGTGGTGTTTTTAGAGGTATAATCCTCTGAGAGAGGTTTTGGGGCTAACCTGTGTTCACCTGAGTACTAGCTGGAAGCTGTGAGCTTCTTATTCCTGACCAGGACACAATGCTACTTCCACCCTTCGAGTGTTTTTCACATTAGAGAAGTTGTAGCTGAGCCACGGCTGGAAGAGGGGTCGGGCGCTTGATTTATGATATAAGTTCAGTTCATTGTAACTCCAGCTGGCAACTTCATAAGCCAGACATAACTCACCTTTCCATCTTGTGGCTGCTGGGAGCGCTATTTAAGGAGGAAGAGGTTGCACTGGCAGGGAACAACCACAAGTGTACAAGCAAAGCCCACGCAAGGCAGTGCCAGCTCAGGAGGGGCAGAGAAAGGAACCATAGAGGTGTGGGATGGTGGGAAGTGTTGTGTTTCCTTCAGGTCCGTTCCTCGGGAAGCTTTACTCTAAATTGCTTTCTGTGTTGCATCCAGTTGTCCTCTTGATAACCCCCTATCTGGTAGCTGCAGACAGCAGTGTCATCCCCTAACCCTTCTGTTCTGAGCAGGGCCAGTGCTCTTGGCCTCTCCTCAGATGTTTTGTGCTCTGTCCACCTCAATGTCTTGGTGGCCTCCACTGGACTTGCTCCAGTATATCCCCATCTTTCTTGTGCTGCCCATTTCTCTTGTGCATCCCGGGCAGAAACTGTTGTTTTGCTTATCTCGGAGCCTTGCAGCCATGAGTCCAGGCCGGGTTTAGAGATGAAAGGCTTTCCTGAGAGCCCAGCTCTGAGTGCTGCTCCTTAGATACTGTTGTGCCTCCTTGTGTTTGAGCCAATATCAATATTCAGCCAAGCCCAAGGAGAGGAAAATCATTACAGTGCACCAGTTCCTCTTCTTTTTTACTTAGTGAACAAAAAACCATGCTGGCAGCAGGTCTGGAGGCAGTGTATCACGTACCTTTAGGCAGAGACAGCAGCTAAGTCCCTCCCACGGTGAGAACAGCCCTGAGCATCCCAGGGCACACAGTCAAACCGAAGACCTCCAGGCTCTGCAGGGGCGAGGTTTGCAGAGTCCCCACGGTGGGACCGTGACAGGGACAGGGCAGCAGCACGACAGAAACACAGGCTGCTCGGTCACTAACCTGGCCGGAGCAGGCTCCCCGTCCGGCTGCACAAGGACGCTAGTGAGCGGCCTGGGTTAAACCCCTCCGAAATGCCCTTGGTGCAGAGCACGTAGCTTTATCACAGGTGGTCTTTCAGCAGTAACTGAAACCATCACGGATCTTCCCCCCAGCCACCCTGTCCCAGGCTCTGGCTCCTGCATTTATCCTCTTGCTGGTCCCCCCGCACCCGTTTCTATCCTCCTCCCAACGGGCAGGTAACACCCTTCCCTCACGGTTCCCGGTTCCTTTGCTCAGCCTCAGCTGCCTTCCTGGGACCCATCGCTTGCAGAGCTCTGCTGGTCAGACGATCAGGTACTCAGCAGTGCTGCCTGGCACAGCATCTCATCTCCAACCACTTCCAGCATCTGGGCATCTCCTCTTCTTCCCAGCCTGCCTAATGGCCTGAAAGGAATGGGAAATTATCTTTTCAGTCCCATGGCACAGGCTAAGCATTTGTATGTAGGCCTATATGCAACTCAAAAGTCATCCTTAGCCTAATTCATTAAGCCATTAATGATGCTAAAGCATGTAAAGTACATTAAAAACCTCTTCTTAAGCGGCAAATTCATCCTGTGGCTTTTAGGGTCAGTGAAAATGGATATGCATGGCATTAGTTCTGCTAGAGGATTGAAGAGCTCTTGCACGGTGCTGGCCAGTGCTGCCCTCTCCTCTCCACAGCAAGACACAGGAACTTCCAGCCTGCAAAATGCCCTGGACTTCCACAGCAATCTCCCCTACAAGGCATGCCTGGCCAAAGAGATGTGCTGTGTCCTTTCTGCAGGTGACAGCACTTAGGTGTAACGTATGGTGCCAGGACAGCACACAGAAGTGCAAGCAGCATCCCCTGCAGCACAGATCCAACCGAAGGCCTAGCAGAGCCCACGTGGCTGCCCTGGACACGTGCTTGGTGAGCACCACACTGCTAGGGGTTGTCTTTGATCTCCTGAGGGCAGGAGATGGGCACAGGACCTCAGGGCAGAGGCTGGGATGGGCATGGACTGGGGAGCAGCACACGGAGCAGGCGTGGGTGGGAGGTGGCTGAGAGATGCCCATGTTCCCTGGGAAGTACTGGAGCCCAGCAGTAGGAAGATCTCCAGAGTGTTACAGTTTGGGGGCAGTGCACGGGCTGCACATCTGTATTTTGCAGCATTTCTTCTGGACAAAGCCATTTGTCTTCTCCTGAGAAGTCCTGTTTCACTGGACTTGAGGTGGCAGTTACTGTTGGGTCCGTGAGTGTTTCTGGAGAAAGATTACCATCTTTTGAAGAACTTGAAAGTCTACCTTTGGTTTTTGAATTACTGCCAAGCTGAGCAGAAGCGCTGAGCAAAACCCCACCTCCGTCAGCCAAAAAAAATCCAGCCACATGCTGCAGCTTTACTCTTGGTGTAGCACAGGGTGTGAGGGCACGAAGGGAGGAGGCAGCGGGTCATTACATAGGTGAACTTCAAGGGTCCTTCTGAAGTCCTAAATAACTTGGGTCTTCCCAACACTTACTCTTTTTCCCCTGAAGTTACATAGATCTGTCAATCTCAGTAAACAAACAGATCTGTATCAAGGGAGCCATCTGTAAAAAAAAAATAAAATAAATTGAAGATTGCACTTACATGGATATAATAAGTATATCATGCCAAGCTTCCTTTGGTGTCCTCTGTCGCAGGCTCTCTGGTGAGATGCTGAGATATTGAGGTACCTCATCCAATTTTCTCACCTCCAGCATTTGAAAGGAACATCAAATGATAACTTTTATTCTGCTTGAAAACTGCAAATTAGGATGTCTCCAGCACGCAGGGATGCAGCACGGAGCTGGCGGGGCTGCCACTGCCGACGGAGCTGGTGTTGACTGTCACTGCTTTCTCCTTGTCCCAGGGTGCTCCTTTAGAGCAAGCAACGGGAGGCGAGAGGAGAGTTCAGCCTCTGCTGCTTGTTCTACCTTCAGGTGATGCTGAGATCATTGCTGCAGTGGTGCACAGCACCCCCGGGAGTTGTGACCCCCCATTTCAGGCAGAACATCACCCCCTCCCAGAGGCTCAGCTTTTGCGCACGGTGCTGGCTGGCCAATATCAGCCAGCTCCAAGCCTGGCCCCAGCCTGCAAAGCCAGCGTGATCTTCGGCGAGGTCTCTGCAGCTTCTCCCAGCGTGAGATAACAGTGGTTTATCGCACAGCGCTAGCAGTGTGATTTGCTAACACGTTACCCAGGGGTGGCACAATCCGTACTGGTTAAAGGGAAATGTTAAAGCTGTCACTTCAGCAGGAGACGTTCAGATGTGCTAAATGGGCCACGCTGTTAAAACAAATATTCCCAACCTAAATTTATAAAGTACTGTAATGGGACAGATATCTGAACGCGCCAGCATCAGGAGCCGCTCTCTAGCTGGCAGCCGCAGCACCGCTCAGCGCTGCGCTGATACGCATGGCCTGGGCTGAGGGGAGAGGGCACAGTGGGTTTGGCACTTGTCGTGCAAGGAGCCACAGGGGAGGTGTGTGGTGGCAGGGGGTGGGTTGTTTCAATGCTCTGCACGTTCCCACTGTGGCTGAGATGCTCTGAAAGACAGGGGATGTCTCTGTCTGCATCTCAAAAAAGGCCCCAAGGAGCCTCCTAGCAAAAGGGAGAGCTGCTTACCAAGTCTGCCGGAACCCCTTCGCAAGGAGCTGTACTTGCAGAAACGACCTTGTTTTCCTGGAACTCAGATGCCGGGAGAGGCTGTCTGTGTTTGCAAAGTTCCCTGTTCCCCCTGCACTATGCCACAGCGTTATTCTCAGCTGGCCACTTCCATGGGAAATACAACATGGGAACCAGCGTCGGACATCGGCGCCGGC
This sequence comes from Psophia crepitans, assembly GCA_013399095.1. Classification (NCBI taxonomy): domain Eukaryota; kingdom Metazoa; phylum Chordata; class Aves; order Gruiformes; family Psophiidae; genus Psophia; species Psophia crepitans. The sequence continues at coordinate 503,567 of VWZZ01006918.1, forward strand.
TGCGGTGCGTCTCCGGGAGGAGAGCACAGACCCAGCCGCGAGGAGCCGGTGGCGTGCGGAGATCTGAGCCCGCGCAGGCTGTTTCACCCCCCGTGTGCGGGCTCACGTTTAGCCCTCGCTGCCCCCCCGTTCAGAAGAGCGCAGAGCGCTGTTGCCCCCTGCGAGAGCTGTCCTGCCAGCACCCACCGGAGCTCCAGCCAGCGCCACCCGGTACTGAGGCAGGAACAATACAGCGAAAGGCGAATCCTGCTGTTCCCGTGGATTTGAGCCCTGGTCTGCCACCCCCCTCCAGGGTCCTACTTCGCTTAGGTTGAAATGAGAAAAGCAGCTGCCTCCTGGCCCAGAGGGGAACGGCAGCTTTTGGGTGCAGGAGTGGTGTTTTCCCCCGCAGCCAAGGGACTTGCCTAACTGCCCCCGGAATGGCTGGGAACTTCCCCAACTCCCATCCGCCTCAGTGCCTGGACCCCAACAAGGTTTGTGCTTTCTGACGCCGGTAAAGGAGCAGCTTTGAGTGCTGGATGCCCCTGCAATGTGCAGGGACCTAGGGACGTTCTCTGCAGCCTTCACAAACTGCTACCAGATGGCACAGCTAAATTTGCACTTCTCCGTCTTCATTCTCCCTTCATTTTCCTGCATTACAGCTCTATTTGGTCTTTTCTTCCCTGGATGTGCTGATAAGCACATAATGAAAAGCCCTCCTGCGCTATGAGTAGGAGCACAGTGAAATGCACACAGCAGTTTGCGTCTTGCAGTAACTATTTCAGGCTCTCTGCAAATCCTAGCAGCTGTCTCCAATTCAATTACACATATTTTTCCATTCTGAAACCATTAGTGGCAAAGCAAGAAGCATTATTTTTGCTAACACAGAAGGTCAGGGGATGGGGAAGAATTCGCATCTTTGATGGAAGAGAAAAATATATTCAACATTGCCATGAACTTCTAAGCTCTAAAATAACCCAGTAGTGAGCCAAGTGAATGTACTGCTTCTTAATATAATATAAAGCAATCAACAGCAATAGAAAAGTATCTTAAAACTAGATATTGATTTCCTGTCCAATAAGATACATCTCAGCCATTCCCCAGCCTCGCTGAAGTCGCAGCCGTGGGGCTGGAGCCCCGCGCTCAGGCTGGCACAGGCAAGGAGAGCCCTGACCATCAGCAAGACCTGGAGTTGCCTCATTGCCTTCCAGAGAGCTTAGATCAGAGGAAAACAGGAAAAAGGAGATGAGGTCTGTTTCAAAAGCAGCAGCAGAAGTCCTCTACCCACAGCCTAGAAACACGATTTTAAATTGAGAGCCATTGCCTGGCACGGTCCCCTTGTGTCTCAGCCTGTGACAGAAGCGTCGCCACACACCTGCCTGTCCCAGGGCCCTGGAAATGCTGCAGATATCATCCCTCTGGACAAACCTCCTTTGCACACATACCTGTACAAACCCAGGCCTGCGCGGAGGCAGCTTGCCGCAGGGCGGCAGCCAGGCTTGTGCAAAGATGCTATTCACCAGTTTCACCAGCAGCAGCTGCATAGCAGAGTCATGGGCAACACACGGGGCATAACAGGGCACAGCCATCCAAGAGCTAAACCAACCTGCTGCTCTGTATAATTGTCCATGACAGGTTTATCTTCAACCAGTTCCCTAGAAACCTTTCAAAGCCATGCAGAGGCTCGTTACACACCATACCCTGTGATGCTGAGGGTCCACACTTTAAGTACCCAGCACACAGAAAGGAATAAGGAGGTCCAATGTACAGGGTTTGTCCTGGTCTTCAGACCCCACCAGTACAGAGTGCTGGGCTGGCACTTGGAGTCACACTGGTCCATGCAGCAGCATGCTTTATTCAGAGGAGCTCAGGATTGCATCCCTGCCCAAGCAGGGCACAGAGTTGCTCCCAAACCATTTATTATTGTCATACTAGCATAAAAGAACTATTTATTTTCATTGCTATTTTGGGAAAACAGGATAGAACTAATGGACCAGCAGAAAATGCAAAGACACTCCTGTCTGCTGCTCATCATATTCTTATTCCTGACCAAACCACCCACTTCTGGCTGCTCAGGGTTCCTTCAGGCACAAACAAGTGTGTTAGCAAGCCCTGGAAACACCCAGGGCTGAACAGCAAGCAGAGCAGTTTGGCTGCTTTGATCATGCCCCGCTTTTCCTGGGATTTGCTACCAAGGCCATCAACCAAGGGAAGAACCGTACTGCCTGCCTGTGGCTCCCACCAATGGAAACGCCTGCCCCTGCCACACATGTGCAGGCAAATAGGCAGGGATCTTTTTCCAGGTAGAGACACCCCTAATGAATTGGTACAATTAAAACCCAAGGACTTTCCCTTATCTTATGTCAGTGCCTTGATCAGAAAAGAATTTCTAGTAGATAATCTGTGGATTGCCAGCACAGTAAAACCAAGAAGGACCAGAATTCCCAACTTCGCCCTTCCCAGTCTTTCAAATGTCATACCGAGTCGCTAAATACAGGTAGAGATGAGCACTAGTTGGGTAGTAGGACCTAAGTGCATAAAACCTGGATTCGGTATAGCAGAACATCATCAAGGCGTCTTAGAAGAACAGGCGACACTGGAGGGTAGGGGAAGATTTTGGTTTATTTTTAAATCTTACCTAGAGGTATTAAACCTTGGCTTGGGGGTGATGAACCACACTCGAAACGTTCCCATGGGCAGATATACTGTATTTTACCTTATGCAGCTCTCAATTTGGTAGCAGACATTATTGTAAACTCATGCAAGTCAACATGTAACAGCTAAATATAGTTGCTATTACCTTGTTAATGAACACCCTACGCTATCTGTGCTCTTTATGACATGGTTCTTTGAAACCCCCCCAGCCTTACACTGTCACTGCAGGTCACTAGTAAAACAACACAACAAGGAAAAAAAGAATCCGTAGAGGATTTTCAGAGGCTGGCCCTGCAGTAAGAGAGGGGCAGAGCTCAGGCTCGCACAACAGACCCATCTTGCACTGTGCCGGGCGGGTTTCTGCTCCCCCAGCCGGACCAGCAGCGGGTGCCCCGCTGGGACCGCAGCCAGCCCTCCGCCTCTCTGCTAAGGAGCAGCCCCGAGGGAGAACTGCGCTCTTCACCTCTCCCTTGATCCTGGAGGCAAATTACTCAGGCTTCAGAGGCTGCCTGGGGAACTTATTTTTAGAGGATCCTCTGAATTATGTATGAAACATGGGGAGGGAAGGTGGCGTTTTATGGGAAATGGTCGCATGGGGCTGCATCAGCCCCTTCTTAACACGGGCACTGGGGATTCAGTCAGGCGCCTGCACTCAGCACGGGAGCTGGAAGGAAAGGCGTGCTGCAGGTACACCCTCTGAACCCAAGCCAGCCTCAAGGCCAGCTGCAAGCTCAGCTTAAAGCGCAGAGAGCCTCCAAGGGGAGCAATAAAGGGCAGAGGTTTCCTGAGGGGACCCAAGTGCCCAAGGCTCCGCTGATCCAGCAGCCACCAGCCCCATGCAGCGCAGGGATAGTCCCGACAAACACAGCACTTGGATCACTCACGTGCCTCCAGCCAGAAAGCCATGCCGAGGAGCAGTCTAACAAGGCATCACCTGAAGCAGCACTGTGCAGTGTGGCTCCTCCGGGACCCTGCTCAGTAGGGTGCCTGCACTGCTGGATGGGGAGGACAGCTCCCAGCAGCTGTCAGGGATGGACCCACCTGCAGGGTGGTCACCTGTAGTTGCCGTGCAGGCTATGGGGATGGGGCAGTTGTGGAGATATGGGGGGAGACCACAGCTGGGAGGTGCTGCAAAGCTCCGTCATCTGCTCTCCCAGGGAAACAAACAAATGACTTTGCTACAACAATACATAGTGTAGAAAAACACTTCAAACTACCTGTTTGGAAGAGTTCACTTCATCCCTGCTGTCCTGCTTTCCTTAATCCTCCTTTCCCTGCCTTTGCAGAGGCAGGAAACCTCCCAGAGGCTTCCAACCAGTGACCCCCAGTTTCACACACCATGATTTGGGCTCTGACAGCAGAATGCAGCTTTGAAGCAGCTGATTCAGCTCAGGGTAGACAGGAGCATCCACAGGGTAGCACTGACTCTTCCCAAGATGGCATCAAGCCCACAGGTTTTGCTCTTAGAGAGGAGTTTTCATTCCAGAGCTTTGAGCAAACCCTTGCCATCACCCTCATGGAACTAGAGGTAAGGGCCCAGCCATGCTGTGATACCTGGCTCCGGGCAGGGGGAGTGAGAGGGACAGAGACAATCTGTCTGTCCAAGAGACTGGACAGGGATGGTGATGGAATAAGTAAACAGGTTGCTAGGAGACACCAAACTCAGGATCAATAATTCATGAGATCTCTGCAATAAAATGAATAATTTAGGGTGTGGGAGGCATGATGAGAAATGGGGAAAAGGCTTTAAATGTCCCCCAACCCAGCCCATGACTTGGGGCAGGGAGCCTGGCACCCAAAGGGCCAGGATGGGGCTGGGGATGCCCCCCAACCCAAATCAGCCACGCCCCCTCCCAGCATCAAGCCTGTCAACTCTGTTCCCCTACCTACACACCGTGCCAAAACAGCACCCAGCCTCAGATGGGCCAAGCGAAAAAGCTGGAGCTTCCCCAGGTCTGGAGGGACCACCCCAGGCACCAGCTCAGCCTGGCCACCCGGCATCAGTGGGCTCCAAACGAGACCCGGGAAACAGCCATCTGTTCAGAGGCTGTTGGCCACTTCAGACTCACCTAAGTGATTGTACATTTGGCAAAGTGTTTTTCCTTCCCCAAAATATTATGGTTTCCAAGTCATAATGTTAAATAGAAACAATCCTGAAAGGCTCCAGTGATCCGTTAGAAATGTTTCATTTAGAAAGCAAGCTAAATTTAAATGAGAACGGTAAGCACTGGAGAACAAAACCAAAGTGTTTTCTTTTGAGTTGAATCGAGTGCTTCATTCAATGTGAAATAAGGATTTTTCTAAAAAAACCCTCTGGTCACTGAACCAGTAAGAAAAATCAAATTTATTTTTTTTTTTCCAGAGTGCTGCTCTAAATGTATCTCTGCAAATGAGTTTAGGAAGGTAACCTGGCTGATAAGGAGTACACATGTGTGTTTGGATGCTTCCCCAAATACAGGTTCAAGACTTTACCCAGCCTGACATCTAATTTTCCCATACAGGTTCATGTCATCTCCCCCCCAGTTTGGAAGTCACACAGCCCACAGGAGGATGGGCCAGCTTCTTTCCCCATGGAAAGATGTCCCTGGGGGTCTCAGCACTACGTGCAGGGAACTGGGAGCCACCCTAATCACTGCTGGTTTGAAAGGGATGCCAAAGCTTGGAGAGGAAAAAATCTCCACCCTGCCCTTTAAGAAAGCCGAGTACATTGACTCTGCTGGGAAGATCTCCGATAGCTCCATAAAACTTGGTATTCATTAGCATTCGAGAGAAAGAGCATTGTTTGGAACTGCCTCAGCTCCTCACAAGCCAGAAATACAATTGGAAGAAAACAACTAGTTTGATTTGCTCTGAAATGAAATGGCCTTTGGACCGGGACTGGTTCCAAAATCACCCGGTACTACTCAAGCGGGAAGAGCTGAGCAAGGGAGCTGTTCAATGAGCAATGAAGAGGTAGGGTTCCCTCCCCCAGAAGTATCACTTTGCCACTAGCAAAGACTTTGTGAGCAAGGAGGGTCAAAATGCCATTTCCAAACCCAGTTCCTACTGTCAGGCTGGGGAATCCTCCCGACAGCAAGGCTTTCTGCATCCCGCAGCTCCGAGCTGGGTGCCGAGCACCCCGTGGGAAGTGCTCTGGGAAACGACTGAAATGGGTAGAAATTAATTACTCAGAGCCTGGCAAACACATCAGCAACCTGAGGTGGTTTGGTTAACAGAGAAACCAATTCTACTCTAGCTGCAATATCACATCCCCTTGCTATGGGCTTTATAAAGTGCTGGGCCCTGAAGAGCTGACCTTTTCCTCTGAACATATTTTTTGGCGATAGAACTGTAAGACGCTCCTTGTAGCGGGCTGAGCCTAAATTAAACAAAATAAGTACCGATGTGCTTTTGGATCCAAGACGACTGGGAAGTGCCATGGCAATAATTCCAATTTGCACAGCTGACGGGAGGGAGAGGGCTCAGCATGAGGAGCAGACCACACACCCATCTCCTTGAGTCCACTGCTGCTGGAACAGGAGCTTGTGAGCATCACTGAGCTGTCAGAGGTCTTCAAACAGGGCAATAGATCAGCTCATAACTTCTAAAAGGACAAAGCTCAGCTGATCTCAACACCCCTTTCTCGCACACACTGTGCGGTTGTAAGACATAGTCACATTACAATGATCTACAGGATCCTTTGTTGGAGCCCTGCCACATCCTGGCTGAGCTCCCAGAGGAGTTTGCATGCCCTGCGAAGGCAAAAGCTTCAATTCTCTGTGGCTACATTTCCCTCTCCCCGTTAGACCCCATATCCCTCCTCCCCAGACGCATTCATTGCCGTGCTGCAAGCAGACATCCCTTTTTGGTGCTGCACAAGCCGTGCTTTGCAGCACATTCAGCGGCAAGCGGTGGTGGTTTTACTTTCACAACAATAATTACTCCACAAGGCGCTTGTCAGTTATTGTGCTCCGTGGTAATCAAAACCTCCACTTTGAAAATACAGGGCGTGTTCCCGTCTGTTTGCTCTGCTCTGTGTGGGAAGATCACTCATTCATGACTCCGTCGTGCAGCCAAGTCATGACAGATGGTGGGCTGAAGTGAAATTCAGGATTCGGTGACTCATGAAATTGCTCCGGCGGCTCAGGGGAGTTTCACTCTCCCTCCCAGCACCCAAAACTGTGGCCCGGCTGCTGCTCCCTGTGCAGTGTCCCATCTTCTCGGAAAGTGTGGTTGTCCCTCTTCCAGTTTCTCGGCCAGGCACCCAACTGCGTCACGCCCCTGCAGCACCTCCTGAGCAGGGCTGGGGGCTGTGGAGGAGCCCACCCGTCTTGCTCCAGCAGTAAGGAATGGGAAGGCATTGCTGGTGATTCATCCCCATTAAGAGAACACAAACAATCCTCACCTAACTCCACCGCCGCTGGCTTCATTAACTCCCAGTTCCCTCCGTCACCGGATCCATCACACAGTAAAGCTGCACATCAGCACTTGGCACTCTCCTGGTCTTGACTCCAGCAAGCCCCCATGCAGATGGCCTCACAGAGCCACCTGAGCTCAGCCACTTAAGCCACGCTCTGGAGAGCCTTCTCCCAGTGGTCCCAGCTTGGGGGAGGTCTGAAGGGTCTGCGGGGTCTGATGCAGGGTGCTGTGATGGTCTGTGTGCCACACCAGCATTGCACAGGCAGCCACCACTGCAGCTTGCAAGTAGCAGGTCCTGGGAGCTACTACCAGAGTGGGAAGGAAGCTCTACACCATACCAGCAGTGACACCAACCCAAGCGTCTGCACATAGCCACATGGCCATTTCATCACAAGCAGAGACCACCCTTTATCCCCAGGATCATGCATGACAGTGGTCCAGCATGTACAGCACTGCCTGCTCCAGCTCACTGCAGCCCTGGAGATGTCTGTGCGAGATGAGCATTTCCAACAAGGAGTGTATCCCATGGATCCAACTTTTCCAGCCTCTGATCGTAGGACTAGGAGTTTTAAAAAACTCAGCTTCCCTGAAACCCATAATTGCTGCTATGACCCTTCTCAGTGTCGTTAAGTGTTTGCTACCAGGATGGTGACAGAAGATGTTTCCTGATCAGCTAAACCTTCAGGCACTTTGACTGAGAGAAGGGTGCATGCAAAAGGTCAAGCTCTTTTTTTCCCTGCCAGAAAATTGTTCCCAGGAGCACTGCAGGGCATATCGCCTGGACCTGGCATGCCAAGGGCTGTGGCAGTGACACAGCACATGACCTGGGTGACAAGTGTCAGCCTGAGAACTCATTTGCCTGAAGGGCAGAGGCTGCTGAGCAGAGCACAGCACGATGGAGCAGGCAGAGGTGAAACATCTCGGCTGTGGGGCCATGTAGCAGCCCACTGCACCATGACCAAGGGATGCAACACTTCCTCCCACCTCTCCAGGCAGGTCCCACAGGCAGGGACAAGAGGCTGTCCCCAGAAGGGAGACACAGCACCAGCACCCTGCTTCCAACCAGCATGAGCTGTGTGCCCAGCACGAGAAAGCCCAATGAACCAGGGCAGCTACCTGACACAGCGCCAGGCCAGAGCTGCTGAAGGCAGCAGCGACATCTCCACCACGACAGCTCATGCATAATACTGCAGTTGTCTGGCTACAGGTGCCTGAATCTAATTAGGTATTTCAGCACAACGATCATTTTAATTAAGTAAAGCCGACTGCCTCTGCTGGATGCACTCGTATCTGAAATTCCCAGGCAAATTTCCATCGCATGTCCCCCACCCTGCAGTTCATTTCCTCTGCTTTGTGAGCAGTTTGAACAACAAGCCGTTTTTCCCCAGGTACGACACAAGAAAGCCAGTCCCCACAAACCGGCAGGAGGCTCCGGAGGCAGCAGGGCTAGGACATAAAATACACATCAGGGGCTCTGCGTGCTGCAGGGCGCGTGCAGGGCTTGGGTCCGGGCTGAACACCCCATCCCGCTGACCACAGGGTGGGAGCAACGGGGCAATCTCTAACCAACAGCTTCAGCCAGGGTGGCTTTCCAGCTATAAAGAGGCTGTCAGGAGCTGAAACCAGACCACATCTTCATGTGGCAGTGAGAAGCAGCAGGAGTTAGAAGCATGAAACGCAGACTAAGAGCACAATTCCCTCCTCCTTTACAACTGGTGAAGTAGAATCAAATAAATTGCCAAAGCATCAGCCATAAGGACTCAGAGCAGTCCAACTTCATTAGAGGCTAAGCCCTGCTAACATACGTGACACATCTTATTTAACATATGCACTGCCACTGCATACGGAGGCCCCTCCATCACTGGACAGCAGACTGCAAGGGACCCCAGGAGCTGCACTGTGTTCTGGGGGGACTAGCAGAAATGTCTGGCTGTCACACACAGCCCTGCTCCAGGAGCCTTCCCACCTCCAGGCTCACCCCAACAGAGCTCCAAGAGGCTTCATCCCTTGGTTGCCCCCTCCCCAGGAGAAGGGCTGGCCCAGCAGGTACTCACTATTTCTAAATGTTGTAGGAATACACAAAATACCATCATCTCAGCTGTAAATTCACCATCTTCTTCCCCTCCAACATTCCAGAGCTGGTGCGAAGACCTCACAGCAGGTTCTAATTCTTCTACACCACATCCCCAGCCCTGCTCCCATCCCCAAAAGCCTTACAGTGAGCCTGGTGCTGCCTTTTATTCCCCAGCGGCCCTGCCCCAGGCCAATTCCTGTCACCTGGGCTGGCCCTGGGAAGCTTCCTACCCACCACCTCCCAGTACTGCTCAGGTGTGCTCAGGAGCCGTGGTCCAGACTCAGGAGTTGGGCGGGCTCACAGTGAAGAGGACAGCCTGCATCGGCTGAAACTGCTTTGATCTCCCTCATTCCCAGCCATGGGATGGAGTCTGGGAGAAGTTTGGATCTGACCAACCAAACCTGGCGGGCCAAGGATCTGCCAGGCTCCTGCCCTTGCTGCTTTGCAGGTGATTTCTCAGGCAGGAGGCATTTTTAGCCCTAAAGGGTCCATGCCGAATGGCTGCTCCTGCACATCCCCATCTCCCTGTGCAAGAGCAGCGGCAGCTCTGGGAACTCAAATCCGTCAGCTTCTGGAGGCACAAATGGTCCACAACTAACAGTTTCTTCAAAAAATCAAATAAAACAACAATATATGGAAAGACCACATGCTTTAAAGGAAATCATTGGGACTGCTTAATTTGTGAATCCAACCCTACTTAACTTTTTTTAATTACTCCCATAAAGCCAGCAGTTTCAAGCACACACACGATATTGTGAGCAGATTCAAATCTAATTAGCTGTGTTCACGTTAATTAGATTCATTGTGTATTTGATGCTCAGCTCTTCCTTCAAGTTTTATCTTGGAGCATGTGTTCATAATTAACCCAAATTTAGTGTGTAGTTAAGGCCGGTTCCGGAGGAAAGGCTCTGCTCGTGCTTTCCCTCTGGACAGTCCCTCGCATTCGTTGCCCGGGGTCTGTAAGGGATGTGGGGAGCTGGTCCTGCAGGGAAAGCGACAGAGCGATGTCTCTTTTAACTCTCACAGAGATGTGAATTGGGGCTCCAGAGAGATCTGAAGTTCACGGAGAAAACATCAAGCTTAATGAGTTGAGCCAGCACAGCCCGATGACAGTAACCCCGAGGGAGATGCTGGTGCCTCTGGGTGTTGCATGGGGGCTGCGCACTAGGACAGACCCCGTTCTGCCCCTGCTTGTGGCTGCTAGGGGCTGGTACGCTCTGGCTCTGGCAGCCTTGGAAAGGCTCATGGACTCCCGAGTGTCACCTCTGGCACATGGGTCTGCTTGGTCCTGCTCTGTGAGCACAAACAGTGAAGCAAAGGTGGGGCACCAATAGAAAGTGCAAGGTCTGACTGGATATCTGCGGGTTTCTGACTAGAAACCTCACATGCACTTCCCAATAAACATGTCTCAACCAGTTCTCACCAGTAACACCCATGGGGGTCTATGCTGGAGCTGTGCGTATCCATGGAGAGGGAGAAATGAGCCCAGGGGATGAAGGTTGATGAGGGACGTGTGCAGGAACCGATGCAAGGAGAGTGCTGGTGAGGAGCCAGCACAGAGCAGCAGCACTTGGCTCTGCTGGAGATGAGCGTCCGTGCAAGCTGGACCTGCAGCTGCCCCACGGCGAGGGGGGTGTCGGTGCGCTCCCCCACGCTGGCTCTGCCAGGGAGGGTGGTGCCTGCAGAGGGAGGCCATGCAAACTGCCCTCCTGCTGCAAAAGCAGGTGATTTCTGGGTTTAGGGCTCAAAGTGGTGCCGAGGTCCCTTGCGCTGAGGTACGCAGCCAGGCAGAGGTGCCGTGCTGGGGACACAGGGACTCCATGAGCTCAGAGAATGACATTGCTTTTGGGAAGGATGTCATTTGTATAAAGCCTACTTGGCTCTGTCTTAAACAAGCTCTTTTTTCCTTACCTTATTTCACTAGCTAAATATTTGCTCTTAAAGGACACTGCTAATTAGATTAATGTGTATTTCTTGCTTATCCAGGAGCAGGTTTGGTGGGCACAGAGATTCCTACGGTGTGAGTGCTTGCGATCTCCGAGAAGCAGCAGCATTTCCTCGGGGCTGGCTGGGAGGCACCATGGAGGGGATAGAGGGGATGGAGGGGCTGGAGGGGCTGGAGGGGAAGCACTGGCGATCAGGGAAGGCAGCAGTGAAGTTCCTGGCATTGCGTTCCCAGGCAGGGGTTCCCATGCATCGCTGCTCAGGTCCAGGGAAAACCTTCAGCCAAATCTCTTGGAGGAAAATTTGGGAAGCTGGCTTTGCCTCATCACCCTCACAAAATGGTGAAGTGTTCAGTTGCAAAAAACCCCCCATATGTAATCCTTCCTTTTTCTTTTTTAATTTGAAGCAACAGAATTATTAGCTGCGACCCAGTGACAAACCAGTCACGTCTGAAAGCCTCTCTTGTTTGAGATTCGTCAAAATAGTTTCCTGCGTAGTGATAAATGACATTATTAATTTATTTGGTATGTCTGAGCCACCAAAAAGTCTGGAGAAGTGCTATGCTGTGTTGACACTGACACAAAATAACCACAACAGGTCATTCCTGCTCTTCAAAACTGTCAGAGGAGCGAAAGAGCAGAGATTCACTGACTTGTCCTGCTCTGCACCCAGGGCGGTGCTGGGGCAGAGCCTGGCCCTGGGTACCGTTGCTGGGTGGGGACAAAGCACCTCTTTCAAAAGCAGTTTTTAAGAACAGCTTTATACAGAATAAAGCAAAAAGAACTAATGTTTAAACTCCTTTTTTTTTTTAACACGAAAAAGGTTTGTGGCTTCCTTTTCTTTGTAAGAAAAAAATTTTTTTGAAAAGACAGTCCCATATTTTTTTTTTAATATCTGTAGCCATACTCTCTGGAGTTCAAGGTATCTGGCTGCTGACAGATTCGGGTTGTCAAAGGGAACTCCTGCCAGCTGGCGCTGTGCAGGCAGCCTCCGCTCAGAGAGAGATGAACCGTACTGCAGGCAGCACCCGCAGCTCGAAGGACAGGGAGGAAAATCTTGTGGTCGGGCATTGGAACGGGTTGCCCAGGGAGGTGGTGGAGTCACCATCCCTGAGGGTGTTTAAGGACAGGTTGGATGTGGTACTTGGGGACGTGGTTTAGTGGGTAATAGGTGGTGGGGGGATGGTTGGACTAGATGATCCTTGAGGTCACTTCCAACCTTAATGATTCTATTCTATTCTATTCTATTCTATTCTATTCTATTCTATTCTATTCTATTCTATTCTATTCTATTCTATTCTATTCTATTCTATTCTATTCTATTCTATTCTAAAGATGCAAAGTCAACCCTTTGCAAGGCAAGGACTGAGGTTTCTGGTGTTGCTGATATTCTGCTCCTCCTGCCCATGCTTTAGGGGGCTGCCCTTTGCTAACTGGAGGGATCCCATGCCTGCAACAGAAGTCGCCTCCACGTACCGTGAAACCACTGGCCTAGGGGCGCGAGGGGGCTGGTGGGTGGGAGGTCTGTGGGGCTGACTCTCCTTGCCCAGGGAGCAGCCCTTCACCTCTTGCGGACCCTGGGCAAACGCTTGTGGCCAGTCTCCAGGATCTGTAGAAGCCGTTGAGAACTGTGATTGATGGATTGAGCAAGTGCGTGGCTCGTTACCCACCCCTACAATCGCCGTGGGGCCGGCAGCCATAAGCAGTGCTGTGGTTCCCGCAGCACTAACGAGTGCATCTGAGTGGAGGGGCCAGAGACCCTGGCCGAGCCCCACGGCAGAAGGGGATGGTGAGGTGACCCAGCACCCCTGAAGTCACCTCGGTCCCCTCTTGGTGCTCTGCTCTGAGCTCCAATTCTGCCTTGTGTCCTGTTCCCCAGCCCTTCCAGCCATCTGGCCGCTGAGCCGTGTCTCGCTGCTTCCTCCACCCTTGGTGACATATGCCAAGTTCAATACAGCTTCTTCTACAAAGTTAAACAAACTGTGAGTCTGACCTTTTCTAGGCCAAAAAAAAAAAAGGAATAGAGAGAAAGTCCTTGGTCTGTTGAGAGAAGCAGCATCCACAGATAAAACAGATGTGGTAAAGCAGAATAGAGTCGGCTGGACACCTTTTGACACAGTCATTTCAGCCAAAAAAAAATGGTATTTCATCAAAATCTTCCAGCGGAAGTTGTGAATCTGGGTATAACCTCACTTCAGAAGAAAGAAGAAACACATTGCCTACGAAACTCCCAATCTGCTCGTTTGTCCCTTTTAGAACAGAAAAGGGGATATTTGTCCTCCTCCTCGGTGGCATTTCCTTTATACTTTAACAAGCCCCGGTACAAGTTTGGAGCAGGTCTGGAGATGGCATTGGGGGGGGTGTGGGTCGGAGGGTGTGTGTGTCAAATATCTAATTAGAGTAAAAATTCAGATTTCTGCTTTCTGAATGAATAAATTTCAGTGTACTGTGGCAAATCTTCAACTTCTTTTTGCCCTGAAGACTTTTCTGGGCAGGGGAAATGTAAGAAATGCAAGCTAAAGTCCATTTCATCCCAGTTTCACAAACCTTGGCCAAGTCAAAATGACTTATTTTGGGGTGGAGGAGAGAAGGGCAGCAATTTGCTTCATTTCCCTATATTGCTAACAAAATTCAAGTTATTTCCACGAGTTCTTTGTCAAAACGAGTTTCTCCTGGATTTTCAGAAACCCCCTCTGCGGTTCAAGCCTTCCTTGCTGTTTCCCGTCAGCGTGTGCTGCCCAGCTCCCTAAAAAAGCATTGCAGTAGGCTGGGCATCTAGCTATAGAAATCAATACGAAGTTCATCTTTGCAGGTGAGTCTTCCCTGGTATGCTGTACGGGGGGACCCAGGAGCGCACAACCGCTGCGACAGCACCCCTCTTCCAGTGCCCACAGGGGAAAAATAAACCTTCCCCCCGAAACAGCCTCACCCGGGACTGTTCTGCCCCGTGTTATACAGCGGTTGTTTTGCTGCAGGTTATTTTGTCAGAGATTGCTTGGCACTGGGGTCAGAGGGGTGCGACACCAGGGGGATGGGCTAAGGGGGGTCCAGCATCCCAGGGGCTGCTCGGATGTTGTGCCCTCCAACCAGCACACCTGGTGTGGAGGCTTCATAGTTTTTCCCTTCTGACGGATCGCTGGGTGATTTTTCTTTGCTTTGGAACGAGATGCAGAAAGCTTGACAAATGGCAAGGAGAAAAATTTCTCACACCAGAATAATTCAATTTTATTGTAATTCCTCGCTACGCACTGCACTCCCTCGAACTTGCTGTGGGGTGAAAATCACTTGATGGAGAGTATAACACACAGAAAGCTCAGCAAGCTCCCTGGAGCTGCCTGTGCTCTCATCCGCCCTCGCTCCCAGCCTCGGCCGCAGTCAGGGTGGGAAATGCAAGCAAAAATGGCTCTGGGTGGTGTGAGCTTGGTGTCTGCGCCCCAAAATCCTGCTCTGTGGGCTGGAGCTGAACAGGAGCCCCACAGATCTCCAGCAAGCGTGCCTTTCCTTGGCAAACACCCAGCTGGTCCTCACTCTGCAGCTCCAGCCATGGCCACGTTCCCTTCTGGGGAATGGCATGTTCTGCTGAAAATTTCTGCTGGAATTTCTGGTGAATGAAAAGTTTCCCAGTCCTCCCAGTTTGGGAGCTGGAGGTGCAGGACAGTGACCGTTCCCCCATATCACGTGGGGCAGGGAGAAGGGTGTTAAGCCCTTTGCTGTGCTCTGCCGTTAAGAAGGACACAGAAACAGCAGGGAGCACTAGCTTTATTTTTTTTTTTGGCAGTTTATTACTAGAAAGTCCAAGGGACACTCCAGGCAATCAAAGGAGGATAAAAATTGCTTGGAAAGAAAAGTCAGCCCACCATTCCCTTGTGTGATTATTTTCAGCTCTTTGGACCAAAAAAAATCAATGCTGGAGTGTGGAAAGCCATGGTGTACGAGCCGAGCAGAGACACCCCCTGCTTGGGGTGACGCCGTCTCCCCCCCACGCACTCCCCGGCAGGACGGGCAGCATGAGACAGGCAGTACAAGACAGGAGAAGCTGTGCAGGGGAGCTCTCCTTCAGCCCCCTGGAGTGAAAATCCAGCCCCCGTTCATCGCAGGGCGGCCCCCGTTGGTCGCAGGGCATTGCTCCCCGCCGGTGGCACGGCACAGGGTAGCCCAGGGGCCTCCCGGGTGGTGGTCGGCAGTCCTGGGTGATGACTCCCTGTTGACGGCAATTTCTAGCCTGGCCAATTTTCCTGCCCCTGAAGTTATGCTTTATTGATGTTAGGTAGCGCGATGGTTTAAAACTGAAATGCCATGTCATGCTTGGATCGGTGACTTACCAAAACCTGGGAGGCTAAATACACTGAATTTGCAGAGTGACCTTCACCCGCCGAGCCAGTCTAAGTCGGCAGGAGATCGCAGCCACGGCGTTACGCACTGGGGAAGCCGGGGCGCTGGATTTTAGCTCCTTGACGTATAAAGGCATTCATGGAGCGGGCAGAGGAGCCCGGGGGGGTGCGGTGGCAGGAGGTGGGTGGTACGGGCAGTCCCTGGCAGGGACGGCGGGTACCACAGATGCTGTGCAGTTTTGGAAGGAGGCGGACTCGCCGATTTGGCTGGCCTGAGGGAGAAAAGACCGTCAGCCTTGCTGGTGTGCGGGAAGGTGAGGTGTGGGTAAGGCGAGGGGCGCGGGAAGGTGACGCTGCCCTTCCCTGGCTGTCACAGCTGGATGCTGCCTTGCCTCAGACCACTCGCAGTATCTCTTCCCTTTCCTAATAGGATTTGGGAGCTTAGCTACCTCTGTGCGGTAATGACAGCTCACCCCAGAACCTTTCAGGCATGGCTGCTTGGCTGCCTAAAAGCCTGGAAAACTGCTAATGAAAACTAATTCCTGCCGGAGCCGTGGCGCCCTGTGCACCTCGGGAGGGTGGTTGGGCTGCACACAGGGCCACGCTGCCCGCAGGGACTGCCTGCTGCCCCCACACCGCCCCGCAGCACGGGGGTCCTTCAGGGACAGCAGCCGCTCGCCTCGCGCCCATGCCACCCGTCCCGCTCCGCAAGGCTCTGCCTCCAGCACAGCCCTCCAGGGCGCTGCAGAAGGGTGGGAGCACCAACCCCTGCTGCAGAGCCCTAGCCAGGAGGGCGTTTCTAGCAGTGGGGGGGTTTTGATCTCACAGAAAAGGCTGAACAAAATTCAGAGGCCAGAGCATTTCTGGCTGGAGATAAGGACGATGTGAGTGTGAAAAACCTTCTGGCTTTCCTACACCCAGGGCCTGGCATCCATCCTGACCTCCTTGCAGATGCCCACAGAAAAGCTCATGTTTTATTTAGCCCTCTTGGCCTCCTGGAGCAGTATTTCCTCCCCCCAGCTCCCTTGGCTCAGCTGTTCCCCCCTCCTCTCCTCCAACACAGCCTGCTGCCCCGAGCGCCTGCCCTCGGTCCCCAGTCTCTCCGCCGCGGGAGCGCAGTGCTACAGGCAGCCTCTCTCTGCCCTGCGAGTGCTGCTGAGTCTAGAGAATGTTTTGTGGGTTTTTCCTCCAAAAAAGAAGACGAACCGTGCAATTATTATCCTAATGGATGTGACGCGTTCTCCACGCGCTGACACATAACATATGGCGCCAGATTATATCCCTCTAAATGATTCATGCAGTTCATCACCACCGTGATTATCTACTCCTTTCCAGAGCTGTGTCTTCTCATGCAGCCACAATTCATGACCCCCCCTCCCCATGGCCTCTCCTGGGCTCCAGTTGCTGCGGCTTTTTCAGCCTCAGGTAGACGTCAGGTAGCTTTACCCATTGTACCAGTCATCTCCAGCCAGGCTACTTGTGCAGAGCAGCCAGCCCACGGAGCAGGGATGGCTTGTCTTCACTCCTTGCCTTTCAACAGCACCCTTTGGCCAGGCCAGGGTTTCCCCGCCAGCACCTTTGTGACGAGGCTGCAAGGGCTGGGACGCACATCCCACAGGTGAGATGGTTGGGAGCAGTTTACCCACGAGAAGAATTTATTACTCCTACAATGGAAAATTCCTTCAAGGAAAAAATATTCATTGAGATGCAAATTCACCATCCTCTCTGCAGAAAATAAACCTATTTTCCCTGCACAAAGCTCCAGTAACCTATTTGTAAGAGCACCGCTCGACAGAGATATCTCCGGCTCCCCAGGAAAGCCAGTGCACATTAGCACGGAGCAGTGTATGGGAACAGAGAGCAGCATCCCGGCCTTGCTTATCCTTGGGACATTTGAGAAAGAATTAATACAATTTAACTTTTCTAATTCACACATTTTGCTGGGGAACTTTAAATGGGTTTTTAATATAGAAGCCTGTCTGCAGCATGTGAATCAAGAGGGCCTCTTGGGGTGTTTCCCAACCAGTCTGCTTTAATAGGAAAACCACACCACGGTGACACGCAAAGCCTCACATTAGGGGAGGCAATGTAACGGTGCTATATGCTGCTCACTCATAACCAAGAGCTAATTACCCGATGAATGCTGTGGGAATAGAACTGGTAGCAAATTATTAAAGATACTAAGGACAAAAAGCTCTGGAAAAAAAAAAAAAAAAGCATTGCTCAGATGGCAAGTTAAGTACTCAAATGTTGGGAAAGGCCAGATTTGTGGTTCCTGCACAACTTTAATTTTGCTCCATGTGCACTGGAATGAGAGAAAAGCCCCAGGAGAAAGGAGTAAGTGATCATTTAAACTAAACACTGCATCGCAATGTAAATGGGGGCAGAACGAAGGTCAAACCAACTACCATAAAACTGGCCTTGCCTAGTTTCTGAAGCTTGAGCTCGCAGCCTTTTAACGGAGACTTTGGTGAAATTTCCCCAACCTCTTTTCCTCTTTTCTTTTTTTTTTTTTAGTTTTCCAATGGTTGAACCCCCCCACCCGAGCGAAAGGAGGGGTGATGTGCGGAGTCTTCCCTTGCCTTCACCTCACCAAGCTGGCTGACTCGCAGGGCAGGGAGCAAGGCTAACAGCTCCAGTCCTTGACTGACAGCTTGTATTGGGTTTGCCTGGCAAGGTTTTGGTAGCGGGGCGGGTACAGGGGTGGCTTCGGTGAGGAGCTACTAGAAGCTTCCCCCATGTCTGATAGAGCCAATGTCAGCAGCTCCAAAACGCACCTGCTGCTGGCCATGGTCAAGCCCATCAGTGATGGTAGTAGTACCTCAGGGGTAACACGGTTAAGAAGGAAAAGAAAAACCCAGGAGCAGTGTTTGTAGCCAGAGAGAGGAGTAAGAGATGTGAGAGAAACAATTCTGAGGACACCCAGGTCAGTGGAGGAGGAGGTGCTCCAGGCACCAGAGCAAAGATTCCCCTGCAGCCCGTGGGAAGGACTCACATTGGAGAGGCTGGTGGAGGATTGTGTCCCAGGAAAGGAATCCCATGCTGGAGCAGGGGAAGAGTCCTCCCGCTGAGGAGGAAGGAGCAGCAGAGACAACATGTGATGAGCTGACCACAGCCCCCATCCCCCTGTGCTGTTGGGGGGAGGAGGGAGAGAATTTGGGAGTAAAGTTAAGCCCAGGAAGGAGGGAGAGGTGGAGGAAGGTGTTTTCAAGATTTGGTTTTATTTCCCATTACTTTACTCTGATTGGATTGGTAATAAATTAAACTAATTTCCCCAAGTCAGGTCTGCTTTGGCCATGATGGTAACTGGTGAGTGACCTCTCCCTGCCCTTACCTCAACCCACGAGCCTTTCATTATGTTTTCTCTCCCCTGTGCAGCTGAGAGGAGTGACAGAGTGGCTTTGGTGGGCACCTGGCCTCCAGCCTGGGTCAACCCACCACACAACTTCAGCAGGGTTTTCGGATTAATAAACCTCTGCTGACAGATCTATCTCATCAGACAGAAGCCCTTGTTATCCAAATCGCTCCTCTGCAGCTCCGGGCCTGAATCATTTGTCTCTTTCTAAAACACACTGAAAGGCCATCAGTTGCCAAAGCCATTTCTGGGCAGTTTGTCCTCCTGGGGCCATGCTGCTGCCTGGAGCTTGCCTGCCCACTGCCCTGCCTCTGATGTGCAGGGTGCCGGAGTCATTATAGGAGGTGTGACCCACCCCCCTCCCTCTGGCCTTCCTCCAGCCTGGGACCTCTCCTCCTCACTGAGTAAAGAAATCAGCACCGTGCCAGCTTCTCCTGAAGAGCCCAGCAAGTGCCTGTACACTGTTTGCAAAGAGCCTCGGATGTACCTCAGCCGTACCCCTATTAGCTCTCAGTCTGAAATCCTCTGAGAAATCATACAGGAACCTTCCGGGCATTTGAAATTAAATATAACCCAAGTTTGCAGCTACCTGGGCTTCCGCGGGGAGCTGTTGTCTCACCGCACGGTCTCCAGCTGGGCGTTCCCTATACAGTCCGTGGGCTCCAACCATAAACTGCACACTGAGACCATGGCATCGTCTCAGCCCTGACATGTTTGTGTGCAAGAGGGTATTTCAGGGTACCACCAGCCTCTGGCCAGAGCTGCAAGCCAAAGCAGCCACCAGAAGCCTGGCCAGAGCCACTGATTTAAAAATATTTATCTCTAGTAAATATTGCTTAACATCCTTAACGTAAGTTTAAAAATTAACTGGGAAGTATTTCCCCCAGCAGAGGAGCAAGAAGAGTAATTAGCAATAAAAAGCAAGAGCCACCAAGAGCCAGAGTGGGAAAATAGACAGCAATCAACGTGAAAGGCAGCGAATCGATCTGCGAAGCAAAAGCGATGAGCAGAACAAACCCCTGGTCCAAGGGAAACGGCAGAGGGGGATTTTCAAGCTCTGAAGGAAGCCGAGCAGCGGGGAGCTGGGGACCATAACCCAGCACTGTACTGACGGGGGAGAGGCAGAAGCAGACAGTAACTGTTCCTGCTTTTCCTACGGAGTGCAGCCAGCCAGATGCTCAGGCGTGCCCTGGCAGGACCAGCCTTGCCCCCCCCCAGCTCCCTGTGAGCTCCCGGCCCCCATCCCACTGCCTCCCAGGGGTGATCATTCCTGCACAGCCGGCAGCCTGCCAGCTCCTCCACACCAGCTCTGTATAATTGCTCTTGCAGCTATAAATAATCTTTATCTCCCTCTCCGCTCTTCCCATGACGTTCCCGGGGATGCAGCGGCATGGCTTGCCCGTGACTCAGCCCCTCGGCGCTGCTCAGCCCCTGCCACCGTGACTCTGCCCGTCCCTGGGGCACCAGCACCTCTCTGGCAGGAGGCCGAGCGGCCAGGATGGGCCGGGGACGATGGGGAGGTGGCTTTGTCCGGTCTCTATAACCATGAGAACCTCGTACCAGCCACATACCACGTCCACAGGGATGGATTTGGAGGAAGGGGAAGGAATTTCAGGGAAGGAGGCTCTTTTTAGTGAGTTTTGTTTGCCAAGGGGAAAAAAAGAGAAGGAAGAAAGGGGGGAGAAAAAAGACAAATGAGCATTTCCTTTCCCTCCTACTGATGGAAGCAAGGAGAGCTTGAGGTGATTTGTCTCCACATTTGGTTTGTCTAGAAGGAAAGCGCTGAAAACCTGCTGTGTTCTCACCAACTCCTCCCCTTGCTGTGAGAAGGCATCACTTGACTCCAATGGTTGGTGTCCCTCTGAGGGCAGTGCCTGCCTTCCCCTGGCATCAACGGCAGCAGGAAGACCATACTGGGGGGTGTCCAGGGGGACAAGCAGGGGGGTGTCTGACAAGGGTGCAGCAAGCGGTGCTGGGGATGGCAGCAGGAGCTGGGCACTGTCCCCATACTCATTTTCCCACAACGTGCCAGGTTGTGGCATCTTGGGGGCATTTCTGGACCATGGCTGGAGCTCATGAAGCAAGGTGCATCATGAGCTTGGCCAGCTCCTCACCCCAGCCCTTACCTGGGGCAGGTTTGGACAGGGATGCACCCCAGGGAGCCCATGGGGACAGGCAGCCACTAACAGGCATGAAGAAACCTCACAGTGGAATCATTGCTCTCTGGAGAGCCACTTTTTCAGCAGCAACTGTGACATTCAAAGTCATTTTTTCCCCTTCCATTTAAGGAGATACCAATACAAAACGAGCACAAGACCACATTGTGGCCCCATTTTTCACTTTAGAGGAAAGCAAGAATTACACCATTTTCTAGGAAAGTCACAATCCAAATGCCCAGAGTTTGAAAAACAATTTTCTCCCTGAAGACAACAGCTTTCATCACTATCAGCTGGGGATGAAAACCCACAAGGCTTTCCACAGACAATTTCCTGGCTCTTTGGGAACATCAGCCCCCACTGGGTGCCTGAGGGTGCTTGGTGTCACCCCACTCAAGAGCACAGCCTGGTGTGTCCTCTCCCTGGGCACCCAGCCCTGCCTGCTGCCCACCCACCAGAGCAGCCCAAACCATCTGGTAATTGGGAGCTAACAGAATCCATTTGCAATTACCTTCCCCCCCCCCCCCCCCNCTGCCCTGGAAGGCTGTGCTGTGGGCTGAGAGCAGCATCTGAAATTATCAGAGTTAATTCCCTATGGCTCTGTTTATTAGGCCAGAGGACTTCCCCAGAGTAATCAAACCCCGCCAGAAATTGCATTAAACCCACAAAACAAACACTGGTGTTTGCAGCACAAAGCCCTTCCTGTCTCATTAAGATCAATTAGGTTGTCTTGAGCAAACTTTCCCCCTTCTTTCTGCTAAGCCTGGACCATTAAGCCCATCCTCCATCTAAACAAGCTCAACAGCAAATCTGAAGGTGAAAAATACCCATGCATCACTGCCATCCCTTCCAGGTAGGCTGTCTCCAGAGCTGGTTGTAAAGATAAAGGCATCAAGGTAGGGTGGGTATCAAGGACATCTCTGTCACAGTCCTTTTTCCCCTGAAAAGAGATACACACAGGCAAGACATCTCCTCTCCATTGCTCTCAAGACCATCCCAGCTCACCTGCCCCTGGCACAGGCTGCAGGACCTTCTCTGGGTGGGTAGGGTGGGCTGACAGGCAGCTCAGTCTGGGTTAATGCCTCATGGTATTTATTGGAGGCCACAACAAAGTCTTCTAGGGCCAAAAGTCCCAGCTGGTGTAGAGCAGCATGGCTCATCTACAGTAATGATTTACACGGAGCATCTGCTGCAAGGGGAAGGGAGGAATACATTAAAGCACTGTAAATTCAGGTGGGGGAGCAGCCCTGGCAGCCCCAGCGCCCCAGCAGCCGGGGTTAGCCATCCCTGGCAGCGTGTGGAGTCCTAGGGGAGGACAGTCCCAAGAGAGAGAAGAAAGGAAGGAGAAGGGGTGTTGGCTGGTCCCCTGGCACCAGCTGTGAGTGGCCTGGAAGAGCTGCTGTCCCACCCTGTGTCCTGACCGTGGTGGGCTGCACACAGCAACCGAGCTGCTGCAGCCCAGCCTGGGGGGGGGGCGCTCCGAAGCACCAGGGGAGCTGGGGTCCCAGGCCCACAGGACTGTGCGCATCCCTTCTCTCTGGACCATAAGGACCACGTGCAAATTCCCAGCCTGGCCCCAGCAGCTGGAGGCAAGCACTCACAGCAGGGACTTTGACTGCAGACCCTTAGGTCTGCATCCCTGCACCCCCCGCTTCCCTGCTGTGTAACAAGCCCACTTTATCGCAGGCATGGCTGAGCATCACACAGAGCTGAGCAGACGTGGCTTTGCTGAGAGCCAGCAAGAAAAGGAAAGACATAATTAAACTCCTGACTCTGGCTACAAACATTGCATAATGAAATTAGCCCCCCGGTCCCAGGCTGTGAACTTCCTGCAGGCGGGCACAGACTGCAGCAGCACCCCTTCGAGACTACAGCAGCAGTGCCAGCTCACGTTCGGGGCATTCACCGGCCCTGCTCAAGGCTGGGCATCCTCTAAGTGCTCCACAAAATCACTCCCCCAAACTGCCAAGGGCTTGTGGGTGCAGCGCAACCTTGGGGGGTTCCCACGGGGAGGGATCTCTCTGCACCCGAACGGGGACAGCAGGCTCATGCCCTCAGACAAGTGACCTATTTCCATCAGACTTAAAGACGGTAGGATTTCTGCAGGGGTTTCCAAATTGCCCCAGGTTCAACTGGAACAGGAGGTTTCCAGCGAGCGCAGCCTGGCGCAGGAGCACGTACATGCTAGGCAGGAGCACGTACATGCTAGGCAGCGCCCGGATCCTGCTGCTCCGTATCCCCAGCCATGGCGAGAATGAATTTGTGATTGCTTGTGAGCCTGGGAAGTCACTCAGAGAGGATGCTGCAGGGGAAAGATGATGTTAATTCAATGGGGAGGGTGCCTGTGTGTTGCTCGGGGGTAGAAAAGGAGGAGGGGGTGGAGCTGCCCCCAACAGATCTGGGAACCACAGGAGAATCTGATAGGATTTCAGCTGGAAGGCAAATAGCATCAACTAGCCTCCAGAGATTGTTTGTTTTCTCAGTAATCTTAACATGCAAGAACTGGCAAATAAACAGCAATTTTAGAGAAATCAAAAAGTCTCTTTTTTCCTCTTTTTTTTTTTTTTTTAACCCAGAAGCGGTGGCTGTGCAGGCTAGGTGCTGCAAGGGATGCCTGCAAAGGGTGGACCAGGACTCCCGCAGATGCAGGAAAAATGACAGGCTTATGTGGCCTGCTTAGAGATATAGACTTAAAAATGAAATTAGAGCCTGGTTCTGCCCTGGGGTAGGATATTCCTCCTCCGGTGTGCTTACCTCGGCCCTCTGCGCCATCCCTTCGCCGGCACAGCCGTGCAGGCGAGAGGTAGCATCTCTGCCCTGAGGGTTGGGTGCACAGGCACCTTTGCTGGGACTAAACCAACACAGCAAAGCTGCCACCAGGAAAGAGTCAGGAGCAAATGGTGTCACCCACACAGGCACTTGCATTTTCCCCTTCCACCAGCAAAGCTGTGAAACACCTTGATCCCACATGGAGGATGTTTGCTGAATCCTACTGTGAAAGTTTGGTGCAGCCCAGAGGGCCTGTACTTGCAAGGACACAGGGAGGATGAAGCAGAAGAGAGCTCCTGTCAGTTGCACATGAAGTAATGGATGAAGCAAAAGAGGCATGGTGGAGTGCTCAGGCTGTTTTGAAGAGCAGCCTCTGCACTGAGCCCAGGAGAAGTCCTCAGGGATCCACACTGGAGGGTGAGAAGTGTGAGGTGCGTTCGCAAATGGACAAAGTCGTCGGCTGAAAAATTGAGTGTTTGCAACTAATTATTTTCAGAAACTGACCAGCTTTATGGCTGGTTGAATAATATTCATCAGATAAATTATTCATCATTTCTTTCCACTGATCAGCAAATCAATTAGCCACAAACCTCTCTTCAATTATTCATCCAGCTCCAGCAGGATAAATGGGGAGATTTATGACACAGACAGCCAACTAACATATTTCCAAACAGGGACCTTAAAATCCTTAAACCTTGTTCTGAACTGGCTCAAATGGCCCGGCGCTTTGACTCTCTGAGCTCAGGTCCTGTGTGCTGCCTGCTCGGTGATGTCCCCTGCCACCCAGCATACCTGGGAGGTGAGGCAGCGTGCGCCTGCGGGCACAGGACACGGAGAGGCACGGGTCTCGGGAGATTCAGCAGGGCTCACCACTGATCTGGAAACACAGATGTGCTCCACGCTGAGGAAAACCGTAGGTATGGCCACGGCAAATACAAGGTCCAGCGCAGAAGTAACGGGGTAAGCAGCCCGCGGTGTGCCTGAGGCCAGGTGTGGTGGTGTACAACCCTCTCCAGCTGAAAACTCCACGGATATGGGCCTGTTGGAAAGGTGCGTGTCTGCAAATTAACCTCTACTGTTATAATTCACCGTAAAAGCCATTCCACACCAAAATTAAGGAGCGTTGACAATATTACGCTGCGCAGTAAACGCAAGTAAGAGTTATTATATTAACAAATAGTCAACTTAGCATAAGAGCTGGCTTTGCCTCACTGCAGAAGCAACCTCAGAGGTTGTGTAAGTGGAGCACTACTCAGCGTAAGTGTGATAAGTGACCAGGACTGCACAGAGAGAGCTCTAATTTGCCCTGCTTAGCAAGACTTCCCATCCCAACTATATTGGTGCTCCAACTCAGAAGTGAGGCCTTCCTGCCGTGCCCGGCACAGCCACAGGTCCCCCATAGCAATCTACAGCATTGCTCATTAATATGATTGGAAATTAAGGTTGTGGCTGGCCTGCATAGATAAAGCGGGTCCAGATGTAGGAGGGCAGCTGCTGTATATGCCAGGCAAAGCTGCTTTTCCTGCAGCAATGTAGGAACAGGCGCAGGAATAGCAAGGCCCTCCAGGGGAAAAGCATCACTCACAGCTTTGATTGATCTGGTTAGTGGATTAAGCTCATATTCATATAAACACACTTGCTGCCTTAATCTGTTTTCATTCAGCTGCCTGAGAGGGCCCCCTTCCCACATAGTCGCATCCATAACCGCGCAGGGTTTGTTCGTTTGGAGCAGCTTTGGCTACAGCAAGAGCTGTGAAGGCGCCCACCTCTGCTGGTGCTCGCAGCCTCCCCTGGGGATGTGTGCTCAGCTTGGCATGGTGACCTGCGACAGAGCAGCCTCCAGTCTTTACCCCAAGAAACTGTTGGCTCTGGGGTCGATAATTTTCCAGTTGTTAGCACCTCAATGTAGAGGAACTGTAGGCACATCAGGGGGCTGAGCCAGTCAGCCGTGTCAGGGGTAACTGGTGCTTGAGAGGCAGTGGGAGACTCTGGGCCAGCCAATTCTGCATCTCACAAGCATCCCCCATTCACGTCACGAAGGGTCAGCGATTTCCTTTGCAAAGAGTGAAGGTGCATCAGTTCCCTCTTTGCAAAAAGTGCTGTGAGCCTGCAGGTAGGAGGGCTGCGAGCAGGGCTGCAGGCTGGCATCCCTCTGCCCTTCCCCTTTCAGTGCCACACATCCTCAGCAATGAGGACAGCTAACCAAGGAGCCACTTCTCCTGGGTCACCGGTTCTGCACCCTGGGAAACAAACTGCGGCTGGATGACCGGGACAGGACTCACCACACTTCAAGCAGTCAAAAGCCAAAGTCTGTGGAGTTAAGAGGTTTCATAGGGCAGTTCCTATCCCTGCCACCCACACGTAAAGCCCACCTAGGGTAGGGTGCCTTCAGCGTCACTGGGGTCAGAGCTGCCACAGCAACGCCCCCGGCGAAGCATCGTACCTGTGGCTGGGCAGGGCTGGGAGAGACAGGAAGGGATAGCAGGGGCGGGAGGGGGACTGGAAAATTGATTCTGAGACAGGGCACCTGCCTGGCCTGAGTTCCCCATGGCATGGTGTGGGACCTCTGCTGTGGGGGGACAACCTGTGGGGTGGAGGAACAGACTGGGCAGCCCTCTCCTCATTTGCCAGCAGAGCAGCTGAGCCATGCCCAGACACAGCCAGGAGAAGGGCATGAGGACAACGTCCTGGACTCCAGGACCGGTGACAGCTCCCCAGCATGGTGACAGACAGTCCTGGGCTCTGGCACTGCGACCAGCTCCAGGGGCTGGGGCTGAGGACTCCGGGGCTCTAGGACTGACCGCAGCCCCCAGGGCTGGGGATGGAGACACGGGGGTGGAAGCAGGGGTTTGGTCTCTGATGTTGCCCTTAGGTCCCAGGGAGGGGGACAGGTGTCCCGAGGTCCAGTCCCAGCCTCCAGCGACGCAGGGACAGGATCCCGGAGGACAGGATTGCTCTAGGGTGCCAGGACCGGGGATGGGGGACCCCGGCCGCAGGATGGCGGTGGAGGAAACCCCAGCTCCCGGCAGCGGGGGTCCCGGGGGACCGGGCTGTTCCCGGGTCCTGCGGACAGAGCGGAGGGCTCCGGGGATGGGTGTCCTAACCCCCGCCCGGCGGCCACCTGTCTCCCCCCGGCGGCGCGGAGCGGAGGGGGCGGTGGGGACGCCCCCCCACCCCCGCTCC
>VWZZ01006918.1:530692-606114 GCA_013399095.1 Psophia crepitans
GCACCGGGGGACCCTGCCACCCCCGCGGCACGGCTGCGAGCATCCCCCCTTGCGTTATTGCCTCGCCGGGCTCCGGACGCGGCACAAGTTTCCCCCGTTGCGGTCCCACCGGGCACCGTCTCCCTCCAGCCCTCCCCCCCCGCCGTTCTGNGGGATGGGGCTACCCCGGGCTGCGTGTGCCCCCCCCGCCAGCCGCTCGCCCTCCCCTCCGCTCCCGCATCGCTGAGCCCCCGTGGGGGAGCGGCACGGGCCGGGGTCCCGCTCGGGCAGCGCCGCGCACCGTCCGACCGCAGGGGGGGAGCCCCGAGAAGGAGGGCTGGCGGGTGGGTCGCGGGGGGACAGCAGAGCCGGGTGCTTGGGCTGATGCGGGAGGAGCTTCTGTTGCTTTTGGACCAAACTTGGCTGCGGGAAACGTGCCCTCAGCCCGGGAGCCGCGAGCTGGGACCCGTGGGACGGGGGTGTCCCCAAAGGGCATGTCCAGAGCCTCCTGCTGCTCGGGGTGCTGGGCGCCTCGCCTTGGCGGTGGCCATCCTGATCTCAGGGATGCTCTCTGGCTAGGCCTCAGCCGGAGGATGTGAGAGCCGTGTCTGATCTCTGTCCTCCCCGGGGAATGTGAGCTCCCTCCAGCCTTGCTTGCAGCGGGCTGGGTGCCGGCAGGCTTGCCTTGCGGGCAGCGATGCTCCTGGTCTCCACACTGGAAACCCTTTCCCTTTGCAGTCGACCTCAGAAAGCAAGTGTGGGAGCGGTGGCACGACCTAGGGAGAGGTGGCACAGCCCGGCAGTCAGCACGCACCCTGGGGCATGGTGAGGGGGTCACCCCTCCCCTGGAGACGCTGAACGTGTTCTGAATGGGACCTTTCCCTCCCCTGCCCCACTAGCAGAAGCACTGCCCACGCACAGACCTGATGTGCATGGGAGGCTGTGGGTATTGTCAGGGGTCCTGCCTTGCCAGCGCTGTCAGGGGGGGTTTTTACGGGGGAGGGGGGCAGAGGGCATTATTTCTGCACCTGGAAGATCTCCGTCAGCAGCCTTTTCCCCCATTTTCCTCTGTGGTGGCAGGCTGTCCCCATCCGTTGGGCAGACAGGCTGTGCAGCTGAGCCGTGACTTGCCGTGGGCGTGGGGTATCCATCCGTGGCTCTGCCGGAGCCCACGCAGAAGTTGTGTTCAGCCCCGCGTGTCGCCTGGGGAGCCTGATTTGATGCTCCTGAGCTGGAGGGGGTTCAGATCCAGAGTCCTCGCTCTGGACACGCTGCTGTCATACTTCTTCTCTGGCAGCAGGGCAGCTGGCACAAGGGTTCGGGTGTCCCACGGTTGTTTTTGCCAGGAATCTGTGTGCCTCTTTAGTTGTCAGCTGCCTTCACCTGTGCCCACCGTAATGCCCAGTCCCAGTACCATCCCCTCCGCATCTCCCCAGCCACCTGAACCCTGTGGGTCCTGGCCAACTCCTTGATCTGACGCTGTGCCAGACTGCATTCAGGCTGCGGGATGTCCACCCCGTGGCTGCACATCACAGGTGGCACTTGCCATCTTCCCCGGGTGCCTGTTGGGTGCAGAGGGTGCCCTGGGCTCATCTGCAAGAACGGATGTGAGTGCAAGCGTCTGATCACTGCATGCAAAATCCTCCTCCAGAAATCCCTTCTCCTGAGCATCACTGACATAAGGTGAAAAAAGCACGGATTCTGCAATTTTAGGGCTCTCTACAGGTTTTGCTGCAACGAACAGTAGACCGGGCTGAATATAAAACGGATTTTTCTCTGGTTCCCAACGCAAAGCTTTTGCCATCAGAATGAAAACAGGTATTTGGCTGCATGCTTAAGCCAGTTTTACAGAAAATTGCCTCTGGTTAAGACATTAGCAGTACTAGGATCTCCAGCCCTGTCCTTTTTACCTCTGTGGCTTCAAAGGCTGCCTGAGCGCAACTGTTCTTAAACTCCCCTGGACCTGGCAGAGCCAGGGTTGCTGCCAGAGAGGTATCCCCCTGCTCCCTTTAAAAAATAATTAAGGAAATAAATACAAAACACCCTGCAAATGCTGGAGGAAGGTTTCAGAGTGGTGAGCTGAGGAAGCAAGCGTGGCTTGGCACAGCCCGCGGTTGGAGCTCCAGTCTGGAGCCCGAGTCCCCGACACCGCGTCCCTGTGTCCCCATCTATCTCCCGGCGCCCTGCTGCGCACTGCTGGCACTCCCAGGAGCTCTTCAAAGGAAACTCAGCGAAGGATCTGGGCCCCAGCTCCTCTGCTGCCTCGCCGTGGAAAGGCGGCCACAGCAGCAGCGGGATATCCCCCAGGAGCACCGTGTACAGGCACATACGACCTGGGGGACAGCGCTGCTTGTTCAGTTATTTAGCACAGAGATCCAGAGAGAGTGTGTTTCCCTGCGCCTGTTCTGCTGCTTTAACAAATTGATAGGTTGCCACTGATATTTTGCTGTGGGCCACATAAAAGCACAGCCCAGCACTATGGTGGAGCTCATAATCTTCCTGGTTTTTATGGACTACTGGGACCGTAACACTGCCCAGGGGTGGTGGCAGGAGGGGGGGTGCAGGTCTTGCCACAGGCCCGGGGTGTCCCCGTCTGTGCGCAGGGGGATGGGAGCGTGCTGGCCCCGAGAGCCACGGCAGGGCTCTGTGAAGCACAGCTCCCTGCGCGCTCCCTCTGCCTTCGCAGCTTGCTGCTTGCTCTCTGACAAGTAGCTTCGTGTGTAAATGGGGATTTCTTCAAAACTCCTGGGAGGAGCAGCTGGCAACAGAATAGCTCTGTGGCAAAAATGTGTGTGTGTGTGTGTGTGTGTGTGTGAACTCCATTCGGAACGGGAGAGGGAAAACATCCAGAGTTACGGAACTAATCCAAACGGAGTTGGCTTTCATCTCTCTCTGCAGCATCCTTTGTGGAAGGCATTTGCATTTCCCCAAAGCCAGTTTCTCCCTCCCTGTCCCTTAAGCAAATCTGGACATATAGAGCAGGGGAAAGTCTTTTCACAAGGTGAGGGGTGGGTCTCCAGATCTGGAGGGAGGCGAACTCAAAATATTTGAGAAGGAAAGCTCTTATTTTAAAGTATCAACTCTGGACACAGCAGAGGATGGCACACACAGACGGTGGTGTGCCCCGGCACTGAGCACAGGGACAGGGGGACCATCCTGCGCTCCCACCACGTGCGGGTGACCCATCGTGGGGCAGGGGATGGGGGGGCCCACGCAAACCTCTGACCTCGCCCTAGCAGAACTCCAGGATGCCACCAAGACGTGCTCCTGCGAGCGGTCCAGCCTCACCCCATTTAGAGGTGCTGGGAGACCCCTGTGCCTCCCATCCAACAGCACCTACCCGGGGGTCCACAGGTCTCCTCTCCCCCCACACCCCAGCAGTGCAGTGGGCGGCTGGGGCTGTGTTCTGCACACAGCTCCGGGGGGGACTGCTGCCATTTCAGAGGGAGCCTCCAGCGCAGCAGAGACACAAACAGAACAGGATTTCATGAGCGCTCTAGCAATGGCCATTAGCTATGCTAAAAGGATTAACAGCTCTGCAGGACTCATCAAGTGTTTAAAACATAACTCAGGCATCAAAGGCGGCTCTTATAGGCTCACATTTTCACATCAAGTAACTCTGAAAATTCCCATCCAATTTAATTAAAACATCCACTAGGCTCGTTAAAAGCAAGAAAACAAAGGCCTTTTTTCCTTAAGCACCAAGCCATTTTGAAGAGAGGAGTTTACAGAAAAGTGTGCAGAATTCTTTGTTAAAGAATCACCTTTGTGAAAGTCTCCTGTTCCCAGATCACTGTGTCTGATTAATCTCAAGCTTTCCAAAAAGGAAATAAATATGGGTTTTTTGGTTTGTTTTTCCTTTTTTTTTAATTTTTTTTTTCCCCTGGCTAGGGACCACAGAAGAAAGATGAAAAAGTGAGGATAGCTTTGTAGAGAAAGTTAGATAAGAGGGTGGGGGAGTGTCAAAACCAGACCTATAATAGGAAACAAGCCACTGAAGTGCTGGTGAAAGTACCTTTCATCTTGAAGGCTCCAAAGTGCTGTGCAGTGCATGAATACACACCAGAGCTGGAAGATAATAGACAGCAACTAGCATCATGAGATGAAGTCACCAACTTTTGGTGGCAGCAGAGTCATCACAGGCGGGTCACCGGCTTACTCCCCATCAGCCCCTGACTGCCTCTCTGCTTGCCTGGCTTGCTGGACTTGTCACCAGTGGTGTGAACTGGCTCAGCCAAGCCATTCTGCAAGACCCCAGGCCAAAGTTTTAGATGCCAAATTGTCTGACACTTACATGAGGATGGGTGGTCCTGAGCTGGCCCAGCATGGCCGAGGAGTGACGGTGCTAATTAGCCGCTTCCCAAGCCCTTTCCCTCATTGTCCTTGGTCCCAGGTAGCATCACCATCATCTCCCATAGGGCTGTGATTTAAAGCTTCCCTGTCATGTGCAGAGTTTTGGTGACATTGGTCATCCCCCGGCTTCAGGATATAATCTCCCCAACCACTCTCACCCTCCTCTGTCTGCCTCAGTACCCTGGGGAGACTAAAAATAGAGAAGCTCCCTCTGTATGAGGTGTAACTGGGTTGGTGTCACTGGAGCTATGGGTGTGTCAAACACAATATTTAAACTAAGTAAATGCTTTTTTGACATCCACAGAGGCCTTGAACATTTTAGGACTTTATCCCACTATGTTAATTTTGTTGGTTTTGATCAATAATGAATTAGCATCCTCTAAAAATGATGAAATAGCTCCTCTCTTTCCTCTTGTTTATGGGTGAGTTCGATTTCTTCCTCTTTACACTGCTTGTGTGGTCAGAAGGTGCCTGGAAGGGCAGTGCTGAGAAATGCCATCAGGAGCAGAGCTGCTCCTACTACACCTTCCAGGGCAGATTTGCAGCACACCTTGGCTCTTTCCTTCCCACTTGGCCATATCCTTGAGGCAGGTTGTAGGACCTAGCCAAACAGCTTCCTGCCCCTGGGTGCCCTCCGCGCTGCCCCTGGGGACCCACCACGCTCTGGTGCTGGGGACAGCCAGGGTCAGGCAGGGCTGGTGGCCTGGGAAGGTGTGCAAGCACAGGCTTCACGCCTGTGCACTCAGTGCACGGTCAGGATGTGAAATGCAGGAATTAGGAGGTAGGCAGGGTTTTTACATCAAGTGTTTATAGCACCTTCCTCACTTTGTGTCTAGACACAGCTATAAATGAGGGAGAGGGCTATTACCTAGGAATAAAACTACTGAAACCAGCCCTGGAGAGCTTGTCGCTGTATTTCCAAGGAACTGGGAGATTCCTTATGATTAATGTAACGATATCGAAGGCTGTAAACTCACCGCAGTTGGGTACTGAGTCAG
Source organism: Psophia crepitans (assembly GCA_013399095.1). Lineage (NCBI taxonomy): Eukaryota > Metazoa > Chordata > Aves > Gruiformes > Psophiidae > Psophia > Psophia crepitans. Next base: position 536,023 of record VWZZ01006918.1, read on the forward strand.
GGGACACACTTACAATGTACCTGCCACTTGCAGCTTAGACTAAGCATTAACTATGGTCTCTTGCCAGCCCTTGGCCATTCCTAGGGCTGCCGCTTGCTTACAGATCATGGGTTCGGTTCAACTGACTCCACCGACCGCAACAGCGCAATAAACCAGCCCAGCGACTGCTGAGGTGTGATTTCTCATTGCAGCGTGGGCCAGCGGTGGCATGGAGGAGAGGCCATGGGCAGAGCCCGGACTGCGTAGCTCGCTGTGGAAGTTTGCCTTCCTGCCTGCTGACTTCAGGCAGGGAAAGCAGGAGCATGTGTGTGGGCAGCCTGTGCCACCACTGACCGCTCCGAGCGGTGCTCTGTGTGCGCATGGTAGCGCAGCGGGGAGCTTCCAGCGCCTGGGTGGATGGGAAACGTCTGGGATCTGAACCCAGAAACCCATTCCAGGCCTGGCTTGCAAGATCATGCCCAGTAAATACTGCTGGGAGAAGTTAAACTGCAGGGATCTCATTTTTTTGGATGTAAATTCTTCTCTCTGCTCTCTCCTGCTACCACGTCCAGCACAGCAGGGTCTCAGTCCCTGCCTAAGGCTTTGCAATACTGTTACAGCATCAGCAAAAGTAAGAAAGAAGAGGATGGGCTCCCTGGAAAAATACCGTGAAGCAAAGCACTGACATGCTCTTGGCCGGTGTCCACAGCGAGAGCACACAGACTTATTTTTTTCAGCCAAGAGGAACCTGCCTACGCTAGGTCTGAATGATGGATTGGAGTGGCAGGGGATGTCTCTTCTGAGCCCTTGGGTGAAGCGCTGTCGTTAGAGAATGAAAAAGGGGATGGACCTGGAAAAAGGGGTCACACCGCTGCCGGGACCTGCTAGCCCACCTGACTTCTGAGGGAGGAAGGCTGGGAAGGAGCAGCAGCAGGAGCGGTCGGTGCAGGAGGCAGCGGGTGGGAAATCTGGGTCAGCACCTTTGTGTCTGCAGGAGATGCTCCCCAAGTTAGGTGTCCCCCCCAGGTTAGGTTCCTCCCCAGACCACGTGCGGTGTCCAGGCTTTGTCCCCCTGGGAGTTTTCCTGTGCCACGCATTGAAGCTTAGGAGGCATTTGGGTAATACGGGCCTCCTGAGTACCCGAGATCTATTAAAAGCTGCTCTCATTTGACTCCATAAAGAGTGCCAATGGGAACGCAGCGAAGCTTCTTGGATGTGAGTAAATATTGGCCTTGAATGAAGTCGCTGATAATGGGAGATAAGTTATCAACAGCTGTTTAACCTAATATTACTTCCATACAAGATAACACAGAGCTTTTGCAAGAGGTTAATAACTAGATGCAGAATCCATCACTGCATACAAAGACACCTGACAGACTGCAGCCTTAATTTTTCCCCTGGAGCTTTATTGCAGCTGAAGGAGCACGTAGCAGGGAAATGTGCTGGTGGGTCAGGCCTGACTCCGCTAGCAGCCGAAGTCGATGCTGTTGAGCACGCAGCTCTGTGCGCAGCTGGGTGACGAGCGTGTCTCCCTGCAGGTCTAACTCCTCCAGATCAGAGGGGCTGGGATGGCATCGCTATAGATTATGTTACCAGAGATTTTGCTGCTGCTGTTCAGGTTTGAATCCCTGTGCTGGGCAATGCCTGCATTGCACATCTGAAGAGCAGCGACCACAAAGCAAAAGAGTGAAGGAGGGTAGGTTATACCTGGCATTAATACAGGTATTTGGGAGGCGGTGTCGAAACATAGAGCGTGCATCAGTTACAGATCACGGGATCCCCACAAAAGGGAACGCAGCTGAACCTATAAAAGATTTTAGCCCACAGTTATGGGTGTATTTTCCAAACCGTCTTAGATGGCTGCTGGTTTCTGGTATGCCTGTTGGACAGGGTTTTTAGAAAGATGAGGTTGACAAGGGCCAGAAGCGCTCAGGTGGATTGGAAAGGCTCTGCTAGCAAGCAGCACTTGGCTCTGCAGCCCGCTGCACGCACCGGACTTCTCCGCAGAAGGGCTTCTCCCCTGGCATTGCCCACAGCACAGAGCTGAGGCAGGGGAACGTCTCCAGCCACCTCCCCACCGCCGCAATACAGGACTACGCCAGCTATTTTAATTACATTACTCTCGCTTGATCCTGGCCACGGACATTGTGGCCTTTCAGCAGTCAGCTTCACAGGTCAGGGCCATCTGCTAAGGGAAGGGCTGGGGTGGGAAGAGAGCAGCCCACCGCCTGGCCTCCTCTGCAGGAGCCACAGGGCTTCCTGGTGCTTTCCTGGGGCATCAGGCCCTCATGAGGTCACAGGTGCTAACACCCCTCTGGAACGTGCCTTGGATGTCTCTGAAGACACTGATCAGCTCGACCAAGCCCTCGGCAGAGGCTCCTGGCAGGAGCTGGGCTGGCTTTCAGTGCTCCTGGCTCTCAGCCCCTGCTTTATCCAGCAGACCACACTGCTGCTCAGCAAAGCTGGCTGCCGATGCTAGGACGGCAGCTGCAGTCCTATTGATCCCTGTGGGGATGATGAGCCCAAATGAAGACCCTTGGGAAATCAGCACAGAATATGAAAATCTGGCTGCAAAGCAGAGGCTCGGACTGTGACAGCTCTGCAGATAAACCCGTGTGAGAACCCAGCTGTGCAGAGCATCCACAGAGGGCCTGCTTTGAAACTGATGCTCGGGATACATAAGGAAATCTTCATCCCTTCCCGTGTGCCCATCACACCCTTCCCTTCTCCCAGAGGAAGCATCTGGAAGTGGATCCAGGTCCCTGCACCCATAGAGGGGACAATTCCTCAGGTCCCCTGAGCCAAGTGATTCTTCCACAGGTTGTGACACTGGAGGGAACAAACAGATGAGCACTTTGGAAACATGCTCTCACCAAACCTCTTGTGGTCTCAGGGCTGAGAGGGTCAGAGAAACACCATAGCCCCCAGAAATGGAACAGGAGTCTCTCCATTCCCTACCACTGTTGCACAAGTAGATGGGGACATGCCCGTTTGCAGGCCATGCTGCACTCCTGGCATTTAAATCTCATCTATGGAAATAGGTGGGCAGAGGGGCTGTGTGCCTGAAGGCATGCTGGCCTCGCTCAGGTGGGCTGGAGAAAGCTGCTGCGCTACCCGGCATGCCGGGAGCTCTGGGTAGATGCTTTTGGGCTAGCCCCATTAAATAGTTCATAACCTTACCTGCTTGGGCAAGCAGATCTCTGGGGTCTTGCTAGTAACTCCAGTTAAGAAGAAACCCGCTATTATGAATCCTTGTACGTGGTTGCTTTTTCCCCTACTGCAGCACTTCAGCTGAACTCTCCCCCCATGCTGTTTGCAAACCACACAGCATGCCAGCGTGTCCTCGCTCTTCCCACGCACTAGACCAAGCAAGGTAGCAAACAAATTGCAGGTCCTTGGTTGTCCCTAGCAATTAGCAGATAGCTCAGGCTGGCGGCGTGCCACTGCCCTGGGGTGGCTTTTCTGTCCCCTGCGGGTTCAGTTCCGCACAACCGTAGCAGAGCCGGGCGATTGAGGTTCGCGTTTCTGTAGCCACCCCCTGCCCTCACACATCATTTACATTGCCAGGTTAAGTGGGGTCTGATAGAAACGTTATCGTTAAAGATAACTAGCTGTTGCGTTATGAAAGTTAGGACAGCCTGGGCTGACCCCTCTGGACTTGTATGCCTATGTTTAAAAGGCACAAGAAATTCCTGTAGGTCCGCGGGCAGTGCGTGAGTGGTTCCCTTGTGCTAAGGCTGAGCAAGTTCTGCATCCAAGCAACTACTCCTGCAGCGGCCTGCCACCTTGGGATTCTCTCCCAGGGCTGGATTTTAAGCTCCTGCTGCAGTTTACCTCTGCGAGCAAGATCCTGGCTGGCGACGGCTTCCCTGCTTTTGTGCATTTCCAGGAGAACCTGCTGCACGGTGCTTCTGGCGATCAGCACCTCCCCTCGCCCCGCGCAGGCTGCGTGCCTGCACTTCGGCTTCCCAACTGCTGGTACAGCACGCCGGTGTGCTAACGGAGCTTCCATCGCTGCTGCACGTCCTTTTCCTGGGCAGCTTCCACATAATTCGTTTACCTGTGGAGCTATTGGCTCTTATTCTAAAGCTTTCTCTTAATCCCTTTGCAAAATATCCAACTTCTGATTTGTTCTTGTTAGAACTCCTCTGATTTATCTTCAATTTCAGTGAGCACGACCGCTGGCTTTCAGCGTGTGGCACAGCGGTGAGCCACCTCCCCTTCCCGGGGAGCCTCTTCCTTCCGCTCCCCCTCGTCCCTTCTGCAGTTACAGTAGTAGAATCACTGGTTTGTTCAGTTCTTATTTCCCTGATAGAAATCAATCTCATGTTTTCTTTGTTTATTCCTTCTATTTCTTGGTTTTTCTGATCTTCCCACGCTCTCTGCAGCTACGCAACTCATCCCACCTAACAGCCAGCATGAGTTTTTCACCTCACCTAGCACTGTGCACCCTTAGACTTTGGGCAGTGCTTGTGCCTCCCTGTCTTGTGGTGGAGGTTGTGGTGGAGCTTAACTGCCTCTTAATTAATCCTGTCCTCCTGTGTAGCCAGGCTGCGGAAGTGAAGGCTCACAGTCCAACGCAGATCTTACCACAAATTCACAGGAAGAGACAAGCGTTCCTTTGAAGTCTAGCAGGGGGAGTATAGGAAATTTATAGTTGCAAAAGAACTTTGCAAAGTTGTTCTGCACTCTATTTCCTTGGCAAAGGCAAAATAAAACCATCCAGGGAAGAGAGAAGAAAGAGCAGAGGAAAATGCAGCAGACATCGAAGGAGAAAACACTGAAGGAGAGGGGAAAGCTGGCACCCTTAATGTGAATTTGAGGGGAATTTATAAACCTGAAGTCAAATAATCACAGAGCTCAGGTAGTTTAGGTCACATTATTGGGACTCATTGCTCTTCATTAACCTTCCAGCCACTCGGGTTCAGGTGTCAGCTCAACATCAAACCACAAGCAATCAGAAGTTTCTCCATTTGAAAAATTGCTGGAAAATTGGGTTTTCAAGTGACTGAATGTGATTTTATGAGGCACCTGCCTTCCTCAATATTGTTAAATCATTCAAGAGCAAAAATCTGGAAATGGATATTTGGGCTTTAAATCCAATACTAGACCCCAGCCAAAGAGAGCTGAAAAATCACCGTTGCATTTATTTGTAAGTGAGGAGTCTGTTTTGCCCCATGTGCTATGGAGCCTTCCCCCTCTGCCTCCCCAAAGAGGTGGGGCAGGATCCAGGCACTGCCTTGCCCAGAGAGTAGCAGAGAAAGCAACTTTGATTATTTCCACAGGGAATAACCTCCGTTTTCAGCTGTCTCCGCTGGGGCTGCTCTCCCCTGGCTCGGTGGTACAGGAGTGTGCAGGGAGAGAATGAGAAAGATGCTGCTGAGCTGGGAAGGCCAGCCTGCTCAAGCAGCTATGGGATGAGGGTTGTCCATCACAGCTGTTTATCTGCTTGGGAGAAAAAGTGGAAGCAGGTCTGGAGAGTAAAAGAGACTTTCCCAGAATAGCTGTGACTTATCAGGGGCTGAGACATGCACACCATGCAAGCCCTGGGTCCGCTGTTTTATTTCTGCCTCGCCCCTCTGCAATATAGGAATTATGCCGGAATGACAGAGGTATCAGACCACAGAATGGTTTGGGCTGGAAGGGACCTCAAGGATCATCTAGTTCCAACTCCTACAACTGCCAAGTGAGATGTTACTTACAGTGGATGCCATGCGAGGAGTGTCCGTCTTGGAAGAGGTGGTGGAAACCCAGCTGTAGGCAGAATGGCTTGAGTTTGGATCAGCAGCGGGTGCTGATGTCACCGAGGCACCTCCTGAGCACGTCCTTTCGGTCCTTCCACATCAGCCTCCTACACAATCCGTAGCCGCTGTACAGTGCGGGTGGCTGACTATCCTTTTGCAGGACATTCACAGCAGAGCGACCTGCTCAGATCGAGTTGTAAGCGAGATGTGTGCAATCAGGTGTGCAATGCTCTTGTAACATCCCAGAAACTCTGTGGGACCCTGCAACTGAGAGCTTGCCCAATGCATGCAGTGGAGGGAACTTAAGGATCCCTCCTAAAACCTGCAGCCTGGTGTCGTGCTGCTGCTCGGGGCTGAACGGGGAGAGTTGTGCCTGTCTCCTGTGGCACGGGGGTCCTTGAGTTGCATTGCTGTAAAGATTGTAGGAGATCCTGCAGTGGTATCAGCAAGTAAAATGAAAAATCCCACCAGTAGCTTCTACTGGTCTTCTGCGTCGTGTTATCTGGTTTAATATAAAGCGTCTGCAAGCCGTCACTGGGCAGGAATCCATTGTCAGCCAGCTGTCAAGCTTAATTAGGTTGTCCTGTAAAATATCTTGCATATAAGTAAATCAAAAAGAGTGGGGCCCATAAAAGGGCCAGCATGTGGCACATTCATGTTATTTATAGGCTTCTGTGTGGTGCTCATCACCATGGCAGCTATGAAGGTCGACACTGACAGTTGTAAGGAAGTGCCACGTATGTTTAAGAAAAAGCCATGTGTGTGAAATAAAGTGGGACTTACACATTCCAGTGGAGCTGGGAAGCAAAGGCACAGTGTCCTGCAGGGAGCCCCAAGCCCCACAACAGCAGGATGGGTGGGGAATGGGACATGGAAGGGAATAGCAGGTCTGTGGGCATCTGGGGTTGTAGAGCCCACAGCCTGGTGCTGCATCCTGCCATCTCCTTGGAAAAGTTAGAAACATGATTCCCATTCTCTGTGTCCTCTGCTTCAGGGCTGGCCCAAAGCTACATCCTTCTTTCTTCCAGCCTGAGTTTATTCATCACCAATTCATCCTCCCCCATTCTGGTAACACCGCTGTCCTTTGGTTTAAACAGCTCTACTCCCTCACTGGTGCTTATGGCCCTGCTGCATTTGGCAGCGCTGCCCCTGCCCCCCCTGCCAGGCTGAGGAGCAGGGCTCATGCAGAGTGTGCACCCCGTGCAGCACATCACCGCAGCTCCTGCACGTGCATCCCTGACCTGCTGAAGCTGAGGCCAAAGGACCCAAAAGTACCCACACAGAAGAGGCTGGAGATCCCTTCATCCAGTTTCTGCTCTTCAGGACGAGGCCCTTGCTTAGCAGCCTGCTTTCCATAACTTCTGTTTAACTACACTGAAGCCAGGCATCATTGCTCACCCCAAGCTTACCTTCTACAGCTGGCTTTTTTAATAACATTCTTTCTACTTAAAAAGCAAACAAAAGCAGCATCTTCTCACATCAGCTCTATAACTGACCGGTAAAAAGCCTGCTCCTGCCATATCTGAGCAGAATCAGTTTGAGCATCTGTACCTCAGCCTGGAAAGCAGCCTCAGTCCCAGCAGCATCACTCCAAAATGACTCCTAGGGAGATGAACAGCAAGCCCTCACCATCTTCCTTTTATTCCAAAGCTACCTGGTCTCTCAGCTGGGACCAATGATCCTAATTCATCCACAGAAGCTGGTGAGGCTCTTTCTCTCACTGGATGTATCTCCCTGCTTGTATCAGGTTGTTTCTTTCCCTCAGGGTGTCATAGCTCAGCCTTGACCCTAGAAACTCATGACTTTTAAGCTAGTCCTTCAAGGCTCTCTTCTTGCTGTGAGAAAAGCTTTCTATAAACCCCAGTCTTCCTTCTTCTTAGCTAGCTGTGCCTTTTCCATCTTTTGTCAGGGGTTTTCTCTCTAAGGACCCTTGAAGAGGGCTGTTTCTCAGCAGCTTCCCTGGTGCATGCGATGCCTTCCCCATTATCCTTGCTCCTCTGCAGCAGAAATCAAACCATAGAATCCCTAAGGTTGGAAAGGACCTCTGAGATCCATGCCCATCTTCCCCTCACGCTCATGTCTCCTCTCTGCAGGCAGCCTATTTCCTTGGCTCCCGCTGGTGACGGACCTTTATGTTCCATGAGATAAATGCCATGTCCCCACAACAGCAACCTGTGGGCTGGGGGAACTGCTCCCAGCCCTGCACCTGAGCCACAGCAAGGATGCATTCCTTACCATGTCAGGAAAGCCCCAGGGGACGTGAAAGTCATTATTAAAATCACTATTTCTGCCTGTTGATGTTAAATTCTGTTCCTGCAGGAGCACAGAGGTTCATGCGTATAAGTTTATACATGTTGAATTTATGCTTTCTTCATAACAGCAAAGTGCCTTTGCCAAAGGCATTTGGTTAAAGAGCTGAAGTAAATAAACACACTGGGAATTTTTCTGCGGGGAAAGGGAAGTCATGAACTGTCCTGGAGTTGTACAGCTGCTCTGCGAACATTTACTGCCCCGTTAGTCCCACGGACGGGATGGGTCCTGCTCTGCGAAACGAGCCCACGTGGGTGATGAATGCGAGGCAGCTGGTGCCATGCTTTCTCTGGCTCCTACAACTCCATTCAAGAGCTCTTCTTGCAGAGGAAATACACAGGGTCTCTTTTTGCTCTACGACTTATATGCTTATTAAGCTTTCTGCAGCGGAAAAGAGATTGCAAGGCAATTCAGCTTGCTAGCTAGGTCATGAATCGATGTGTATGTTATGAATGGCAACAATATGCATGTGCCCCGGGCTTTACCCAATCGTATCAAACAGTAATAGGAGTCAGGATGAAAATAAATCTTAATACCAACTGCCCTACATGAAGCAAATACTTATTTTACATAAAACCTAATTTTAGAATGTCAAGACTGCAGCTGATCCACTTTGTCTCACCATGACTTAGCATAATGACATACATATAGATATGCATGTAGAGATACGTATACATATTTGTAAACACGCGCCTTTTTTCCTATTTTTTTGCCGAAAGTAAGTGCCTCAAGAGCCAGCACTTGCTCTCTGCACGCTGGCAATCCTCCTCTTCCTCGCTGGGCACAGGGAAGGCAGTGCGGGCGGCCAGCCCTGCCGCGTCAACACGCAGTTAGCGTGATTTCATTGGGCAGCAGCAGCTGGGAAGTGCCAAACCGTGGCTCGAACGCTGACTTCCAGCATCGCTGGGATCAACGCATCACCCTGGGTGAAATGAAATGCTGATGGGTGTCGGGCCTGGGGATGCTGGCAGGGGATGCTGCCTGCAGCCCTGCCGCAGCTGGCCCCGCTGCAGTGATCTCAGCCCTGGCAAAGCAGCGGCAGCTAAATGCGCTGTAGCATGGGATTAGACAGTTTGCATGCCCTTTGTCTGATACCCATGGAGAGCATTCAGGGATTGCCAGAGGTTTCGAGGGAATGCCCCGAGGGAGTCAGGATGTGCTCAGGTTTTCAAGCACTCTGGAAAAAGTAGCGGAGAGCTTTGCTTTTCAGCCAAAAAAAAGTACATTTCAGCATTACATTTTCCTGCGTCCTCCCTGTGCTGAGTGTCTGAGTTCATTCATGCAGCTATATTAACTTTCACTTCACCTTTCAGCGATGTTTCCTTCCCCTGCACGCTTTTTCCCATGCACAGCCCCTCCTCCTCCAGCAGGGCCGGATTGACAGGAAAGGTTTGGATGTGCAGCAGGAGGATGTGGTCTGGAGAAGCCCATCTTGTTCCTCCTCAACCACGCAGTGATTCACATAGTGGTCTGTGACAGCCAGCTCTGGGAGGGTCCCCAGGGACACCCCGCCACCCAGAACCATGGTAGGGCTCACAGAGCTGCTCCCCGTGATGCTGCTGCCTGCCCAGGTCCTTTGGGGCCCCACGCAGCATCGGGGAGGCTGGGGTGTGGGGCTGGGGACCCCTGTGGTTGTGTTAAAAGCTTTGCTATCGTCGCTGCCTGGGAAGACAGCAGTCTCTTGTGCGGCTCAGGAGGTTTTTGGCTTGTTCTGGAAGCCAGCATGAAGTGTCTAGTGCCGGTGGCTGGAGAACAAGGCTCTGCACGTCAGCCAAGTGAGTCTCGCAGGCTCAGGAGCCAGAAAGCAAGGTGAAAGGCATAGCTCCGGATTACTTTTTAAGATATTGCTATGATTGTGAAGACACTCATGGAAAAACCTGTCGTGGGAGGCCCAAATGCCTGGAACCAGCTGCTGGTGCTTGTGCGAGGCCACGCTGTGGCGTGGAACAGCTCTGAAGAACCAAATGCCCGTGCAAATGTGTAGGGGTGCACGGATCCCCAGAAGCTGCGGGAAAGGGGCTGTGCTGGGGTGCTGCTCCCCCAGTGAAGGGGAAGGGTCTGCCAGAGCCACACCGAAATGGACAGAGAGGTGCTGCCGCCCTGGGAAGGTGCAGTCCTACCTCTCTGCTGGAGAAGCAGAGCAGGTACTGGAGATTAAACGAACTGCTGCTTATTAAAAAAAAATGGTGTTTCCTGGCAGCACTACAGATCTGACATCTTGATCCATTCAAACGCTCTCAAAATACAGATCAGGAGGAAGTGATCAAAGCCCTGGTGTGGGGAGAGGTTCTCCTCCCTCCCGCTGCCCTCTCCCTGGGTGGGAGAGCCCCGGTACCCCACGGTGGGGTGGGCGAGGACAGGAGCTCCCACTGTGGCACTGCTTCGTGGGGAGGTTTGATTTGGCAATGCATCGCTGAGCCCATTGCTTCTGGCTCAGCCGGAGCAGGTCTGGAAGGAGAAACTGATTGTGATTTAAAGATATCAGAACTGGGAAATCCATCATGTCCCTCACTAATCTGCTGCTGTGATTAATTACCCTCACCATTAACTGCCCGTTACAAATATACACCTTATTTCCAACCAGAATTAGTCCCTGGGCATGGCTGCCCTGCACAATGATGCATGGAGGAGTGTGGAGGGGCTGAGCAGCCGCAGGCAGCCAGGCAGCACAGGCTGCAGGTACGGACACCCACTGCCACGTGTGTGTGGCTGCCGCCAGCACCCATGGGCCAGCAGCTGGGGGGACGAGAGTCCCCCACAACAGGCACCCCCAGAGTGATTCTGCAAGGGGGATGGGACCCCCACCAAAGGGCTTGGGGATGTTGCAGGGTGGCGGGGGCTGTAGGGGGAGCAGGAAGGGGATGGGGAACAGCACCCTGCCCCAGCCTCTCGCAGGAGCATCCTCAGGACCTGCTCCTCATGGAGCAGTACATCACATGCCGGTCCCCTTCGCTCACAGAAGAATCTTCCAGCAAATGCGCAGGAAGAGTCTTGCTCTGGCTCTGAACTAAATTGCGCAGTAAATTAAGCTTGATCTGCATAAAATTTCCTCTGTATGTATGTTCTGGAGTGGACCTGGGAACAGGTTTTATCCAAATTCTCCTGTCTTTTCTCTTTAATTTAAAAAGTTAGAGTCTCATGTAATTGCCTCTGTGCTCATGGAGAACTGGGGAATACTAAGAAACCCTCCGGTGGCTAATTGAATGCCTTATAAATGTTCTGACTGTAAGCAACGCTCTCTGTCTTACATTATAAAGATATTTAGGTCCAATTCTGTTCTAGGGTGATAATTTTATGAGGGATTTTCATATCTTTTGGATGCAATATGGAATGGATCATTACCTTTTTTTTTTACACTTAATTGCTTTTATCATCCAGAAATATTCAGCATTTAATGATAATAAAGCACTTCTGCTAAGGAGGCCAAACATCGTATACGTTATCGCCTCGTGGCGCTATAGCACACAGCTCCTCGGTACTGTGTTTCTGTGTGTCATCCTCCCCTTTTGGCGGGGGGGGTGCTGAGGCCAGGGGAGCAGCAGCTCACCCCTAACCACCCTTTGGCAAGGAGGGAATAGCACTTCGGTGTCCAGAGGTGCAGGCCAGAGCCCCACAAACTGGGAAATTCTCTCAGTTTCCCTAGCACCCATGTTTCCTGGCTTCCCAGTACCTTCTCCGTGGCAGCCAGCGCGCAGAGGATGCTTCTGCAGCTGGAGACGAGGTGTCCGAGCTCCCTGGTGCAGCCACTGCTGCTTTCTGCTGCCAGCCTCGAAGCTCATCAGGAGTGGTCTGCCGTGCTCCAGACCATGGCAGGCACAGAGTTTCTCTTGAATCAGCCGGATTGCCTGGGATGAAGGAAGTTTGCTGCTCTTGGAGCAGCCAGGTCGCTGGGCTGGGCTGGCACCTTGCTGCCAGCTTTGCTTCTCGGAGGCAGGGATTCAAATCCAGGTACAGATGTTTGCTTACTCTATTGCCCATAGCTTTCCAAGAATGCATTTTTTGATGGCCTTCTACAGCTTTTAATTAAAAGCATTCACATAATTTATTAATTAACTCTTTACAGATGCTACAAGCCCATCGCAGATATCGGTGGAGTCCTACTGATGCTTATAAGCTCATCAGCAGACATTGCAATTGATGGCTATAAGCAATCCGCTGACCTGTTGGGCCCTGCAACAATTGATTAACTATTCATTAAAACATCTAGAAATCATTTATGAACCTTTTATAAACTATTTATAAGTGAGCAGGGACAGATTTATTCATTACTGTTCGACGGGCTTACAGCGGGGGGATGGAGGGAGCACTGAGCTGAGGCTCCAGGCAGCAGTACATCCCCGGGAAACATGCCCAATGTCACAAGAAAGCCTTCATCACTCCATCCATTCTCCCAAATTATACTGGCTTCCTGCAGGCCCGGGGGGTTAAGTTTTCTGATGGACGTGGGTCGTTCTCCCAGGGATCAGAAACGACACCGAATGGAGAATTTTCTGCTGTTTTGCAGAGTCAGGCAGTTTAGCTAAGTAGGGGCTGGCGAGAATCCAGTAGCATCTCTTTAATACACTGTTGGGCTAAACTTAGAGAAGAGGATGAGCAGGCTTGTGTGTTGCTTTGCTTCTAGCGGGACAGGATTAAATTACCCATCCCATTTTCCTTCGTATTGGTATGCAGAGGTATCGAGAGCCAAAGGCAGCAGCTCCAGCAGAACCCTGTTGGCTCCTGGGCACTCTCAGGCACTGAGCTGATGCCTGGTGAAATTGGGGATGGAGTGCAAGGCTCAGGTTCAGGGCTCACATTTGAATGTGGCTCTAGCATGGATGTTTAGTTTTTAGGGTTTCATTTTCCAGCTAGATTAATTTCCAAGTGGATAATGGAAAAAAAAAAGAATTAAAAATCTGTTTTCTACTGTTTTCAGTGCAGTAGGAGAAGGGAAGGTGGAGTGGCGTTACTCAGCTTAGATCTTTTCCGTGTTCCTCATACGTAGCATTTGTACCTAAAAATGGAAGCTTTCCCACAGACTTTCCTGGGTGAGCACTGCCCAAAACGAGTAACGCTGTTTTGCGCTGCAGACTCCCAAAACACTTACTGCCACTACAGGTGATCTCCAGCCCGCAGAAACGTGCCTCGCTTGACACCGAGCAGCCTCCTTGTCTCTGGAAGCTCAAACTGAAGTTGCAGATACAAACTCCCCACGTGCTGACAGAAGAAATGATGCCTGTAATGGGATCGTAGCATCTACTATCTCTGCTAACAGTCCATCTATAATCTTGCCTGCAGCGGATGCTGTCTACCAAGACATGGGGATAAGTGATGACTTCGAGGCGCTGGTGCTCAGTGTAGCATGTCTATCAGCTAGCGGAAAGGGGGCAGATGTGTCCTGTGTGTATTGTAGGAGGTTTGTTCTTTCCTTCCTCCTTATCCGCATTGTTTTTCTTACTGAAGATGCTCAGCCGACCGCTGCAGACCAAACTGCGTAGGAACCGGAGGGATGACCCCTTGCTCGCAGAGAAGGGGATCCCAGCATTAGCGGCAGGCTGACAGGGGCAGATTCGTACAGCAGCAAATGGTTAGTTGTGTTTCAAGACTTTGTTTAAATTTAGAGAAGGGATATATTTACGCATATGTAACTCATTTAATGGCAAGCTGTGGATAATATTTTTTTTTCAGTTATAAACTGGACTAATTAAGGATTTGCACTGGCTGTGCCCTAATCAGTTTAAAGCTGACCTAAGGCCAGATTAATGCAAGCCTGAATCTAGCTGTGCTCTCCCAATCCTGCCATTGCCGAGCACCAGGAGCTTGTAGGGTGTCCTGTAGGGCGTAGCTCACACAAACATCATGCAGAACGGCACTTGTATTTCAGCTTAGAGGAAAGAAAAGCCAGCTTTCCACAGTCTCTCCTACAAGTACACTTGAGCTATTTTGGAGTATGGCACAAAGAAATCAGCTTTCAATGGGAAGGGAACGCAAAGACACACCCAAAAATCCATAGATGGCTCAGTATTGATATAAGAACACTCGAATCAGTGTGCTCCTCATCCAGCTCTGTCCCAGACCAGAGGATGTTTGGAGGACCCACCACCCCAGCCAGGATGCAGGGCTGAGCACTGCAGGAGGCACTGCACACACCCCCAAATCAGACTGCAAGCTGTCCTGCAAGCTGTTTCTGGAGGGCAGAGAAGTACAGGAGAGGGGCAGCATGTCCTGCCCAGGCCAGCTCGCCCTGTTCCTGCAGCGGGACACCAGGGTTTAGCTACGTGGTTAGAAACACCTGACTGATTACAGGCAAGATGGCCGGCCACCAGCCCCAGCACAGCACGCATCAGCAGGGTGATGGCTGTGACACACAAAAGGGGCTGGGAAGAGGGGTTTGGAAAGAAGAGAGGCCTGAGAAGGACTATGGGGCTGCCAAGGTGGGAAGAAACCCCCCAAAATTGAGCTGAGGCAAAATGCTGGGGGAAACAGCCCAAAGAGGATCTCACAGAAGCAGAGATACATCTCTGCTGGCCAAGAGCTCCTCTGAGCAATGTCCCCTCCCTGGGCCAGCACTCATCAGGAAGAGCAGCAGAGCAGGATGAAGCTAATGGCTGTCCCCAGGGTGTCAGCCAAGAGCAGCTCAGGAGGCCAGTCCCTCCTTTGGAAGGGACCCACAGCTGAGTAAGCAGAAAGCTGAGTTAAGTGATGAACAGCTCAAGCCATGCTCTTATCGTTGGGGGTCAGGGCCCCATAGGACATGACACAAGGTGAAAGGAGAGTCCCACCACCCCTGCACCCTACAGCAAAGCCCTGGTGGCAGACACTGCTTGGCTGAGGAGCTGGGCAGCTCCATCCCAAAAGCACATCTCCCCTTAGCAGAGCACCCAAGCCCCAGCCATGGTAGGGAAAGCACCACAAAAGAGACCACCATCACCCCCAAACTGGTGTGCTCTACCAGTGTGCGGCAGGAGCAAACACAGCCCAGATCTGGCTGCTCGCAGCAGCATTTGCATTTCACACTCACTTGGTTCACCAAAGCCTGAAGTGGCAGAAACCACACTGAAATCACTCCCCAGGGTGCCAGAGATGCTCCATGCCTGGAAAAAACCAGAAAACTACTACTGACTTTTACCAGACCAGCTCAGCTGCGGTGGCTTTTATGTGTGAAAGCCCTTCCCCAGGTGCAGGGGGGAAGGCCCAGGTCCTTAGTGCCTGGTGTTTTCAGGGTGGGAACGCTTGGCAGTTAGTTTCATGGCGAGCTACATCTTAGCTGATGCCTGCTGCCCAGCTCCCTTCCACCCTGCCTCAAAACCCTCCCCACTGGGGTGAGGGGGCTCAGACAGGCACCGGCCAAGGACCGTGGGCTGTCAGGACACCCCTCTGAACTGCATGTTCCTGCTGCACCCCTCAGACAACAGAAATCTGTGATTTTCTGTCCAGTATTTGGCATCTGCTCATACCCAGTCCCTCTTGGCTGCCTGTGCTGTCCCAGTGGCTGCGTGGGAGGTGGGGATGTCCTCGTGGGCAGCAGCCGAGCGCGGTGGCAGCTACAAGGCGCGGGCTTCGTGGTGCTGCCGTGGGAGATGTTAGCTTCCTGACTACACAGGAATTAACTGCGGAGGGTGGGAGGTGGCTCATTTCATGCAAACAGGTACGTACAGGGAAGCGTTGTTGCAAGGCGTGGGGCTGCGTGCAGAGAAGCACCTCGGGAGCTGCGGTGGCGCAGGGTACCCCCGGACCCCCAGCATCCCTGGGAGGTGGGCTGCCAGGAATCCTAATGAGAAACGGCTGCCCAATGAGGCAGACAGGCAGGAGAGGGATCTGCCAAGCCCGTGGGAAGGTGGTGGTGTGCCCAGCTGGAGGGTGGCAAAGGGTAAGGCTGAGCAAGGGTCCTGCAAAGTGTTCCCACAGTGATCAGGAAGGTCAGGGGGGCTCCAAAAGCAGGTTTCAGAATGCAAATGAAAATAAAAGCTGGTTGCAAGTGCACCCACTGTGCTTCTGCAGCCCGGTGGGCTTTCTGCCAGCTCTGCAGCGACTGGGGCTGCAGCGATGCCCCAGTCTCCCCCAGTCTCACTGGTCTCTTAGCAGGGTTTCGTCATTGCCCGTTTGTACGGGAGGGATGCCTGTTGCTCTACAAACACCAATTTTCCCGTGCCTCTTGCAGCTGAAAATTCAGTGAGCGATACCTGCCAGAAAGACATTTACCACATTTCACATATTTTCTCTGAAAAACTGGGAACTTTCTGATGTGTTCCACACTTTACTGCCACTTCCCCAGGGATTAGCTTCCCTCCCACTGGGGGAAGAAGGGGCAAAGGTGCCTGATGGCTCTGTGGCTGTTAGTGGATAGAAAGAGGTTTTATTGCGCTTTCCTTTGTGTGATATTACTCAGGAATGAGGTTTGAATCCTCTTTCCCTGGAACTATGTTTTCTAGCAAGCAACACAACGTGGCGTTTATCTTCTTTATTGCTCCTGAAAAGCCCCAACAGTTTGCTACTTTAAAGTCAATCTAAAGTTAGCAGCGGAGGGGAGGAGGAGGAGAAGTGTAAAATGACCCCAGAGAGAAAGGACATCTTTCTGGGGCTGAACAAAGCATCTTGGGTTGACTCCTAACCATTCTTTGCAGTTTTTTATTTTGCTCAAAATCCCAAGTGAAAATCATTAAATCGCGGCCAAACAGAACTAATTTACATTTGATTTTCAGACTGTCCGCTAGACCAAAACCAACTTGTCTTTCAGACACTCCTGACAGAGACGTGGCCCCAAGGAGGAGCACTGCCGTACCCTGGGGGTGCCTGGCATCCCAGCCACGCTCCCCTGCCTCCCTCCTCCCCGGTGCGATGCCCAGCAATTTTGGGGTGCCTGGGGACCGCGTAGCATGGGGAGGGCCGCACACCCAGGCGTGGCAAGCCTGGAAGTGACGCAGGCTAAGAACTCTGTGGCTGTGACCGTGCGAGGTCAACGTTGTGACGTGGAGCGGCTGAATGTAATCACTGCGACGGGCCGACGTGGCTGTTCCCGCATCCCGCGTGCGAGAGGTGCTGGTAGCCGCTGTGTGTTTGCCTGGCTGCGGCCAGCAGCAAGAGAGCTTTCCGCACGCGGTTGGATTTAAAGTGTGAAAAAAAAGAGAATGAAAAATTAGTCCGTTCTGAGCACAGTTAGAAAGAAATTACTTCAAAAGTTGACAATTTGGGGCAAGTCTCCCTTCTTAAAAGGTTATTTCAAAATTAGCTATTTTGGGTCAGTCTCCATCTCTCAACCTCTGAATATCCCTTGCCCCTCCCATTTCACAGGGGGGAGAAAACCAGTTAGCAGTTCCCCACTCCTAAACAGCATCTTTCTGCAGCTGGCTAAGCTGCAAAATGGATTAGCTTTGCTTTACAGCTCTGTACACAACAATTTCAGGCTTGCACAGCCGTTGCGTAGCCTTTCCAAGCAAAACATTTCCTGTGAAGCCCTTTCTGGGGATACCAGGAGACAGAAACCAGACTCTGTGGCAGCAGCGTGCTGGGGATCCGGGAGCAGAGAGCAGCAGGCGGGTGGAAGGGCATGCTTCCCTATCCCCAGAAATGAGGAGGCAAAGGGGCAGCCCGGAGCCTGGTGCTGGGAGCCTGGATCCAGGGCTGAGAAGGTGGGGAGAGACTATCGGCGAGCATCTCCTCCACCCACAGGCACCTGCAGTCATGGGGACGGGGTGTTGGAGGGACTGGTGGCAGGTCCTAGTCTGTGGCCAGCTGGCCTGTGGCACAGCGCTGACACCCTCAGACGGGGATGCTTAAGCCCTAGCAATGTGTAAGGGCAGGGCAGGCGCTGCCTCCAGGGATGCTCTGTCCGAGCACTTCAGCCTCCTTCTCCCCTTGTCCAGGCACGGGCTCTTAAACCTGCCAGCCCCTCCCTTCTGCAAAGAACCTGACCTGGCCACATCCCTCCTGGCAGGAGACAAACTGCTCTTTTTGTGGTAGGAATCAGCTCCCGTTGCGTGCTCTGGTTGCACTGCCCGTGCACAGCGTGGCTGGGAAGCGGGTGCAACGCAAGCCCCGTGGATGCGCCGGCCAGGATGCAGCCTTGGGGAGGATGGGAGGCCACCTCTGCCCTCCGCCGCTGGGCAGTGAGCCCGTGTGTCAGCAGCTTGGCGACGGCCTCCGCCCGGGGACGTTTAATGCCAGTGCAGATGTCGGTGGCACAGGCCACGCGGACGCAGCCAGTCATTTTGTGGCCAAAGCGCATTCATCGCGCGCCTTCCCTCCCTCCCTGCCTCCCTCTGCGGAGATACTCTAATAGCAAGAGCCTGCTTTTGAGGTTGGAAGTCAGGTTTAGAATTTTAATGATATCCTGTATCCCACAGCCTTTCATTTGGGGAGAAACTGCTCTAAATGACCCATTTTTCTTAGTATAATGATAATCATTACCAAGAGGAAAATGAGCACTGAAGCTGGGGACAAACGCAGGCACAGAGTAGATGGGGTGGCTGATTCTGACTGGCAAAACGCTACATGGAGAATAAACCTTTTTTTCTTAGAAGGAATGTAAAGATGTCTTTAAACATGCATGTAAATTTGTAACAAATAAGTCACCATGGCTTGAAATGGAAAGCAAGAGAGACCAGCCATAAATATTTTATCTCCTTGGCAATAAGCTCCAACACAGCAAATTTCCACATCCTCCTGGGGGGAGAGGACGCCTGCTCACGCTGTCGGACAGGGAAGCCGCAGCGTCTCCTGATTCCCGCGCAGCCTCCGCACCGAGCGCCCTCCTCACCCGGGACCTGGCAGCAGGGAGCCGGGGAGCTTCCCCACCGCCAGGGACAGGGCTCCTGCCCGCTCGCCCTCCCGGCTTGCGCGGCGTGACACGCAGGTCCTTCTGAACGCTTGTCCTCAATAAGGATCAATGACTTGGATATTTTTTCTTTTTTTTTAATGAAGGTTTTTCTTTTTGGTAGGAGGGAAAGAACTTCGTTAGCAAAGCAAGCCTGAAAAACCAACAGCTCATGCAAATGACCAGCTCAACCCAAACAGGCCCCAGGCCAAACGGGCAGCATACACCTCCTGCCCGATGGGGTGCTGCCTGGCCTGCAGCTCAGACCTCTGCAGGAGCACCATGCGGGGGTTTTGTCTGGGCTGCTGCCGGTCTGAGCTGCACGAGGCACGTGGAAGAGACCCCAGCTGACTGACACCAGGAGGGATGCCTGGGAGAGGGTAGCAGAGATCCTGCATGTGGGTCTGGCAATCCCAAGCACAACTACAGGCTGGGCAGAGAATGGCTTGAGAGCAGCCCTGAGGAGAAGGGCTGGGGGTGCTGTTAATGAAAGGCTCAGCGTGACCCAGCACTGTGCGCTTGCAGCCCAGAAAGCCACCCATGTCCTGGGCTGCATCAAAAGCAGCATGGCCAGCAGGGCGAGGGAGGGGATTCTGTCTCTCTGCTCTGGTGAGACCCCCCCTGCAGTGTTGCGTCCAGCTCTGGGGTCCTTAGTACAAGACAGACATGGAGCTGCTGGAGCGAGTCCAGAGGAGGCCACAAAGCTGATCCGAGGGCTGGAGCACCTCTGCTACGAGGACGGGCTGAGGGAGTTGGGCTTGTTCAGCCTGGAGAAGAGAAGGCTTTGTGGAAACCTTACAGCAGCCTTCTAGTACCTACAGGGGCTACAGGAAACCTGGAGAGGGGCTGGTTACAAGGGCAGGGAGTGACAGGACAAAGGGTGGTGGCCTTAAGCTGAAGGAGGGGAGATTTAGGTTAGATATTAGGAAGAAATTTTTTACTATGAGGGTGTTCAAGGCCAGGTTGCAGCTTTGAGCAACCTGGTCTAGCAGAGGGTGTCCCTGCCCATGGCAGAGGGTTGGAACTAGATAATATTTAAGACCCCTTCCAACCCAAACCATTCTGTGATTGCAGTTCTCTGACATACAGGTTGTTACTTCAAATCCCCTGGCACACGCTCACCCCAGCCACCCTAGCCCCTTCCCATCTACACGCTGCATCGCAACAAGGGGCTGCAGCAGCTTCCAGCAGCTCTCGGGTCTGGCTCCCGGGTGGCTTGGAGCATTGCTGTGTCACCGCCTGGGAGGTGGGTAGAGGACCTTTGCAAGGGAGGCACTTTGGAAACAAATTCCTCCTGCTGGGAGCTGTGCAGTTGTTCATTAGCAGCATGTGACACAGCATAGGTGACCCTCCTTGTGAAGATGATGAGACCAGAAGCCTTCATCAGACACACTTCTGGCAGCTCAAATCAGGTCATTTGCAGCCCTGGCTGTGTGACCAAGTTCTGAAGAAACATGACCCTGCAGCCACTGGGGCCAGGGACCAGAAGGTGCTCCATGGAGCAGAACCACCATCCTACCCCTATGCTTCCAGGTGCTGAAGCAATTTGGGCAAGTGGGCTTGGTCATAACTCACCATATGACCTTGGAAGTCCTTCACCTTTAGAGCAGGAGTCAAAGCCCAGCTGCTTGCTGGAGATGGCGTTAAGCTGAACACACTGCAGATGGTTGAGTGCAGCATGAGGTATAAACAAGAGGTGCTGTGGAGAGTTGTCCTCAAGGTGAAACACAAGGCTCTGCATTTAGTGCCCAGAACTCAGTCTAGAAGTCATCAGCTGCCTCTGACTGTGGTGTTCAAGCATCTAAATAATGCAGTTAGGTGTGACCCAAGGAAAAACCTATAAGCATATAATTGATTGGGAGAGCGAGTTCTGATCCCAGGTAATTGCTTTCTTCTGGAGTAGCCCGCAGCAGCCCCTTGGCCTGGCTCGTGCACCAGGGGCGTAGCTGGTTAGGTCTGTGAGTGATATAAGCAGCCTGGTCTCTGGATGCTGGAATTGAATTAGACACCAGCAAGACAGACTTTATTAGATGGCTGGTAGAAGGAAAGCTGGAAACCAGAGGAAGAGGAATGTCTTCCTGGCAACCTCTGGGCTAGCATTATTTTTCTTGCACTACGTCAAGATGGGTGCAATGTTTATCTCCCAAGTGATGTCAGAGCAGCAGATGCCAGACTTGTCCTCACCCCAGAGGCTGACACACACACAGGATGGGGAGCGTGACCCTGAGCTTGGTGCCTATGTCGAGGTCCAACCACATCTTCTGAGCCTAACAAGCACCATGACCTACCAGCACACCACTGTTCAGAACACCTGTTCCAGAACGATCTAGTAGTGGCATGGACTTAAGTGATGGAGACTAGATGTAGAGTGGAGTCCACTGAGGCCCATCTCCAGCTCTGGGGCAGCACCAACCCCCTACCATGACTCAACCATGATTTAAGACCAGACAAGTTAATAGTGGTCTGCTGGAGCACGTGCCGCTTGGAGTTCTCATCCTGCTAAGATTTCATGATGGCTGGTGGTAAGCTATTGCCATAAATAATTAACATTGTATGAGCCTTGCCAAAATAAATTCACCAAGTGCACGGCAAGGCAAAGCTTCCTTGATTTTGGAAATCACCCACTCGTCCTCTCTGGCTTGCTGTCCTTTCACTGCCGAGGTTTGAGGTGAGCTTTGCTGCACTTGAACTCAGCAAAAAGACACGAGATTTTCAGCGAAGCTTTTCCTGGGATACACCCATGCCCTGCTGCCTGCTCCCAAGTCACTTCCTAGAAAAGAAAAATAGCCAGGATGCCTTCCCACCTGCAGATACAACAGGCTGAGCAGCTCCACGCCTGTTCTCAGGGGAGCCTGTCACCCCCTGCCTTCTGCCCGGGTGAGCAGCAGCATGCCGGGTGTCACCAGCGGACAAGACCTGTTATCACAGGAGAGGCTCCATCTCAGGAAGGTCTCCTCTCAGGAGCAGATGGGGGAATAAACCCTGTGGGAGCAGCCAGGCATTGCCAGCAACACCATCTCAAGGTGGTTAGGGAGAACAGGCAGCAGCAAAATTACCCAGGGATTAGCCAGATGCCCCCACTAGCTCACACAGTGGCTGAATCCTAGTGTTGCCCTGGGGCAAGGAAATAACCCAGCAAGGTTTGGAGGTGGCATTGCATGCAGCCTGGGTGTGCAGCCAAGGAAAGGGCAGCTTTGCCAGACTCAGTGAGCCAGCAGACACGCTCGCCTTTTATCACCATCACTGGGCTCTGCTCCTCCATTCCACCAGAATGGCCAGCAGCTGCCTGGTGTTAATTAAGAGTAGAACAATCACTCTTAATCAAAGGCCAGACTGATGGCAGCAGCAGCAGACTGCCCATCTCATGCTCTGCATACTGCCCGGCTCATCCCACCTCCATTAACCCCATGTCCACAGCAGAGAGGGAATAACGGGACGTAATTGTTTCAGTCCAGTTGCTGCCTGCAGCAGGGATGAGCCTGGGGGAGTTCCCAGGGAGGGCAGAGGTGACCCCTTGTGTTGTGCAGGAGCCGTCTCTCGGGGCTGGCTGGCCTTCAGAGGTGCCTCCCCACCTACACCTCTCCTCAAGCACCCTCTGCTTGCTTGGGGGACACAAGGGGAAAGCTTGTGGCCGCAGGACACACACAGTTGTGCTTGCAGCCCTTCCACCCTAACAGAGAGTTTCCAATAGGAGCTGGCACAGCACTTCCCAAAAAGTGCAGAAAAGGCTCAGTACCTTCAGCACCAAGAAGCAGGGGTCTCCCAGGCTGCACTTTGAGTCAGACTCCTCTGTCCTCCGAGCTCTTCCCTTTTGAGCTTGTCCTGGTTTATATGTATCAGCCACTTGCTGCTCACAACCTTTCCTTGCACAGTGTGGGTGAGGAGGAGGTAAGAGGGTATGTCCCTCAGCAGCTGCCTTTAGTCCCACATCCAGTCCAGCCCCAGGTCAGAGAAACCAGTGGGTGCCTCTCTGCCCAGAAGAGACCTTGTAAGCCAGTCCCTCGCCCCTTCAGCCATCTACTTCAGAATCATCCCTGCACCATCTCATGTAGGTAGGAGATGCCTGCAGATCTCAGATGCATCTTCCCTGGGAGATTTCTGGAGTTCTGCCCCAGAGCTCCCAGCAGCCCCCTCCCCTGCCAGCATGCTTTTAGCACCAGGAAACTCCCAGCACCCTCCTATTTATAGCTTCCACACCAGCTTCCATCTTCTGTTAATTAGCTGACTGCCTCTCAATCACGCCTAGATGAGGCTAAGGACAGCCAGAACTGTTTGATTCTCAGGCACCCGATACTGCCAGAGCAGCGCTGAGAGCGCTCCGGTGCGTTGGGTGAGGGAGCATCGCTCCCAGGAAAATGTGTGCCCCCCAGCACCCAGGAGAGCGAGGACAAGGATGAGCGAGAGCAGGGAGCTTTTCCATCCTCGTCCTCTGTCTGTGGGGGTTTCCCGCAGGCAGGGGGAAAGCATCCCTGTGAGGACTGTGCCCTGGCGCCGGATTTGCCTTTGCCCCAGCAGTGGTAGCACAGGTTATCTGAGGGGGTAGCAGTGATTCACACCAAAAGCACAGCCTCAGGCCACTGAAACTGGATCCGGGTTTCACACCCCTGGCCTGGGTCGGACATGGTATTTGCAGTCATGCCTAAGTGTAGCACAGAGTCAAAGCTCTGGGCATTGCTTGCAGGTGGAACTTGGTGACCAGTTGAGTTAGGCCTATCTATGCAGGAAGGTGTCAGCAGAGGACAAAGTTGGTGGCGTACTGCTGTATTTTAGTTCGATGACTTGTGCAAAGGCACCCTGCGGGTGCACTGGCAACCCTGCAGTGCCTGGGGGAGGAGGGCTCCCCTGACGGCTCCTTCAGCTGAAAGGAAGATATTTTCCCAGGCAGGGGACAGGTCCTGCTTGGGGAACTGGCACTGCCACTGATGACCTGGCTAGGGGACCAGCAAGGGTGTTGGTTACATCTACTGACGGCACACTGTGGGGTGGGCTGGGAGCGTGCTGGAGGAAGCACGTAAAATCCAACAGTGTCTTCAGAAAGTGGAGAAACAGCCAGGAAAGCAAAGCAGCAAAACAAAAGAGTATAGTTGGGTCGAGTTCCCCTGGCAAGGGCAAGTTGTGTCACTGCTGGGAGAAGAGATGCTGAGCGCAGCGTTAGCAGGAGCACGGGGGTGGGAGGGGACCTGAGAGGGCAGGGACACGGGGAAGAGGCTGATGGACTTTGGCACGGGATGAGCAGGTCCAGGAGGACCCCCTGAGGTGTCATAGAGAGGAAAAGTCCCAGGACCAGTGTAGAAAGCTCTGCTGAAGTGTGAGAGGAGGGTGCAGGGAGCCTGCTGTGGGGGAAGAGGATGAGAACACCTCTGTGAGCAGGACCTGCATGTCATGGGCACTGAGCTCCACGTGCATCTCCCACAGTGGCAAATGCACACACAACCGGGCAGGGCTCTGATGTTTATGCCCAAACCAACAAACCATGGGGGGATTTTGACACTTAAATCTGGGGTTTGGTCCAGATCAGAATGAAATCTTGAAAACCCACCCAACTTGGAAACGCCAAGAATTCCTCTAAAAGAACAGCACGTTTTGCTGGGAAAACGGTAAATTGTTTTGGTGGTGTCAAAACATAGTAGTATAATTTAACATTTTATATACAAGTCAAAATGAATCATTTACCTTCTCTAAACACTGTGTTTAAACACCCGAAATATCTGAAAAGCCTGCTTTTTTTTTTTTTTCCCACATATCTGTCAAACATCATCACTCTCGGCATGTTTGTGAATGGGGAGATGTTCCTGGCAGCTCCAACCGGCTGCAGCAGCGGGGGAGCCCTGGCCGGGCTGCCGCGGGGGACAGGGCTGTGACTACAAAGGCCATCCATCCCACGCAGGGCTCTGCTTTGGGCAGGCAGCAGTTCCCCACTTCATCATAAAAATGATGGGATTGACGGAGTGATTTTTTTTTTTCTTCTCAGGCAACAGATCTGATACTTTCTGCCTGGGTTTCTTTTTGGGAAAGAAGGGAGAAATGGCCCCCCCGAGGGAACTGAGGAGCTTGCCGTGTGAGAGTGCCGCGGCTGCCCTCGCTGGTGCAAGCAGGAGATGGTTTCCTCTGCCAGCCCCACTGCACTGTTTATTTTGGGCAGGTTCTGGGAACAGTTTGCAGCTCTTTCCCTGTTTCTCGATGTGCCTACTGGGTAAATTATCTGTAATCATTAGCAAGTGGGCTGTTTCCTCCTTCAGACACAATTAGTGGGCAGGGTCCGGAACAATCTTCCTCAATCTCATTTCCTACACAGGATGCACTTGAGATGCCAGTACTGGCTCGGAGGAGGCAGGGCTCGATCCCTGCCCAGAAGCATCTTCCCATTCCCCAGGGTACAGGCATCTCCCTCTCCATCAGTCCTCAGGGACCGTCCGGGGGGGCAGCTGAAATCCCACCCTGCAGGTCAGTGAGGCTGAACGAGACACCCGTAGGCACCAATTTTCAGCAAGGTGAGGCAGGAAAATGCGATGGCACAAGGATGGCATGTTTTATAGCTCATCCATCAGCGGAGATGATGCTCTCCCTGTAAACCCCATCCACAGATGCGAGCGCAGCGCTCGCAAATAATTCAGTGGGTCACAAAAAGTGTAAGCAATCACCAGCCACTTCCCAGCCCCGACCTCTGCCGAGAGCAGGTCACTTGGCAGTTGTACAGTTGCTCCCTGAAGCACAGCCGGCTGCCGGAGAGCGATGCCATTGCCTGGGTGGCTCTGCCACAGCGTTTTCAGTCCCTACGAAAGGTGGCCGTGCCCGTTGCTTCATCCTGCCCCAGGCTGGAGACAGCGCCATGACATGGGGCATGGCGGGGTGGGCACTTTTAGCTGGGGAAAGGGCTTTGTGGAGCAGCAGCTCTTCAGAGGGCTGAAGGACTGAGTGAAGGGGAGCTTCGGATTTGCACCCAGGAAAGCTGGAATAAATCAAAGCAATTAACGTGCAAATGAAGCTCTAAGCAGTACGGCATCCTTACTACCTGGGAAGCACATTGTGTATACTTTTTCCTCCCTCCCTCTTTTATTTATAGACAGAATTCAAATCACTTAAATAATTTAAACTCGTTTGCCAGGTAGAGACGGGGTTTGGGAAGTGCCCGCTGGCATTAACGAGGCTGTGTCTTGACGGTGCCTCCACACGCTGTCCAGGTTTGCCTGCGGCCACTTGCCCCCCGGACGGGGAAGGTGGGGGCTGTGCGGGTGCGCGGGGATGCCAGCAGCTCCCTGCACCCATGCGGCTCTCGGGTGCAGTGCCTGGTGGGAGAGGACGCAGGAGGGCACCGGGGATGGGTGGCTGTGGGTTGCAGAGGTTGGTAATGGCGGAGCTCGTGGTAATTAATCATGCCACAACGAACCACCAGCGTTGCGGTGGAAAGCAGTTTTAATTTTCTTCCAAACTGCATGGGCTGGTGGCGAAGCAAAGCTGTGACTGCGTGTCCTTGGGTAAAGCAGCTGGGAGGGCTGGGAAGAACAGGCACAAGACCAGGAAATCGCTTTCCAGCCAGAGCGGAGGCACCAAAGTCATGAGAGCAGGGGCTGGCTGCACCTCTGCTGCTCGTTCTCCCTCTGTGCCAGGGGAAGCAGGGCAGAGACAAAGAGGGCAGACCCTGCTCTTCAGTTGGGTTTGGACCCACTGCAGGACCCACAAGTCTGTCCAAGAAACCACAGCCCCCCCTCCTCATTCCCACCTCAGCCTCTCCCGCCCTGCAGGGATGCTGGGGGGAGCCAGGCTGGGCTGGGAAATGGGGTGTCCCCAGATGAAGCCCCGGAGATGGGGAGGGGACATGCTGCTGCTGCCTGTCCCCATGCTGTGCTCCCACTCCTCACTGGTGTGGCTGGACACTGCCCTTGGGCTGCGTCTCGCCCGCGGATCGCAAGCTGCTGTGGGTGCGATGGGGCGTGTTTGCACACCTCAATGCAAGCAACGGAGCTGTTTGTGTAGGGTAGTGGTAGAGAGGAATTACGGATTGAGTTTTGTCCCTGTAAGGAGGCCCACAGCTGCCAAGACTGATGCATCGCTGCCATACCAGCTTGTGGGAGCCCTGGCACCAAGTAGGATGCAAAGGCTGCTAGACCCCTTCCCGTAGGAAGCTGCCAGCCTGGCTAGCTGGCATCCATAACACTCAGAGCTCATTACGTTCAGGTGAGCTGCCTTTTATTTACGAGAATTCCTTCAGGAAGAAAAAATCTGTGAATACTTGTCTAAACAAATATTTGCCTCAGATAGGCTCTTGTGGCTATCTGACATACTCATTTTCTTGTTTATCCAGCACGTTTCTCAAGCGGTTTCTGAATGTACTGTCAAACGCAGTCATTTAAAAATTATGAATCAAGATTTCCCAGAGTAATGGTTGTTTAAAAACTACCTGCTTTTTCAGTAGTCCTCTGAGGAGAGTTTTACATGCCCCTCCCTGGTAGGATGGTCACACATCACTCAAACGGGCAAGCTCTGCTCCACAGATAGGCAGAGACCTCTGTGTTTCCATATAGCACCAGGGCTGCAAGAGATGGGGAAAATACCAGCTATTGCACAGCTGGAAAAGAAGAGACAGAGCTGGCATCACAACAAATGCTTGGAAACTATTTGCAAAAGGCGAGAGAGGTTGTCGCCCTGGGTACTATAGGATTTAACCCAAGACAAAGCAGTGCTGGAGCCCTGGGGTTCAGCTCAGCCCCACGATCCCCTTCCTCCGCTCCCAGCGGTCACCGTAACAAATGAACATGTTTATCAAACCCATCCCAAGCTGCCGCGAATGGTTCAGGAGCAGATGGGAGGGAAGAATCCACTGTTTGAGCTTATTTTTTGCTGCAAACAATCTGCTCGACACTGGTAGTGAGAGACTTGTTTGCTGCTGTTGTAAGCACGATGAATTAATATTGCCCGGTGCCCTGGGTATTCACCAGCAGGCAGGGGAGGGGTTTTCTGAGGGCTTTCATGTGGGCGTGAGGATAGTTTGGGCTGGCAGCCTGTGCCTTCCCCCGGCTTCCCACACTACACGTGTAGCGCACAGGGGAAGAGGGGCATGATTTACAGCAAGCTGCTTCCTAACCTTAACGTGCTGTGATGGACCCACTGCCCTTTAAATAACCACTGTCTTTTGAAGGCATAAATACTTAAGGGGGAAAGAAAAAAAAAACCCACTGTTCCCTCCTGGAAGACCTAATTTATCTGAAATTATCCATCCTTGGCTATAAATCCTCTGTAAAACTTGGCATGAGTTTAAAAGCAGTTACAGCAATGGCTGTATATTTTTATCCGAAACCTCAAGAAAGAACAAATTGAAGCCCTAAACAGCAGCTACACGACGTTGCAGAGAGCTGTGCTGGTGGGAGCGGGGCTGTGGTCAGTGCCTTGCCTGGGAAGCACCGTTTCGGGGTGCTTGTGAATCCCCCACTGTCTTTCTGAGCAATTCCTGCTTGGGAAGTTATTTGAACACACCAGTTTTCCCTGCTGTGCGTGGGTCTAGCAGTGGACTCAGAAAACCAACGTGGGGGTTCCGCTGGGGCAGCAGTTTCTAAGTCCCCTGCTAATGTTTGCGGAGCACCACGTCCTCGCCTGCCACGTCCTTTGGGAAGCGGGGCACAGGTACCCACGTCCCTGGTGTCCACCTACTCAGGCACACGTCGGGGCTGGCTCTGACTCATCTGGCTTCCCACTTTTTCTTCTTTGTTCTTGTCTCCCTGAAGCAGGAGGGAATCCAGCTTTTAGTTAAATGAGGCCCCATAACCATAAGCAGCTGCAATACACTTCCCTGTGCAAGGTAGGGCAGGAAACAAAAAGCTTGGCTTGTCCCTTCGGCCTCCACCTCTGCCCTCTCCCTAGGAGACGAGAGAGCCCATGTTTGCCTGTGTCTTCGTTAAGCCAGCTGGTGGGGAGCAGAAGCAGTGCCACCGGGTCCTGGGCAGGCTCTGGCACCGAGTCCCTCCGGCAGCTCCTGGAACTCTCCCCGGGTCCTGGTGCCCCTTCTGCAAGCTGGGCTGCCCCCCAGCCCCGGAGGATGGGCAACCAGACAGTGTGCATGTCCAAGGTTCAGCTCAGCACCTTCACAGCCTTCCAAATCCAGGTCTAAGCTCAGCCTAACCCCAGCAGGCTGGGTAAGAAACGCTCGCACATCGAGCAGCCTGGCTGCAACACCCAGGAGATGTTATCTCCAGGGCCATCTTTTCCATGACTGGTGCCGAGGGCTGGTGAAGCCCTCGCTGCATGAGAGACCAGGATCTGTGGGCAGGCGTGCCCACAGTGGCTGGGATCCACAGGGCAAGATGGGGTGATATGTAAGGTGGGTCTGTGAGGTCAAGCACTTTCCTCACGGGGAGCTGCTGCACACATAGGGCTAGCTGTCATGCAGCATGTGATGGGCATATCGGACTGTGATCGTGATCTGTCCTCTCCACTCTGTGTGGAGCCACAGCCACCACGGCCCCAGCAGGAATTCCTGGTGTTAAGGACACTCGCGGATCTGCCTGCCTCCACCTGGGTTGTGCTTCTGCTTTCTCTGCAGGAGCACCCAGAGCTTGGCCTTGCCAGGGTGTGTTGGGCAGGGAGTGCCCGCGTAAGGGCAGCACGCTGTGTTTCCACGCAGGACGCCCCGGGCTGCGTTCGTCGTCAGTAAAAAGCTGGTTTGCGTTAAGCCGCGCAGAGGGCACAGTGGTGGGTGCCCCGGCACTGGGATGGTGCCTGGCAGGAATCTGGCTTATGCTACATGTGGTGGGAGCTGGGGGGGCTGTCATCCTCGCCATCCCATGGCCAGCTCGTGGGTGGACCCTAACACCCATTCTCTGCTGTCTTTTCCAGGGATGCAGAGGTGCGCGTACAGCTGGAGCAGCAGGAGCACAGTGCAGCCCCGTGGGGATAGGCGTGAAGGTGGTTCCCTGTGAGGACACAGCGGGACCCCCAGACCCTGGAGGAGTGTGGGTTCTCACTGGGAAGAGGAGAGCTCCCCGTCCCGCCCTGCCACCAGGTCTGCCTGCTGCCTGGTCACCTACCACCTTTCCCGGGATCCGTACCAGGATTTGGGGCTTGGAGCCTAGAGGTGCACTACTGCTGTAGGATTGCTGGAGATCCTGGCAACAATGGGGGACCTGCCACGGAGGAAGGACATCCTTCCAGGAGGCCCTGCACCTCTGTGAGCCCTGGCTGCTGGTGGTAGAGGCTGCCAGGGGCTGGGCTGCTCGGCCAGCCCAGGGCTGGGGGCAGAGCCGCAGTGCTTGCAGGGCACAGCCAGCAAAGGGTGAAGAGCTGGAGCAGCCCAGAGCCCCCGGAGAGTGGTGCTGCCGCTGAGCCACTGGTGCTCCGGAGACCTCTTCCTGGGGCTGGGTGACGGAGCAGCCCTTGGTCCCTGGGCTCGCTGCAGATGTTCCCCTGTGCCCCACTGGCAGAACTGCTCCCCTAGTGCCGGCACAGAGGGAGGACTGCTCGTCTCACCATGGTGCTGCCGCCACCCGACAAGCGCCATGTCTGTCTGACCACCATCGTCATCATGACCAGCATGGCCTTCATGGACGCCTACCTAGTGGAACAGAACCAGGGGCCCCGCAAGATCGGCGTCTGCATCATCGTGCTGGTAGGGGACATCTGCTTCCTCATTGTGCTGCGCTATGTGGCGGTGTGGGTGGGGGCTGAGGTGAAGACAGCCAAGCGGGGCTATGCCATGATCCTGTGGTTCCTATACATCTTCGTGCTGGAGATCAAGCTGTATTTCATCTTTCAGAATTACAAAGCAGACAAGAAGAACCTGGAGACGGTGGCCAGGAAAGCCCTGACTCTGCTCCTCTCCATCTGCGTGCCAGGGCTCTACCTGGTGCTGGTGGCCTTGGACAGCATGGAGTACATACGGACCTTTCGGAAGAAAGAGGACTTGAGGGGACGCCTTTTCTGGGTGGCCCTTGACCTGCTGGATATCTTGGACATCCAGGCCAACCTGTGGGAGCCGCACAGGACTGGCCTACCCATCTGGGCAGAGGGGCTCATGTTCTTCTACTGCTACATACTTCTCCTGATCCTGCCTTGTGTGTCCCTCAGTGAGATCAGCATGCAAGGGGAGCACATTGCCCCGCAAAAAATGATGCTCTACCCCGTCCTCAGCCTGGTCACCATTAACATCGTCACCATCTTCATCCGGGCCATCAACATGGTCTTGTTCCAGGACAGCAGGGTCTCCACCATCTTTATTGGCAAGAACATCATCGCGATTGCCACTAAGGCATGCACCTTCCTCGAGTACAAGCGGCAGGTGAAGGAGTTTCCCCAGAATGCCATCGCCCTGGAGCTCCAGCAGAATTCCCTCTCCCACAACCAGACCATCCACAGTGTGCAGGGCATCCCCCATGAGCCGTCGCCCACCAGCGAGATCCTCGACACATGAGGGATCAGCCCCAGCCGAGCGTTGGTTCAGACAGCCCCGTGCTGAGCAGAGGAGGGATGCTGCTCTCTTGCTGCACGGGGCAAGCACGACAGACAAATCCCAGCAGCGAGGGCTCTTCTAGGCACAAAACACCAACCATGTTTTAATTGAGCTATGGAGTGTCCCCTAGACGTCTTCATCTCAGGTATAATCCTAGGAGTCCTCCAGATAAACCAAATGAACTTGCAAAGGACCTGAAGCAGCTAACCCTCTCTCTCCCTCCCTCCCACCACCTTCTCCCCTCCTGAGCAAAGACCACTGTGGTTGCAATGTCCCTTTTTACTCCTCGAGCACCTCACCTTTACTCCAAGCCTGGAACCAAGATTTTATTACCGGAGACCTTTTTATGGAGCGGGGACAGGGGCATAGGTGTACGGGTTGGGGGGGAGGGTGGGACGTTTGAACCAGTAAACCCTGTGATTGTAGATGTCTCTTATCTCCCATGGTTGTGTTTACAGTTTCCTATTTATAATGGCTCCCGAGGGCTCCCGGGCTGCCCTGGGGACCAGTGTCCCCACGGCCGGCGGTGGGTGAGAGCAGCAAGCCCTGCAGCGGGGAGCGGGGCCGGGGGCCGGCACGGCTCCTGCGCCCTGGGATAAGGGGGACTGTGCTGCCGCCAGCGCCCTACACCGACTCTGCTGGGAGCAACATTTGACAAGCTAAAGCTAATCTAATGCTGGTGTTTTACGTATTTCATTCACTCCAAACAAGTCAGCACAATATTTCTATTTTTAGAAGGGTCTCTCCCTCTTTCCCCGCCGTTACAAGCCTCCCTGCCTGCAGCAGCCGGCGCAGCCACCCTGGCCCTGCCGGCCCTGCTGCAGGCAGGCGCAGGCGCCCAGGAGGGCTTAGTAATAAGGATGACGACGATGCGTTTCACTCCGGCATCGAGCATTTATAAAGAGGGCTGCTTTCCACAGCTACTATATTTTTAAAATAAAATATTTCAAAAATGAAAAAAAAAAAAACAAAAAACAACCCAAAAAAAAGAGCCAGGAAGGATGTGCTGCCCTGGGTAGGCGGCTGGGCTCGGGTGTGGGCACGGGTCTCCGCCACCGGCGTGCACGGTGCACGGCGCTCGGCCGGCAGCAGGCAGCGTGGCGGGAGGCGAGGGCCAGCCGGAAAATAAAAGCCCCGTGAGAGCAATGGCTTCTGGTGGTCTCTTTTCTGCCAGTGTGGGGAGGGAGGGGGGCAGCTCGGGGGACAGCGCCCATACAGCCCAAATCACTGCTCTCCTCCTACACCCACCTCCCCTGGACCCCCAGGCGCCGTCCCGAGGTGCTGCGCCCGTGGAGGGCCCTGCGCTCATCGAGTGGTGGGTGCAGAAAGCAAATCCGTAGTTTTTCCAGCTGAAAGGTGCCCCAGGGGCTTGGGCACCCTGAGCTGCCTTCACCTGGGGGGAGGCACAAGGGAGAAAAGCTGTGTCTCAAACACGCTGAAATGGGCTGGTTTTGCTTTTTCTAAACCAAACATTTAATTTTGGGGAGACGGAATGAAATCCCTGGTGCTGTTTACATTTCTCTTCTACATTTTCTCCTGGCTTTGCTTATCGAATTTGACCTAAATTCACAAATCATTTTAGTCTCCATCTTTTCAGCCCGTCGTGATTTGTCCAGAACACTTCACCCAGCCCTGAGCCAGCCTTCTAAATTTAGGGCCAGCCAATCACAGCCCTGCCAAATTCTCTTTGGCACCCCTGTCACCCAGCGATGGCTTTGCGGGGGGGTTCTCTACCAGGAATAAATCCACTGACAAGTAAAACGGAAAGAATAACCTTTGCCAACAGAAGTGCGTTCGCAGAAGATTTTGCTAACTGGAAAAATTTCTTCCTCCTTTCCCTCAGAGAACATGAGAGGAAGAGGGCAGGTGATCTAAAAAGTATTAGCAGAAATTAATTAAATTGCTAAATTATTCGGGAATACCTATGGAATTACATATTACCGCTCTACCGGTGCCATTAAAATACATGCGATTAATATGGGTACAATTAACTCCTGAGTATCTAATAACATTCTGCCACTCTTTTAGGTAATTAATTTACAAGCCTGTGTTTTACAGCTGTTGCCCAGAGCCGAGCGGAGGAAAAGCTGTAGGTGCTGGAAGCGCGGTGCCGCCGGCTGCGGCGCGGCGCTGCGCGGCCCAGGGCCGGGACGTGCTGGCTCGGGCAGCGCCCAGCGCCAGGCTGCACCCGCAGCGGTGCTTTGNCTGGAACCTGCGTGGAAAGGGAATGATGCTTTATGCTCCTGCTGCTGCAACCTCCCAGCACGCTTAGGAGTCCCCACAGCCTTTTCCCTGAGGCTGCAAGACATCCCCATCTGACCCGGGGTTGTCAGCTTTGTGGAGAGGGGTGTCCTTGGGGAAGGGCTGCCCAGAGCCCCGCGTTAGGAGCAGGAGCGGGAGGAGAGGTGCTGGGCATGATGCTCACCCGGGACGCGGTGCCCTGCATCGCTCCCGTAAGGCACGTGAGCTCGCTGGTGCTTGGCGTCCGCTCTGTGAGGGAGGGAGGGAGGGAGGAAAGGCTTTTCTCATCTTCTGCTGTTCAGCATCCCCCGGGGGCTCTGTGTGCATCGTGTTTCTAACTCAGAAACACAACCCTTTCCTTTCAAAGCCACTTTGAAAGCGAGTGTTACAAGCTGGCCCCTCCACAGCAGCCACCGGAGGACGGCTGGGCAGCGGAGGAGAGGAGAGCTAGCTGGGAAAGGCGGCGCGGTGGGAGTCTGCAAGCAGAGGGGAGAGCCAGCGCAGCCTGCGAAGACCTCGGAGACAGCACAGCTATGGGAGCACTGCTCCTCGCCCGGTGCTGGCTGGGGGCGATGCAAGTGGCTGCCTCCTCCCCAAAATCCAGCCCTGCCCAGCAGAGACAAGACCCCCAGGACCAGCAGGATGGGCAGCAGGGTGGCGGTGGCTGCGCGGGGTGACTGGCTCCCAGCCTGGCTGTTTGTTAGGGGAAGGTAATATTTTGCTGCAGGCAATGAGAACTAAAGGAAACAATTAAAATTAAATAGGCTGGAACCGAGCAATTTTTCAGCTTTCCGCTGAGAAGGTGTGTTGGCAAAAGAGCTCCTTTGTGAAATGAGAAATTCTCCTGGCAAGCTATAGATTCCCACCTGCTGAAGCGAAAACAGCACAACAGTAACGCAGAAGGGATGCAAGTTCCCAGCCCTCCAGCGGAACACCCACCAGGGCAGCATCCGCTGCTGATCGCAGACAGGCCATGGCACCAGGAAGCTCTTGCCCTTGGTGAGGAGAGACCAGAGGTGCTCAGGGGCCCAACTGGTGCTCTCCTACCAGTTGCCACCCCACTGGGCAGTGCTGAGGTGGAGACCTCCTTCCAAGCCAAGCAACAGCCTCCGTAGGAGCCAGGTGTACCCCACGGCTTGCAGGGGACACCAGAGCAATGGCAGTCTCTGGAGATGCAAAACCTGACCCTCTCTGAGCCTTCCTGACAGGCTGGTCCTGAAGGGCAGCTATTTGTCCCAGTTCTACAGAGCCACAGATCTGTGACGGAATGGACTGAACCCACCTACTTCCCAAGTGGTGAACTGCAAAAGAGGAGGTCACAAGTAAGTGGAGCAAAACAAGCCATACCAGGCTGGTGCAAAGCATCGAGCCCAGACAAATCCATAAGGGTCCTGTCCTCCTGCCAAGCATTTGGATGAAGAGGCAGCAATGAGCTTGAGCTGCTGCGTGCCTGACACTGAGAAGAGCCTGGACCCAGCTCTCGTGTCCCAACAGCCCCATGGTACCTGTAGTACCTCCACCCTTCTTGCCACTTCGAGCTGAGTTTTACCCTCCTGGGAGCTTGCATTCAGCATGCAGCAGCATGAGCACCTTGCTGCTGCGGTGACCTGTGCTCCAGCGCGCTCCATCACCAAGGGCACCGGGAAGGCGAGTGGAGTGCGAGCTGTAGCTTTTCTTTCCTGGGGTCCTGGCAGCTCTCACACAACCTGCTTGTCTTCTAATGATCTCCTCTTGACAGGTAAAAGTATCTGCTGCTGCAGCCCCAGTGCGTGGCTGGGAGGAGGGCAGCTGGCATCAGGCATCGAGCTGAAAGCGCCCTGTGGTCCTGCAGCCAGATTCTGCTCATGAGCATGGTGCTGGTGTCTTTGCAGGGTCTGAAAATGCTTGGGAGATTTTGGGCGAAGACAAACACCCACCTGAGGAATACAGCACAAGGATGGCCCTGCAGCCAGGTAGGCTCTCTGCAGCAGGAGACATGGCAAACCTCACACCAAGAGCAGGGTGCCTGGGGACAGGCTACTTTCCGCAGCGAGCCCCAGCCCCTGCCTCACGAGCACCTGAGAGCAGCACCTCCTAAAGCAGTGCTGGAGAGGTGCAGGGGGCAGGAGCCGCAGGAGGTGCGGGGAGATGCTGTCCCGCAGGCAGTACAGCGACAGGACGCTTTGTCCCCTAACCTGCACCGCTCTGATCTCCTCCTCAAGTGCACCGTGGGCTTGAGCGCACAGCCCTGCTGCGGCAGGCGCCGCGCCGTACGGCGGGAAGGGATGGGGACAGTCAAGTTGTGTTTAACTGGGCAGGGTGAAAAGGCTCTCCGTTCCCTCCTTTGCAAAACCCACACACGCTCCCCACGGTGCGCCATGTGTCCCGGTGCCACCCTGCACAGCCCCATGCACTGTCACCTTGGACTGTAGGCAAACACATAGTGTTCTTCTGTTTTCTTTCGTTCGGTCTGGGTTAATCTGTTGAGCAGAGGGAGACTGAATGTTCATGCCAATAACCGTTTTCCTTCTGCCCGCCCCACATTTGCTGCCTTCTCTAGCTCGAGCCAGTGCTAGATGAAGCAGGTGTCCAGAGCACCGTAACAGCAATTCCCGT
This sequence comes from Psophia crepitans, assembly GCA_013399095.1. Lineage (NCBI taxonomy): Eukaryota > Metazoa > Chordata > Aves > Gruiformes > Psophiidae > Psophia > Psophia crepitans. The sequence continues at coordinate 572,120 of VWZZ01006918.1, forward strand.
CCACCTACATTCCTCCTGCCCAGGCTTGGTGGCAAAAGTTTGAGTTTGTCATTAACTTAATCCTAATTTTGAGTGCCCTGGATTTTTCAGCTCTGTCTGATTTTTAGGTCTGGCGTCCTTGAAGGATAATATCCATTTAAGTTACTGATTCAGTCTTGCTCATTTAATTTCACCTCAATAAAGTTTTTATGTGGTTTTGACATGTTCAGTGTCTCAAATGTATTGACACTGAAGCCTGAAGTACCATTATGACCATAATGGCTCAGAAGACATTACAAAGACCCTGGCAAGATATATCAATTGCCCTCTTTTACAGTTGTTTGAAGACAAAGACCAGCCAAAGGGAAGAGTGAGTACCGTAGTTTGTTTTTATGTGAGCTTCCCTGATGTTACAGCATTTCATGTGTGCAAAAGGCATTTGCAAATATATCTCTGCAAGTTTTTCATCGGGATGCAAAGAAGCGGTGGTCCTGGAGCTGGGATGCTGACAGGAGGGGGATTTTGCAAGAAAAATGCTTCAGACAGCAGAAAAGTCACTTCCAAGGAAGGGATATCAAAGTGTAAATAAATAAATAAGTGAAGAAGGTGTCTGGAAATAAATAAATAAGTGAAGAAGCCGTGGGCTTCCCCACCAACTCGTCCCAGCTAATATACCTTCAACCTCAGTGCGGAAAAGCAAACGCATTATGGGTGTGGTACACTAAGTCCAACTGAGTCAAAAATTAGTAGAATGATCCCTTGTCCGGGGTAGGAATGTGCTTGAGATGGGAGAGGAGGATAATTAGCGCCTCATGGCCAATATTTGCATACAAAGATACCCCCCACAGCCCCCTGTACAGCCACCTGCCCAATTGCTAACGGGAGTTTTTTAAAAGACAGTTTAATAATTACAACCAGTTTCCTCCAACCTGTGCGACGGTGACTTCTGTTCAGAGGAGTCACACACGAAGGAAGAAAACCAGCTGCAGCAGAGCAGCAGCACCTCCAACAGTACAGCCACGCGTTACTCTTCCGGGCTGTGCTGGTGCGCAGTCTGCCCTCTGCACCAGCCCAAGCGGGAGGGTGCAGGAGCCAGCGCCGGGCTCCTGCTGGGCTTTTGGGTAGCAAAGAGGAAAGAGGGGTGTCCTAAAAAGCTGGTCAACAGGACACATGCAATAAGGGGACTGGCCGAGACCGAGGTCCAAGTCAGGACCTTCCTCCTCCACCCTTAAAGCATAACATAGCAGAAGAGATATTGCTGTGAAACCAGACCAAGATTTCGGGCCATAAGGCCAGCAGGCATGAGGTCTGCAGGGTGCCATAGCCACAAACCTTTTTCGTAACATCTTTTCATAACCTTAGCTGAGTGATCACCCTTGCCTTGGTCTCCAGGGCTCCCTCGCTTCTCCAAAGCTGCCGTGAAATACTAACCCATCGCGCGTGGCAGCCCGCAGGGCTGAGGATGCTGAGAAGCAGAGCGCGGTGCCTTAAGCATGCCAGGCACATCCTCCCCCACCCCGGGTGGGCCACACCGGCAGGCATCTGTCTAATAACCCAGCATCTCAGCTCCCAGGGCTTTGCACACGAAGCCTGCTCTGCCCAGAAGAATAAATACCTCGAGCAGAAAAAGGCACTGTTTCCCTTCTCTGCACTAGTGCCAGGGAGAACTTAGTATTCAGAAACTGTTTTCAGATGTTTCACTTCACAGCTGGTGAATGAACTCGGAGAACTCAATAAACCTCTTTGTAAAGAATTATCTCTCATTAATCTCTTTGGTGGGGCTGGCACCTGGAATAGCATAAATCTTTACCTGCACGTACTAGGAGACTAGGGAATAGGCCATAGGCTGTAAGTGTGTGGTAATGGGCGAGTCCCAAACGCCAAATAAAGAATAAAGCCTCATAAAATTTTCCTCCTGATGTCCTCCTGGGAAGAGGACGTTAGCACTTGGAGGAGATGGATCCTTGGTGGAAGGACTTTTAGCAGGAGATAGGGCAGCACAAGAGCCTCGAGCAGTCCACAGGCGTTTTGGGAAAAGCCTCTCCTCCTTTCCATCAGACATTTCAGGAAATGTCCAAAAGCTTTAAATGGTGCTGCCCACTCAGGAGCAAACTGCTCCACAGGGACTGCCAGCTTGCAGCTCCCTGCTTCATCCCGACCAGCGGCTTTGCGGAGTGCACGGTTTCTGCCTTGCCCTTATCCGCAGCAATAAGCCGTGCTGGCTGCGCTGGAGCGCCCTGTGCACCTCCGGCGTGTACCATCACACTCCTACAAGCCTCACAGCTACCGAACCCATCTCCCCAAGGCAGGACAGCTCTGAAAAACACTGCCTTTGGAAAGGAGAAAGATGATTTCAGCAAGCCTTGAACAGCTTGCTGTAGAAATAGCATCCAGAGTTTTCTTCCTTGCAGGGGATTTTGAGGTTTATTTCGGTGTCCTTTGCTTTGGTGCAACAGATGGCAGGGAGACGTGGTGGCCCGGAATATTAATGCTTCCCTTCAGCATCAGTGTCCTCAGAGCAACTGGCGTCTCCGTGCTCTTGCTGAGCATCGTGCAGCCTTGTCTTCTGTCTCAGAGCCATGCTCTTCCCACATCAGCTAGTAATCAAAATGCGTGGCTCTGTCCGCAGTGGCCCCCTCAGAGGTGGGACAGTTTGCATCAGGAAGGCTGCAGGGGAAAGGCTGGGGCTGGGAAGCAGGGATGTGATTATGGCAGATGTATCAGCCACCTTGCCCAAATGGGAAATGAAAAACTAAAAATGCACTAAAGCAAATCTCTTCTGCGACCATAACCACCACACTGCGCTGGAAAGACGATTCAGCCCATGTTTTAACTCGTCTTTTATTGATGTCTAATGTGCCATGACCAGTGTCCAACGAGGAGCAATTAAACATTTGCTTAGATAAAATGTGTGTCTTCAAGCGATAACCAGGCAAGGGATCTTCCACCATAATGTCAATATAAGTGTGCCATAAAAATCCCTCTGCTGCCATGTAAAACTACCCTCTCCCTGCTCCCGGCGTGCTGCCGCGGCTCTCTGCGTGCCGGGGCTACCGGGGCTGTGGAGCTCTGCGTGGATCGACTTCCCAGCTCGCTGGTAGCCAGAGCCGAGCTCAGTCTGCCGTGGTCCTTCGGACATCTCCGCCTGACAGGCCGTGGCAAAGGACTGTAAGCCGTTCTGAAAGGATAAAATTATACAGCTCCAAAGTTTAACAATACGAGCCCCAGCAATCACACAGATAAATTTAACGGTGACCGCTTAAAGACCTGCTGGCTGAACTGTAATAGTTGATGAGATGCTGAATAACATGCCAGTCTTTCTCAGACCCAGGGAGGCCTATAAAAGCCAGCAGGATGGAGACCAGCGTTCCAGCCCTCTCCAGCTCTGCGTAGGAAGGAGCTGTCACTATGCTGCCCAGGAAGCGTGGATGGATGGAGACGGATCTTACACCTCCCAAGCACAGCTCTGTCAGCAGACCAGGCATTTTCTGCTGTGAATGTGGTGTCCCCAGCCCAGTGGCACACTACAGCCTGTGCCACCCCTGCTTCGGGGTGTTGGGACTTCTGAGCATTGCTTCCCCTGGCTGGCTGTGCCCTGCAGGATCCTCTCTCTGCCACCTCAGACCTCTGCCAGGCACTTTCCAGGGGCTCCACCTGATGGAATTCTTCCTTTATTCATTTTTTTCTTAAAAGCAGGAGATTACTTCCATACTATTATATGCAGAGAACATGAGTACTGCGGGGTTCAGGATTTAAAAGGCAGTGAGTGCTAATAGCAACTGTGTCTCTGCCATCCTAACAAGGGCACTGTAAATGCTCTTTGATTTTTGGTTTAACAAGAGCAGCACCAGGTTCAGGGCACACGGACTTGCAAGGGAAGGGATGTGCTTTAATAACTGGCTCTTTTCTTCTTCCGCGGGTTGATGTGGGATGCTGGAAAGGTTGCCGATGCCCACGGTCAGCTAATATCTGGGGCATTGTGGAAAGATCAGGAGTGGTGGGAATGCCCCAGCTGCAGCAGGTCTCCTCACAAACCCAACCTTTCCAAATCACCCTAGGCGTTCGCTTTGGTCAGGATCAACTTACAAGAGTTTTCTGCTTCTTTCTCTTTTTCCCAAACATCCCTCTGCCAGCCACCTGATGGCCCCTTTCAGATTTCCAGTCTGTCCCTGGAAGAAATCCTGCCCCCCATCCTGCTTAAGCCTTGCCACAATGCCCATTTAATGACTCCTTTTCTGGGCTGAGCTGCTGGCCATACCCGTCTCCTCCAGCCCGGACCTTTGCAGGGCATGTTCCCAGCAGCGCACTGGCCCCAGGAGGGGTGAGATGCACCTAGCATGGTTCTCAGGAGCACGGTAGCAAGCCTGGCATTTAATCTGCTGCAGCACTAAGTACGATTTAGCAAAGGATCTGTCTGCAATTGTCAATGCCTAAAAAACTTTTAAATATGTCCTTTAACTCGATTCTGAAGGACTCGTACTATTTTAATGAGTATCTGAGGAAAGAAAAGCTCTCTGTAGAGCATTAGCTTTGAGAACCAAAAGCAATCTCACCAACACGCAATATCAGGCTTGATTGACGAGGCCAATACCCATAAACCATGCTGATTGACATTAATTAGCGTGCCAGCCTTTAATTGCTTCTGATCATGTCCTACATCACTCTGATTAAAAAATTAGTCCCATGCAAAAAAAAAATCAATGCAGCAAGGGGTGGGTGGTTTGAGAAGATCTCAGCTGGGCCCTGGGATTTCACGCTCAATGCCTTTGCTCACGGAGCATCGACAGATCTTTTCAAAGGGACATCACAGAGCAGGGTCAGGCAGGCAGGGACGAAGCCTTTCAGCCTAATAGTATTTATAATGAACCTCTCCTGCTCAAGGTATTTTTCCTTCAGTAGAACCCAAATCCTAGAAGAAGAAGAGAACAGCTAGCCAGGCAAAGCAAGGCCACACCAGCAGCCAGAGCTGCCGTGTTTTGGAGCAGCAGGAGCAGGGATGCAGGCAGGACCCAGCTGAGCAGCCGGTGGGACGCAAGCAAGTCTGCCTCTTGTTCCCCAGGTCACCCACAGCCATTCATGATCACAACTCCAGCTTCGAGGCTGCATCAGGTCTCTTGCCCCAGACAGTCAGTCACACACTTGGTGGAGAAGCTTTCCTTTCACCCAGGTCCCACCTGATCCCTGCAGAAGCCCCTGTCCCTGCAGTTGCCCCCCATGCCCAGCCCAGCAGATGCACACCCACCATGCCTTACTCCGACCTTTAGAAGCGCTGATGAACTGGGGAGCGGCTGAGGAGGCATGGGGGGGCTAACTGGTGCTCCCCACGGTGCAGAGCTGTGGGTCTGCTCCCCTGGGCTGGGTTTTACAGCCAGCTTTCTGAGCGGGGCTGGCTGGCTGGGCGCACCCAGCTGAGGGGCACTCCCGCACCGGTGCGCCTGGAGCCTGCAATGTCCTGCCAAGCTTGAAACACAAATGGCAGCCAGGACCAAGCCATTTTTTTCTGTCCATCTCTGCTCCCTTTGCATTTGATTGCATTTGCGAACACAGCCTGGACTGTTCCCTCTCTGCTGCACACAGGCAGTCCCCAGTCCCCGCTCCCTTCCTCCCTCCTGCCTCTGCCCACCTCGCCGTCCCGCATTTCGGGAACGCTGAGAGGCCTGGGGACTGCCTCCCCTGCCCTACTTCCCTCACTCCCCTCAGATAGCGTCCGGGGAGCCTCTGCTTTTTGTGTCCCGCAGCGCCGCGTTGCAGCGGGGCGGCTTTCTGCGGGGCGAGCGGCTGGGGACAGAGGGGGTTTGTTCCTGGGGACAGCCCCAGCACGGGCACACACTGCTCCATTCAGCGCTCACACGCAGCGGTGCAGCTCAGCACGAGAGTCCTCCCTCTTCTCTCTGCTTCCCTTCTCCGCGCTCGTGGTTTCGCCCAGCCCAAGCACAGCAAAGGGGGTCGGCGAGCAGGGGGCAGGGGGGTGGGGGGCAGCAGTCTGCCGGGAGATGAAGGGCAATGCTGAAGAGCAGCCTTGGCCAAGAAGGAGGGGGTGAAAAAGTGCCAGTGGATGAGTCCCTGGAGAGAACAAGTCACCAGATGTTTGCAAAGCAAGAAAACTTTGGGGTTCAACACCTCTTCCCTTCTTTTGATGGGTAAGAACCAGAGCTGAGGAGCTCTGTGAAACACACAGTTCCCATGGCAGCAGCTCCCAGACCAATAAAAGCCAGGATATGATCACACTCTATTAGCTGGATAATATCATTTATAGTTGACTTAGAACTGCGTCCCATCTAATTAAAAGGGAGCTGCTTGTGAAAAGCGCAGGAGCAGAAAGAGGCAGAGAGGATCGTTGCCCCGAGCCCCGTGCCTGCGCAGCTGTCTTGTCGGTGAAAGGCTTTTTATTTCCCGTTTCACATTGGAGCTAATTTCATCCATCACCAGAACCAATGTGACTCATGCCCCCAGTGAGAGACTGATGCAATGAGAGAGCACCAAGAGGGAGGGGAAGGCACCGTTCTCAGCGTCATCTGGAGCTCCTCTTTTCCTTAATCATGCTGTTCTGTCTCCCGGGTTTTTCAGGGGCTCATGTTTCTGTAAAGCCAGGGGAAAGCAGGTAGTGGCAACACAGAACCCAGCCCGGATCCTCCTCCTTTTCCTCGTTGCAATCAGGCGCGCAGAGGGAAGCAGGGACTGTGCAGGGTTGGCTCAGGAGCAACGGTTCAAAGGGTCCAGGCTGGAGGTACAGGAGAGAGGGCGGACATTCCTCAGAGGTACATGTCCTCCTGCCAAACTATCAATTTTTGTGGAAAACAAAATGCTGTGGTTTTGCTTACAGCCAAATGTCAGAATGCCTCAAAAGGCCCCCAGGTTAGGAGAGGAGAGGGAGCAGTTGTGCGCGCACAGGGGTGAAGGCTGACCACATCCTACTCTCTGCCTGGGCGGCTGCGTTCCCGCAGCAGCTCTCGGCCGCTGCGCAGTCTGGGTGCCAGGCAGGTGCAGGCCGACGGGCTGCAGCGGGGCTGGTGCTCAGGTACAGCATCATCCCGTGGGATGCTAGTTCCCACACCCCCAGGCTGCGGCGGGTCTCCTCTCGTGTCATCCTGGAGGTGGCACGGCACTAAAATACACGTGGGAGCTGTCTGGAACCCATCTTAGCTGGGCAGAGGACGATCTCCAGTGTGTCACAGCAGGGCTCCGTAAGGCTTTGCCAGCGTGGAGCAATCCAGCTTCGCTTCTAACGAAGTCATCCGGAGCAGGAGTGTCGTTTCTTTCACAGGCAACTTACTGCCAGAGTTGGAGAGGTGCTGGGAAGCATGTGGAGGACGTAGGTCATGCTGATGAAGAAAATGCAGACAGACAGGTCCCTGGCATCCCACGGCCCCGTGGAGCCGCTGCAGACGTAGTGCTGCCTTGCCTTCCTGGTGAGGGGAAGGAGGAGCTGCAGGCTCTGGATCCTGCTCGGGTCCCTGGGCCCGTCACCGGCACCGGGGGGGTGTTTGTACAACTGAGGGCTTCATGAGGACTGCCGGGGCATGCGGGCTGCTGAGCTGTTCAGGTGCTTTTGAGAGGTGCGTCCTCTGTCCCAGGACAAAGGCACCAAAAGAGTTACCAGCCTGGAGGATCCCAGAGCTGCTGCAGCACCACGCACCCCGGCACCTCCTGATGCTGTGGAAACAGCAAGGAGCTGCTCTCCTTGCTCCCACCTGCCAGCCGCCCGGAAAATGGCCCCTGGCCTTGCTGCAGCCGGCAGCATTTCCAGCACAAGCTGCTTTCCCAACCTGCCCCGGCGGGTTTGCGAAGGCCCTAGCAGCACTAATCACAGCTCTTCCGATCAAGGGGATATGAGCTGTGCCCTTCCTTAAGGGCTTGTCAACTGGAGCACCCTCTAAGGAGAGAGCTGTGCAGGCTGCTGAGCCCAGGGCGTGGGGAGAAGGGCAGCTTTCACAGAGCTCAGGGGCACGCAGGAGAGGGGTGTGCGCACCGGGGGGGGACACAGCAAAAGCCCTTATATTATACCCACCTTGTGCAAGGATTCACGTGGGCCACAGCCCCTGCAGACTGGGTACAAGCCCTTCCTCTCCCACCTTCAGGCTGCATGCTGGGCACGGCTTTTCTCTGTTTTCTGGTAATTTATGCAGTGCAGCATCCTGCTTTCCTTCAGGGTGATCACCAGCATCTCATGGCATCATCACCCAGCTGCTCCCGCTGCACCTACGCTTACAGGTGAGATTTTCTGGGCCATCAAATCATGCAGGGCTGGCCAGCAGTCCTCGTTCAGAGAGCGGAGACCTGCTTGCCTTTCAGAGCGTGATAATAGACACGTGAAATTTCAGCGGCTTTATTCTGCAGGCAGCCTCCAGCACCCTTGTTCTCAGGGAGACTGCCAAGTTGTCTGTTCTCACACCACATTAGAGGCACTCATTGCAGGCTCTCACCTCTCGTGTGAGTGCCAGCATCTCCCTGACGGATGTGGGGTCTGCTCATCAGAAGTCCATCTGCAAGGCAGGGTGCTCAGCCTCCAGCCTTCACAAAGACTATCTCCCCAGCACCTTTTTTCTAGGCACTAAATCTTAATCTTGTGTGCTTTAAATCCACCTGAATTCACAGCCTGATGTGCATCTCCCTGTCAGAAAGATGCTATCAGCAGCCTCTGGCTTGGGGACCATCTCCCAGCAGCACTGCACATCCCTCAGCACAGGGATGCTGGCGTGGGAACCTTCCCCGCTGCCTGGGCTGGCATTTAAACCCATAACCTCTATGCTGCATTAAACAACTTCTTAATTTGACGTTCCATCTAATCCATGTAGATACTAAGATCCAGGGAGACCTCTCCATTCCATTTGAGGCCGTCACCAGACTTCACCTTATGGCTTCCAAAGGCAGCCATTTATTCCCTCTGTGTAACGCCCCCTTCCTGGGCTTTCAGCATCATGCTGCTGCTCTCCTGTCTAGGAAGCAGAAACCTAATCAGAGCCACATCACCTCCCAAGAAAGCCATCTCTGCAGGGCTGGCTGAACCGTCCATGAGTCACACCTCGGACAGGCTGCAATTAGTGGGTAGGATGCTTTCTCTAAGCCCTCCTCTTTTGCAAGCTGCCTTTGCTAGTGTCACCCTGCCATGCTGAGATGCGCTGAGATCCTGAGTCATACCAGGGAGCAGGCTGCAAACCCTGCGAGTTATTTCACCTGTGTCCCCGCCGGTTCCTTTCCCTCGAGCCCAGTGGCAGCGCTGCCGACGGGGCATGGACCACAGTGGGGTTTTGCAGCTTGGGGCTGGTCTCTGCTGGCGGGCGCTGACGTGATGAGCACAGTCAATAATTGGAGCTGATGAGCTGTTTAAAGCAAAGACTCTGTCTCCATGTTAACACACACCGCCAAGATGCGGGAAAATTAAGCAGGCTCACGAAGCAGAAGCTGAATTGTCTCCAAATGGGTTTTCTTTCCAGTGTTGCCTAAGAGGTGTCAGTCACATTTCAAATTATTTTCCCTTGCTGGGGATGATGAAGGAAGACGTCTGGGATAAAGGTGCCTTCTGCTGCTGTCACGCAGCACGGCTGTGTGACAGCCTCTTCACCTGACAGGCCTGAAGGATCAGACCATTTTGTTGTAAAATCAGCTTTCATAGAGTTGTCCTCAGGAGCTGGGGACAAGGGGCTGGCAAGGAGCAAGTAGCCAAGGCAGGACAAATGCCAGCAATGGGCATTTTAATGGAAAATTAATTCCAGTCTCTACACTTTAATGTAAAATGAATCCTGTCAAACCCTGTGTGTTAGGGTTTTTTTCCCATGTAGTTACGAGCTTGATTGATAAAAGTAAATGTGTTGACAGTACACATAGGGGCCTGCCATGGTATCACCCATCAGCCTGATTAATACACACGCGAGGTACAGATGTGTGCAATTTATAGACTGCAAATTGGCTTACAGATCTCAAAGTACTTCGGAACAGAACGGCATCACCCAGTGGCAGTAATTCTGGTGGCACCCCACAGGTACCAGGCTTCTGTTGTATGATTTTCTTACTGAGATGGTTCAAAGTGAGCAGGAACACAATTTTAAACACCAAACGGGCAGCAGGGCAACGCCGCTGAAGACAGGGAGCCAGCTGCCCCGGCTGCACTCACCCCCAGGGCTGGGAGCTGCTCCGTGAAGCTCCGCGCACGTTCCCCATGAGACGCTGCCTGCAGCATCCGTTGCTTCACGGGATGCTGCAGCAGGACAGAGAGCAGGTTGGGCTGTGCTGCGGGACACTGCTCTTACCCCAAACCCCGTGTCCCTCCAGCCCGGAAAATGCTAGTGCTAGTGCACAGCCTCTGCAGCGCAAATCAAAGAAAGCACATCAAAGGGACGACAGCGGAGGGGAAAGGAGCCTTCAAAGGAAGCTGGGCACGGGGCCAAAGAGAATTTATCTTTTATCGCTTTCTCCTGAAACGGAGAAAATCCTGCCTGGCCAGAGTGAGTGAATCAGGAAAGTGAGAGATGTCTCCCAGGGCCAAGGACACGTGAGGAGGAGTTCAAACCCATAAAAATAAGTGATCTCTTGAGCTTCCCCCATGCTAGAGAGCACCAGTGCTGGTCATTTGGGGCACTCCTGCCCACTTGAGCTGTGCCCGGGCGGCTGGAGGTTCCTGCCTGTGGCGGGATGCTCCCTGCAGCAGATGCCCAGTGCTTCACCCGGCCCTTCCAAAGCAGAGGCAGCAACAAGATGTCCACCAGTCCCATCAGGTGATGTTTCTGACCACAGCGTTTCCCCCTGGGGATTACTCCTGACAGCTGGCTTGATTGCTTCTGATGCTAATGTCCTGCTGCTGCTCCCTGCCCTGCCACCCTGGCTCAAGTGCCCACGGTCTGCACCCATCCAACATTTGCCTACATTTATGGGCTGTTTCTGAGATGTTGTCTCCCTCTGCCATACATATTTAATGCCTCCAGAAAACCCACCTGGGACAAAACTCAGAAACTAAAGACATCCAAGCCAGAAGTCAAGATGCTTAAGAGCCAATGTGCCCCAAGGAGCCTTCACCCTCATCAAACGGAGTGAAAAAAATGAAGGCCTCTGCAATGTTATTGCAGATGAACTTGGCTGCTTTGCCTTTTCAGTATTTATGGCCCTTTTTATTTGTGAATGTTCAAGAATATCAGCTTATGCTCACAAAACGTTGGTGGAAAGGAAATGCATCGTGTCTGTCTAAGAGCAGAAAATAGGGAAGGAATCTCCCTGCCATTTAGAAAAGCTCCTTTTATTATCTGTGTAATAAATGTACAGACTTCCAGCCTGCAGATAATTTGCTGAGGACAAGGTATTCTCTGTAAGGGTAAAAACTCATCTAAAATAAACCTCTTTTACCAGAAAAGTATTTAATTTGGATTTGGGTCAGGGTTTCAAGCTCATGCTAAGTGCCTTTGCAAATCGCACCCCACACACATGGTACCGTCTTTTTGATGAGCACAGCGAATGGGCCATGAATGGCTGTATCTTGGGTTTTCAAAGGATTTCATAGTTTTCAACATTAAAACGTTTCCTGATGATTTTTCAGCTGAAATGTATGGGTTCCTTGTAAAGACTTGATCTTTTCGAGTGCAAGGCCATTCTGATAAGCCCTGTGATTTCTTTCTGAATGTCCAGCATGCAAATTATGCCAGTGTGTCCATGGGCCCCCACCTGAAAACACATCTGGGGATGATGCAGGGCATTTACTGAGAAGACAGCTCACAAGCTCCAGGTGCTTAAAAGATGGAGGCCACACAATCTGACCGTGTCCACCTTGGTGCAAAGACAGGGTCTCTTCTGAACTGCTCTGTTCGCATATGGGTGTGTTTAAGGAGAACGTAAGCAGAGCTGGTACAGCATCCTGACACCAGAACTGCTGTGTAAAGCAGGTCCCTCGGGTGAGCCCGGGCAGGGAGGGTGTCCTGGCACGGGCAGGGGCACGCAGGCTGCTCCCCTCACGCCCCGCTTGCCTCGCATCTGCTACCACTCAGCTCCCACCCTCCAAACACCATCCCTGATTTCCCTATGGCCCCCACCAGCCGGGGGCTGTTCCCTCCCCTCTCCCACTCCCAAATCAGTGTGAAGCGGAAAGCAGCGGGAAAGATTTCCATTCGAACGCTTCGAGGCTGATTACACTGGAAAAGCGACTGGGAATAGGGCAAACATAATCACAGGTAGCAGTATTAGCATCACTAAATCAGGCTCTGGAAAAGCAGCCTCTTCCGAAAAACTTCATTTCCTTTAATTCCTGCCTTTCGCTGGGTATTTATAGCACCTTGTTCAAGGCAGCATTAAACTCCCCGCTCAGCGCAAGCAGATGCTGGCCACGGAGCAGCACCCGGACGTGGTGCCTGATTGCTCGCAGATTAATAGCAACCCGTCACACGTGTAATCTCCCAGCCCTGACAAACAGGGCTCAGCCCTCGCTGCTCTGCAGACGAGACAGCGTCTAAGAACTTCTCCCCAGTGCTGTTGTTTCGTTTGTTTTCTCAGTTATGTCACGGGTCAGGGAAATGTTGTGCAGGCAATAAGCTTTCAGGAGCACAAAGCAAAGGCTTTCTTCACCACAGCGAGGAGAAGTCCTTACACCCCGCAGTTGTTAAAAAGATAGCCTGAATTATTTAGGGGGAACTCCATGATGCCTTCACACAGTGCAGCAAACCGCTGTGTCTGCAGGCTGTGGGGAAAGCAGCCGCACCGGCATCTGACACCTAGCATCCTTTGGAAGGGCTGGATCTGGTACTGAAGGACATGGTTTGGTGGGTAATAGGTGGTGGGGGAACAGTTGGACTAGATGATCCTTGAGGTCTCCTCCAACCTTAACGATTCTATGATCAGGACAGGGCCCAAACAGCCAGCGCTGCTTTCCCAGCATTAATTACGGGTGCTGCTCCAAGCATCCCCGGGCAGGTACCCTGTGCTTGGAGCCTCGCAGCTCTGGGAGCTACGCTCCTAGGAAAGGCAAACCCCCATGAGCAGCCAGAGGGGTGCAGGGGCGGCACGAGGGGCCTCTGGATGAGGCTGACGGGCTTAGCGGTTACGTGCATTTATTTTTCAGATGCGAGCAGGCTTACCCTCATGTGGTGGATGCACCAGGACCACCTGCACTCCTGGGTTTGGGTGGGCTCAGTTTACTTCAGTATTTCAGATCTTTATTTTCTTTTTTAAATACATGCTAAGCCCCCAGTAGATAGGATCTCTCCTGCTTCAGCATTTTCATGTGAGCTTAATTCCTGATTTTACTAGAAACTGGTGTTCTCTCCAGAGTTGCCATAGTTACTGATGCATGCGTTTATGATTTCACACGCTAATGACTGTCCCAACCTCTTGTTTGTGGAATAAACTATGTAACCCTGAAAGCAACATCAAATGAAATATTAAAGCACTTATGGTTCAGAAAGCAGACATCATGATTCAGCGACCACATTATCAAGACTGGATTAAAATAATCTGAGCCTCTAGGCCAAACAAGAGAGCAGGACAGCCCCAAACCAGATTTGTGGGGGATGCTCCAAATCCGAGGGGCAGCGTGGTGTTGCGGGGAGTGTCACATCCCTCCTGCACACCAGGACTAGCCGGGCAGCGGCTCTGGCTTTGCCACTCCATGAAACGATGGTGGGAGAGACCTGCCAGCTCGGCGCCAGCGGGGCAGGAACAGAAGCCGTCCTCTGGAGCAGCCCAGCCTGAAGAGCAGCACCCCTACATGAGATACCACCCCCATTTCCAATGCTTTTCTCCTGCAGCAAGGAAAGAGGAGTAGATATCTTCCGGATAGCGTTCAGAGCGGCACTGGCCATGGGGAGCGATGCACAGGCACGGGGAGAGCGCTGGCCTTGCCACAAAGCCCTGAGGCTCTCACCCTCTCCCAGTGTGTTTGCCAGCTTCCCAGGACCGGGCGTGAAGACAGTTCTGGAGCGTGTCATTGCCTTGGCATAGCAGCAGCCTGCTGTGAAAGACTGGCTCTGCCCTAGGGATCCCCACAGGACCTTGTCTGGAGGCTCTCAGTGCCCTCCAGCATTTGACAGGGCACACGAGAGCCCCAAAGCGCCATCACCATCCCATGGACTCTGTTTGGAGTTTGAGGAGGAGAACAGTGAAGGCCCCAGGGCGCATCCCTCAGGCACTGCAGCATGGATCTCAAACACCCTGGTGGCTTCTGTAGCTCTACCAGTCCCACTGGTTGCCTTCTGCCTGGAAGGGTGGTTGTTGAGATCCTACCACCCCCAGATCTCCTGTCTCTGCCTGTTCCCACACCACAGCCATCTCCTGGGGACAGCCAGCAGTTCTCATACATCCCTGTGCTAGCCCTGGCTGACACCCCAAGCAATTGTCCTTAGAGAGGTCTCTGGGCTCAAGGTGTCCCCGTCAAGGGCAGTCTCGCCACCCGAGGACCCACGGGTGAGTGAGCAGCCAGTGACAGGCAGGAGCTGCATTTCTCTGTCTGGTGCTGATACAACTCATTATGCACCTGGCTGGCTTGAGACTAAATTATAATAAATGCATAATGAAATATTTAAATTTCCAGCCGTGGGATGGAAGTGCAGCATTATTTGCCCTGCTGATGCTGGGCTCTAACAGCCACCCGTGCCCCCCAGCACCGCAGGGCCCATCGCCTTGTCCCTCAGCACACCCACGTCCCCAGCAGCTCGTGGTGACCAGAGCCCCCCAGGCACAGCAGCTCTCACTGGGAACCGGCTGTGGTGGGTTGACCTTGGCTGGCTGACAACGTGGGCAGTTAAAATTAAAACGAACAGAAATTACAACAGAGGCCAGGCTGGGGCAGCAGGAGCAGTGGCTTGCCTTCAGCACTCGCGCTGGCCCTGTTTGCACGTGCCGCCCGGGAAGCCAGGCCAGCACCGCCTGCTCCATCTGCCGGACGAGCACCCAGGTCCCGCAGCGGGAACAGAGCCTGCCAGACCCGGGTCACAGGAGGGAATCTTGATGCCAGGAACGGATGATGGCAGATTCAAACGAGCCTTCCAAAACCTCACCTGGCCTCTGGCACAGGCGCTCTCCCGCTCCATCGCTTGGGAGCAGAGTGTTGTGCCCAGGAGCAGTCTCCAGTCTTGGTCCCGCGGATGCAGGTTTATTTTTAACCCGCTCTCTGCTCTGACAGACGCTGGCTTTGGCAGGAGAATTTCGCGGTGTCACAATGCCAGGCTAAGCTTGGAAACATCCCGTCGGGACTGCTGGAGGGACGGGTAAACGGCATGGGGGTTCTCATGGGCTGCAGCTGCACGTGCGCTGTGGCAGGCGTGCGCAGGGCGGCGTCCCTCTGGGCAAGCAGGGGGCTGAGCCAGGCTGCCTCTCTGTGCTGCCTTGGCTAGTGCAGCTTGGGCAGCGCAAGGCGAAAGGAGCACGGAGCTTCCTCCCCGAAGCTTTCCTCAGGCCAGCGACCAAACGGAGATGACACAGCACTGCTGCAACCAGGCCATGGGGGTCCTTGGTGCGCCATAGCGAGGGGAGCATCTCCTTCTCCCTCCCTGCTGTTGGCCCTGCTGGAGCACCCAACCCTGGTCTTGGGCCAAGACGGCAGTGAAATCAAGGGTCCTTCTGGTGGGGCTGGGACCCTGGTGGGTGCAGTGGAGAGGAGGTTCATCCCGCAGCCATGCTCCACTCACCGCTGCAGACCGCTACCCCTGCAGTGCTGGCCTTGGCCCTGGGTACTCTGAGGAGGCTTCACCTTTCTGTCAAGGACCTCTCCGCAGCCAGGGCCAGCAGCCTGTCATGCTCCACAATGTGTTCATCTCAGGCTGCTGCTATTAATTTGTGATCGATACTCTCCTCGGCAGGGTGCCCTTGGTTTGTCGGTGCTAAGAGGCACACAACAAATCTGTGGCTAACCACGGTAATGGGGGCACAAAGCCCCCACCCCATCACAGCCGGGAGGGTTACGACTGCCAGCTCCCTGCAGCCGGGAGGTTTCCAGCACGCATCTCTGTGGCACTCAGTCCCTCTGATAAATAGGTTCCAACAGGTTGAGGTGAGGAGGAGGAGAGGATAGGATGGGACTGGCAGACAGACAGACAGACAGACAAGCAATAGGCAAGCAGCCCGGGGTGCATGAGTGCCATTGTCCTTCGGAAGCCAGGCTAAAAGTCACTTCTGCCAAGCCGTGTTCAGATTGCCTTGGGTCCTGCGCCCTGCCTCCAAGGTAATTATGTCTTTAACTGTCTTTACACTGAGCAATGATTTAAGGAGCTCAATCTGTTTAGCTTATTAAAGAGCTGGGTAAAGAAGAAACCTGACTGCAGTATTTAAGCACCCGTCCATGGAGATGATGTATGATATTAAGAAGGTCTTTGCAGTCGATGATGAAGACACCAAAATGTCCAGCACTGAAAATTCAGCAGATTTCAAGATGAAAATGCAATGAGCACTTTGCTTGGAGGAGCAGTTGGCTGTCTAGGAGATTACCGAGACACATGGTGGACTCAGCGCCACTCGGAGTTGGGTCACCCACAAATTGTCGGTGTCCTCTGCAGATGAGCAGGGAAATCCCCTCATTTGGACTTACACAGGTGCTCGAATGAAAAAACTTAAACAAATCCCTGCAGCCCCCAAATGTGCGTGTGAGCACAGCAGTGCAGAAGGGCTGTCCTGAGCAGGGACCGTTGGATTGGCAGACCCTTGGAGAAAGAAAACAGCATGTGGAGCAGGAGGAAAACCTGGGACTCAAAGTAGTAGATATAAGGGAACCAAAACTAGAGAGGGAGGTTGAGCAGAAAAAAAGGCTCGGGAGAAGGTTAGCTCCAGGCAGGCTTTCATACCACACTCTGGCTTGGGTGTGTTCCCTGCAAATACCCAGAGCTTTAATTGCTTTTCCTCATCACCTCTGTGAGCACAAACATACGCTTTGAGTTCTCCCATCATCGTCACTCCAAATTTTTCAGCTTCCCCCTGAATCGCAGCTTTACCTTATCTCTCTAAGTATGATAGAGGGAAGAAATTGCGCAAGAAGGAAAGCAATTAAAAATGTTCAGGTTTTGTTAAGCTGTTGAGAAGACAAAGCTGACATCATTTCTTAGCACAGCGTGTGCTCAGGAAAGACACAGTTCAGAGCAAGGACGTGGAAATATGGGATGGCTGCCTCATCGTCAGGGCCGGTAGCATGGAGCTGGCCGTGTCTTGCAGCTCCTAGTTTTGTAGAAACCCAGAGGCCCGCGATGCTGAAGGACCCTGAATGAAGGAAAGGTAAAGCAGCACAGGGAGAAGACGTGTTTGGCAAGACAGCCCAAGCCATGCCAAGCACTCAGTGCTCCTGCCAGCCATAGCTGTGGGGTCTTGCAGGTCACAGGAGCTTGCAACTCTGAGCTGGCCTGGCAGGGCCATGGGGATGGTGGTGAGGACCAAAAGCATCCAGATACGTTTTCTGCTCCGTGTCCCGTGAGCCTTCACATCTGGCTAGCTGCCCTGTCGGCGACTCGGTCCAGAGATTCCTCAGTAATTCTTGGAGGTGTTTACTTTACTGTCTCATGCTATGTATTTGTATACATCCAATTTACAGTTCCCGTCATCTAACTGCCTCGGTAATTGGGCAGCTGGTCTCAGAAATGCTGATTTACTGCTCTGCTGATGACATAATGTGTGTTTGCACTTGCGAGAGGCAGCCGTGAAATCCCTCCCTCTCGAACTGAATTCCACTATTGATTTTGCTTTATTGGATTAATATTACCATGACCTCCTGTTTTACTCAGCGCATTTAATACACCGGCAAGAACGAACCCATGCAGCTCTTTCACCACAAACTGCATTTCCCGCATAGGGCACGTGCATCTCCCCTGCCTCGGCACTCTTGCAAGGAAATGACAAACCCTGCCCATCGGGAAGAGCAGTGACACCACACCCAGGAGCACAAACAGTAAATGACACCTCAAAATATTTCAGGTTGGGTTGTGTTTTGGTCTGCCAACACCTGCCTGGGCTGGGAGCAACTTTGCTGCTGCCTCCCCACCTCTCCCCGTACCTACCGACGGCTGCAGGATGCGACACGGTGGCCAAGCAAAGGGGTTCATGGTGACTTGTTCAGGCGACCACATGCATCCCTGCCGAGCTCCGTGCACTGGACAGCACCGGTTCCGGCAGTGGCAGAGATGCCCGAGCTGCCCAGCCCACATCGGTACGACTGACTCCAGGAGGACAACATGCAGGACAAGTGAAACCGGCAATGCAGTGTTCCCGTCGCAGAGCGAGGACGCTCAGAGCCAGCTTCCCACACAGCCAGCTGTCTCGTCTGCTTTTTACGTTTGGTTTCCGTCCAACCTGAAATAAGAGCAGTCTCCAGCGAAGGCATTTGTCACTGCCCAAAAGGACTTGCAAGCAAGGTCAGCCTGGGCTGCCGCAGCGCATCTTGCCAGTGCCTTGCACGGAAGAACCGCCTGAACATACTGTCCCCAACCCTCCGACCACGTCCCCCTCAGCCTCCAGGCGTGCAGCAAGGGAAACAGCTACAGCACAGGCTCGGCGCAAATAAAAAGAGCAAGAAAGCAGGTTTTCTTATAGGCGCCCTTATTCTTGCAGTCCAGCAGGCCTGATTTTTTTTTTTCCCTGTAGCTGGTAATTCTTGCATTTGCTTATTACCGAAAGCAGAGCTTTCTCTTTGGAAGCAGCAATGACAAACGCAGGCGTTACCTCCACGCGGAGCTTCCGAGGCTTGCACGCCCCTGCGCAGCCTGCCTGGCGAGCTGGTCCCCGGGGGACACGGTGTTGCCTTGCATCGCCCAGGGCACGGGGTGCCCAGCAGCAGAGGGCAGGACCGCTCCCACTGAAACGCCCTTTGTGACCTCTTAACCTCGCTATACAAAACCTGCTGGCAGGGAAACGGGGAGGGAAAATAGTTTGTGAGGACCTTTCGAAATTCCTGTGCAGTCCCTATGTACCGGGACTCACAGTGAGAGCCCTGTTCCCCAGCACAGAACGGCCGACATACGGCTCCCTTCGCCTGCGGATTTGGGCGGCAGAAAACAGGCGTCAGGAGGGTCATTTCGAGAAAGGAAATGGTGAGGAGAACGTCACAGAAATCAGAGGCACTGGAAGGAAAAATACTTGCAAAAAGCAAGTTGAAGCTGCTTGGAGGGGACTGGGCAGCGGATCTCCACCTCTGTGACGGATAATACTGACTTTTCTACTAGTTCTCAAATTGCTTTTATTCCTGTGGAGCAGCAGGAACAGGCTCAGACCGTGCCCTCTACCCGTGCCCGCCTCGCTCTTCCCCCAGCCCTCCGTTTCCCGTGCCTGGAGTCCCGCAAGAGGCAGCAGCCGGGGGCCGGGGGGGCCAGGAGCCGCCCCCCGCTGATGAGTCCCAATCACAACCTCCACGCAGCAGGTGGGCTTCAGCATATTAAAATGCCAGTCTTCCAGCCTCACCCATGCTAATTTTTTCTTGTCTCTTAGTAACTGGCTGGTACAGGTTATGTTAATATGGATTTAAATTCTCCAAAGAGCAGAAAATTAAAGGAAATTATGAATCAATTTACGTTTCATCTGATTCATAAACCTACACACTCTACAAAATGAGTTGATTTGAAATAATTAAGGTTAAGAATGTCCTCATCACCTCTTCAATAATCCTACTAGATGCACTGCATTTTCCCTGTCTTTACTCTTCTTGCTTTAGCATTTCAAATCACACACCTTCCTTTGTTTTTTCCAAACTATCATGAATTTACTAGACAATTAAAAAGTGATATGTAATAATAATAACAGCAATAACAATAGTAATAGCAACAGGCTGCCTTTGCAGCATGAAGAGCAGAATCCTGAAGGAAGGAAGGGAGGGAGGGAAGAAAAACAGGGCATTCCTGCTCAGACTTAGCCCTTTGCAGAGCAACCCCAGCACATGCCACTTGTCAAGCTGTGGGAATCAGATTATTTATAAGCTGTTTCACATGTGAAAGGGGGGGCATGGCGCTCCTTGCAGCTTCAAAAGCCTCCCTGGTGCAGCAGCCCCAGACTTTAGCAAGCCTCTCCCTTTGCTTGGTGGATGCCCATGCTCTGATGTAAGATGTTGCTTCTGCAGAGCTACAAGGACAATTGCTTCAACCCTTCTGAGGATTTCTCATTAAGGTAATTTTTTTTCCTACCAGCAGGTTTTATTGTCAGGATGATGCATTTAAATCTGCTCAACCACGGTTTGCTCACATGTGAATAGTCTAATGAGGAGCAGAACTCACTTGTCATGGGGAAATTTTACAGGGAAACTGAGAAGGGATTTTTCCATCATTTCAGACCTACTGTGATGTGCTCCCCAGGTTATTTGGCTTCTGTGGTGACCCAGCCAGGTCTGGGACCCTGCAGTAGAAATGCATGGCAATTTTCTTTACCTGTAGAAGGAAAAGGAGGGAGAATGGTTGTTTTCATGGATGCATTTCATGGCAATGGGATGTATTGCTCCACTATGCTGTTGCTTCCATTGCTGCTTTTTATTGGCAATTATAGATTATCAGTGGTTTTCTTCACTGTCAAATACACTTCAGCTACATGAAACTACATGGCAGCACTGGCATTTTGCTCCAACAGACAACTGCTGTCTGTCCAGATTGCTCCAATGATGAGGCAGAAGGAAGAAGCCATGCATCTACAACACTGCTTCTGAAGGTCTCCAGGGAGTGACACGTCCCTCCCCACCTGACCTCAGACAAGTGTTGTGGTGGGGATTTGTGAGCAGAAACTGCCACAGCCCTCTGCTCAGAGTCAGGACACAGCAGGCATAAAAGGACGCGAGGAGTGGGGCCCGTTGCCATCAGAAGGCAGTGCCTGGTGCCAGCTGAAGGGCTTGGTGATGTTTCCAGTGGAGCAGCAGGGCTCTGTAGGCACTGATGTGTGATGTTAAATGGAAGTGAATCATACCTTTCCTTGGCTCTGCTTGTAGAACCCTTCAGTGCTCTGAAAAGGAGAGGGCATTTGATTTGATTGTGGTGACACAGAAGCTCAGTCAGCTCCTCTGTGCATTGATCTGGCTCCATCCATAGCAAACCAGAGCATTTGGATCATGGCGGGTGACCCTGTGGTCAATGGCCAGCTCTCTGCATCTCGGGAAGGAGACAGATTTGTGTCCTCCTCAGAAAGAGTCCCGCAGGCATGCTGGTCTACAGACACCGCAGGACAAGGCAACCACATACTGGGCTACTTTAGGAGGAGCAAGGCCAGGAAAGGGAGGAGAGTTATTACCACCTTCTGCTTGGTGCTGGCAAGGCTGCACCTAAAATAGAGCCCATTTTGGGTCCTTGCCCCCTGTTTAGGAGAAACATGGAGAAACCAAAGGCTACTTAGATGGTCAGGGGCAGACCCAGCACTGGCGATAGCCTTGAGCTGGAGGCTGGACTAGGGACCGAACGGCAGACTTTGGTGATTCTGGGGTTTGATGTGCAGCTCCTTCCCTGCATGGGGGCATCTTTGGGGAGACAAACAAGTCACTTCTCAGCACCCTGCAGAAACCATCTGAAGACACTGAACCCCTGTGAACCATAGTCTGAATTTCAGCCCTGCCAAACAGACTCAGCAACATTTGAACGGTGAGAAATATGTCCAGGGGCGATGTCAGACCCTGGGAAGTGCAGAGCAATTACAGCAACACCCAACTAGGCAAGCCCGTGACTTAGAAGCATAGTTGTGCTTTTCTCTTCAAGCCTTCCAGTTCATATCGTGTCTCAGGAGCTATTCCCCCTCTTCCTGCCCGCGGTGTGGACCAGCAGCTTGCATCCCACTTGTTGACATAGTTGTAAATCACTCTTGACAAATTTAACAATGACTCAAGGGCAGCAAAGAAATGGCAAACAGCGAAGAACGAATGTTGTTCCTGCCAAAAGTCGGTGCGTGGCCTGGTACCTCCTCCTCAAGCCGCCTGCTCCTGCCTCCGTGGGGCTGGGAACACAAGCCGACTGCAGCCAGAAAGGTCGCTCGCCCCTACTTAGAGATAAAATGCCAAATCACAGCTGACATTTAACTTAAACTCTCCTTGCAGAGTGTGCTGCCACAGGCAGAGGAGCCTGCTCCAGGCAGGCTTGTGCCAGCAAAGGCGAGAGGAGCTTCCAGCACCTTTGCAGGCGGGCTTGCCTCTGCAACTGATGTTTGAGACTGGGACTGCTCCTGTCCCCAGGAGCCAATGACCAGAGGCAGCACGGATCCCTCTGCAACCTTCCCTGCATGCTGCATCCCCTGTTCAGCCTTGGATCGTGCCCTGCGTGCTGCTGGCTGGGGCTTTCAACCAGCCACAATCACACGTGTCCTG
Organism: Psophia crepitans; assembly: GCA_013399095.1. Lineage (NCBI taxonomy): Eukaryota > Metazoa > Chordata > Aves > Gruiformes > Psophiidae > Psophia > Psophia crepitans. The sequence continues at coordinate 594,306 of VWZZ01006918.1, forward strand.
CAGAAGGGCTCATCTCCCATTTCATGTTGCCAGCGATGCAGAGGGCTGGGTTTTCCCCTGGCACAGGGTCTAGAAGTGGAGTCACGGTTAACTGTGCCGGTAGCTAATTCCCCGGTTGGGCTGCAGGCCACTTGTCTCTTAAATAAAGCCATGGGGCATGGCCAAGAGCTCAGCCCTGCAGTCTGGCAGCCAGGATAGCCCATGCCCTTTGGCTTCTTGTTCCAGTCCTCACTACTGCACACAGAAAGCACAGCCGAGCACCCAAGGGTGGGTCCTGGGGACCCACAGCCAGGTGGGTCTGTGACATCCCCCTCCAGCAGCACCAAAGCCAGCACTCATCTGCCAGAACGCCTGGCGCTGGCTGCACATGCCCTGCAGCCAGGTTTTTGGGCAATGCCTTAGTTCATGGTGGGCTCCCATCACCAATGTGTTTTGCCTTGATTTGTGTCTCAGCCCTTCTGCTCCCCAGACTCCTGGGGCTGGGGTGCTCTTTGTGCTCCCAGCAGGACCACGTCAGCCAGAGAAGCAGGCAGGGGTGGGAGAAGCCTGATGGGCTATTTGCATTGATAGTAGGAGATATGATGGGACTGAATATCAAACTGTCATCTCCATCATCTTGTGGCCAAGGTAACGGTGGGAAGTGGGTTCGCCTTGTTGAATCCCTCTTCAGATGAAAAATAGCTAGCATCAAGCTGCTCCCGTTCACAGATTCCTCCTGTTCGGTTTCTAATATAACGATCCAATTTGCTCAACACAGCTGCAGTTTTTGGGCTCCTTCCAGCTTCCGTGTCTGCTACAGAAATTCTGCCTCCTGCGCAGAAATGAGCTGTCCGTCCACGTGCAGGATCCGGCCCCTTCCCCCTGCAATGCTTCCTGAACGTGCTGTCCCCTTGTCCCAGTGTGCAGTACAGAAATTGGCACATGTGGGAACCTTTCCTGTGCTTACAAGGTTTTATCGCCCATTGTAAAGAGTTTGAAGAGTGCAGACCTGGATGCCCAAGCCAACCGCATGCAGACACATCATCTCCTTCCCCTGCCCACAGCTCTTTCCCAAGGTACTGGGAGCTTTTTCTTTAACTGGGCTCTCCCTTCAACACTGGTAGCTTGCTCCCTGGATTCTTTTACTGCAAGAATAATGCATATGGCGAAGAAGCAGATCTGCCCAAATCGTCTGCCTCTGGTTTGCAAAAGAGCACCTGGAAGTCTTCTGGGACTCCCTTTCCTGGCTGCGGGGGCAGCCAAGAGATCCTTATTTCTCAGCTGAACAGGGGAAGCAGGCTTTCCCTGGCCTACTCCCCTTCTCTGAATTATCTTAATCCATCAGGAGAAGAGGATAATGTGGAAGGGGGTACCCCCATCGACCCTGCACAGCTCCGTGCACCTGGGTCAGAGCTTATGATTCTTAACCCTTGCTTGTTCTTACCTCGAGCGCTGTGTTCCCTCCATGCCCACCAGCAGAGCCCCCTCCCCATGCCAGGCAGCCTGCAGGTAGAATTGCTTTTCCAGCCCCTGCTTAGAGCCATAATCTGACACCACCCCCACGGGGAAGCCAGCGTGTTTGCAAATCCGACCGTCTTCCCTTTGCTTAAACAAAAGCCACCCTAAATACAACCTTGCCCTGGGCAACAGCTCGCCCAGCTTCCCACGCGCTGCAAGAGCCGTGCAGCTGTGAAAGCAGCAGCATGTCCGAGGGAGCGCTGCTGGTCCTGCACCCTGCACGCGGGGCTCAGCACCCATGGCTGGGCACACGGCGTTCCCCGTGCTGGCTGCAGGGGCTGCCCCAACAGACAGGCCCCTCAAACTTTCCCCATCTTGCTGAGCAGCCCTGGGAGAGGGACTGGACCTCAGCATCCCCGCACAGGACAGCAGCCTCTGCATCTTGTCCTCCATCTGTGCCGGGCACCAGGCATGATGCACAGGGAACTCCGACCCTTTTAAAGCGGCATGTGCAGGGGGCAAAACAAGCCCTGCACCTCTGCCAAGGGACAGGCAGGCACAGGGCACTGCCACCGCTCGGGGGGATGGCTGATGCCATCAAAGGTGCGTTTCCGCTGCGCTGACAGCGAGAGCGGAGCCACGCAGCACGGCAGGAATCGGAGCGGGCAGAGGCACGGTGCGGCTCTGGCCAGGCACTTTGCTCATGCAGCTCCAATTCAGCTTCCTGAAAATGTTGTCCTACTTATTTAATCTTTCAGAAAGATGCCTGACGGGTTTTATAAAGTGTCTGAGTGCAGTTTATGCTCTTGGGTTGCAGGAAATTAAATGCCTTTTGGTTGTCTCTGAGGGTAGCAAAGAAAGAGTTCAGAAGCCTTATTAGGCTTCATTTCCATTTCTCTCCATGTTGAAGGCATACAAATAACTCCATTTGAGTGAATTTAGAGTATCTGTCATTTGCTTATGTGCAGAACAAGCAACAGTATAGATTATTACAAGTTCAAGATTGAAAAAAATCTTACTCCTCATTTTCTTTATTTTTTTTTCATACCTATCATCTTGCAATCATAAACAGCTTGGGCAGCTGAACTATTGCTTCTCCCCAGTTTCATCACCCCAATCTCAGACCCTGGGACTTTAAAAGCACACTGAAATCCAGACAAGAAATGGCTCCCACAAATTCTTACGTCAGGGTCATGTTTCTACAGCTCTAAGTCTCCAGGAATAAGTGCATTGTATTTCTTCAAGAATTTTTCTCCCATGTGATTTGGACCCATTTCTCTGAACAGAGCAGCCTGAGGAGGGCCAAGCACAAAGCGAGCGTAGGATGAGGCTCCCCAGTCATCGAACCTGCCTTTAAACTGGCCCCTTAAACTCCTCCTCTGGGTTGTTGCACCCAAGAAGGCTGCAAGGCATCTGGACTTCAGGAACCGGGCACAAAGGGAATAGCTGACTTGCAGTGGAGAGAGGCAGCCTTCCCTCACACTGCTACCCAGTGCTTCACCCCTGCCTGTACTGTCACTTCTCACCATGTTCCTGGCTACCCAGCAGGTTGCAAAGCGGTGGGGTTAGTGGAGACACGGATGTAATTTGGGTTGGGGAATGAGGCTCCTGGGAACCCAGAGCGGGAGAGGGGCTTTTTCTCATTTTCCTAAAAGAAAAAAAAATCTCCATCACAAAAAGGCACTTGGTTTACTGCAAGTGGCAGAATTGATGCTCTTTGACATTTCTGTTTCCCTGGTAAATTATTTTTTACATTCTGTATATTAAAATGTATTTTAAATGATTGCCATGTCACAGGGAAATGGCATAGCTATTTCAGTAATTATCTGGTTTACAGATTCATAAACTTTAGGGCCAGAAGGGATTATTGTGATCTGTGGAGCCGTGGCCAGAGAAGCTTGCTTGATGATTCCTCCCTGCAGCCCAGCATTTCTGGGGGAGCAACAATCCATCTTCACACAGAGAGGAACCCAGTCACAGCTAGAAAGCACCAAATGATGGAGAATTTATATCCCCTGCAGGCACCCCGTACCTGTGCAGGATGCTTGGCCATTCTCCTTACCCATCCCAAAATCAGCAGGAGTGCAGCCCGTGTTTCACTGCAGCCCGCTTCTGTCTCGCTCTCATTAACAGAGCTCTGTTTATATTGGGGGGGGAAAACCCAACCACCCTCCTGTGCTTCAACTGTTTCCTTCCAAACGTCTGGAGCGATTGCAGAGGAAGGATGAGCTCAGGCTGGGCCGGCAGCACCCATCCAGCCAGCCGCTGCCATCTGCGGCAGGACGGCGCGTCGGTCGGGCCGTGCCAGCCCCGCAGAGCCCGGCCGGGTGCGCTGCACAGGCACCCACCTCCTCACCGGGCCCGCCACCTCCCTTCTCCCTGTGGGCGCCAGCCTCCGTAACACCCAGGGCGGCACAGCCAGGCATCACAGGCTCTGCCTGAGTGCCCCAGCCTTTAATTTATTTTCCTTTCCTATGAGCAGAAATGCCTGGAGGTGGGACCTGGGGTCCTTCGCAGAAGCAGCAGGCGTTCCACCACCCAAGGTTTGAGGACTAGTTAATTGCTTTGATGAGAGCTGTCAACCTGTTATCTTCAATCCTCTCTTTTGGGGCTGTGAAGAGATTTACGAGAGCAATGGGCACAGAGACTGATGCGTTCCCCGCTGCCCGGGAGCCCCCAGCCCTGGTGCCGGGTCCCTTGCGCCCACTGCAAAGCAGTTGTGGGTTGTTGTGGCACCATGGCTTGTTTCACCTGCATGCCACAGTGGGGGGACTAGGAATTAAGTGGACTCTAATTTTATGGTCAGGGTTCATTAGGTTAATTAAATACTGTGGATGCACTCTGTTAATCAGCTTTGCAATGGGAAAGTGGTTTCAGCAGAGTCAAGGAGCTGCTCAGAGCCGCTCAGCTAATGGTGCTAAATTCAATTTCATGCAATGGCACAGCACTGGGGTGATGATTAACAGGTTTTGTGTCTCCCCATCTGTGGGGGCTGTCCCCAGCCTCCCCCTTCCTTCCCCCCTGAGCCAGAGGGAGCAGGCGCTGGGCCAGCCCAGAGGTGGCTCTCTGGTTCACGGTGTGGCAGAGCCCAGCGGAGCTCCTTGCTCCGTAGAACAGTCTTGGGATCTGGGCAAGGGAGAGGAGAAGTTTTGCAGGGTTGGTGTCAGCACCCTGATGCCAGGCAGGGACAGCCCAGTGGTTGGGTGAGCCCACCCGTGCACCCCAGCAGCGCCAGCCCCTGTGCTCAACCAGGTTTCAGCTGAGGGGGGAATGCTGCTTCAGAGCCGCCACAGCAGAGAGCACTCCAGTGCTGTGCTGAGGCTGGGCAGCGATTTCGGGGACCGATAACAACTTGGCTGTACAAATATATTCCATGTTCTAATGCCATTTGGAAAGGTTTTGCATTCTCATATGTCTGAGAGGAAGATTAGAGACACCACCATCAAAATACCTCTCAGAGGCTCTTCCCCCTCTCTCCTCATTACACAAGAAGTGACTTTGAAATATGAAACAGCATTGACTGCAAATTAGTTGAAATAAAAATACTCGTTATGTGACCCAAAGGTTTTCTTGGTGGGGAAAATTGTCACCTGAACAAGTAGGAGGCCCTGACTGGTGGTGGCTCGAGGTGTGGGGTCCGTGCAGAGTGGTGGTGCAGGCACTCCTGCGCCAGGGGCTTGCCCCAGGCTGCTAAGCACAAGCAGGAGGGGGATGATCGGAAATAAGTACGTTTTCCCACGTTGCATGAGAGGGCAAAGAGGAGAGGAGGGCATCGGTGCGTGCTCCAGCTAGGTATGTTGACTGAAGGGCCACAAAGGAGCTGGTGGAGGGCTGGACTGGGCCAGTGCTGGGAACAGCATCCCTCACAACTCCACAGCAGCAACCAAAGGGCAAATTTACTGGGATTCAGTGATTTTTAGAGTGGGTGATAGGAAGAAAATTCATCCCCATCCTCTGGCTTTTACAGGGACTCTCTGCTCATCAGATAATTCCGATTTTGCTCTTTGATGAGATTATGACTGTGACTGGTAAAGGTAACAGCACAGATGTGAAATACTTGGGCGTTGCTAGCGTTTGAGTCTGGGCAGCGCGACAGTCTGATTTTAAAAGTTATCAGGAAAAGACACGTTAGGCGAATTACAACGTAGCTGAGAAGCTCATTTTAAGAAGCCAGCAGGAGCCAGAAGCCCTCAGCCGGTGGGCAGGGCTGGGGTCCGTGGGGGTCAGGGCTGGGGTTTCCAGCCTGTGCCAAACGGGGAGCGCAGCGGTGGGGGCTTTTCGGCTGGCTCCCCTTCCCGGAGCTGAGCTAAGGTAGCTCTCAGCATCTCCTCGTACAGCCTGTGCTCCCACCCCAGCCACCACGGTGGCCTCACCAGACTTGCTCCAGGATGTCACTGTCCTTGTGAGGGGGAGACCGAGCCAACCCCAGCTCTGCAGCTGCAAACAGGCATGTTTTTTGTTCTTCCATCATCACATAAACTTGGGCAATGCTATTTTAAAAGCATAAATATGTCTGTGTGTGCTTTTCTTACGGACAGTAATTTCGGCATCTGTTCGGGCTGCTGAAGAACCTTGTAGCAGAGGAATCGTGTGCTCCAATATTTGTTAAAGGACAGGATTATTTTCCGTTGATTTCAGGCTAATCACACAAAGAAAAGCAACATCTGCTGAGTGAATGGGCTCCCAAGGAGAATTAACCACTCTTACACAGAAAAGAATGAGAAAGAGTTGAACCAGCAAGATTCTCTTTAGGAGGAAGAACATTTATTTTTAGCTCCTTGTGTGGCCTCATCCATCCCTCTTTTCTGCCAGTGCCCAGCGGAGGCAGGCAAATGCTGCTGGCATTGGCTTTTCTCCTCCTTCCCCACCATCCCCACATCTCGAACCCCCTCACTGACTGAAACCACTCAGGAAAAAATTACAATTTCTAGCGTGTCATCCATCTACGGCGCACGTGAATGCATCTGCCAGCAAAATGAGTGCAGCGGAGATCGTTTGAATCCATGCCAAGGTTACCCATAAAACACAAGTCAGCCGCACAGAGGTGGAGTGGGGAGCCCCGGTAATAAGACGGAGCGATGTAGGAAACTATCCTAACAAGAGTGCGGCAATTAGAATTGGGCTGTGTGTTCCCTGTCGCGTGAAGAGGCAAGCCATAAATCAGGAAGGCACCTGCCGTGCAGGATCCAAGGGCTCTCAAAGCAGTCGGGAAAAGCCATCCATCACTGTTAACAGGAGGAGGGTTTGAGTTTAAATTACAGATTCTCAAACTATGCATTTGCAATTGTTTGGAAACAAAGTCCTTTTTAATTTCTCCCTGGGCGCTGGGAGGAGGCTGAGCCGGCTACAGCAGGGTTCAGCTGATGCCTGATCAGACCCCGAAAGGGGCAGGAAAGGGAAGGGGGGGACAAGGGCTCCAGTGCGCAGCCGCTGCCCACCTGCGCCCGCCCCCTTACCCACCTTGCCGTCTTTCCTTTGTGGGCGCTTTTCCTCAGTGTGTTTCTTCCTGCTGGCACGTTGCCCTTCCCTCTGACCTCCCCCTGCTCCCACGGCACCACAAGCAGGGAAGCAGATCCCAGGTGCCGGGGGACGCAGCTTTGCACGGCTTGGAACAGAACCAGGCGTTTGTGTTTTGTTATTTTTTAATTCTAATTTTCAGAGTCTTCGCTGTTTCAGAATATCTGAAATCTAAAATTCCGAATGTTATCAGCATTTCTGCTCACTCAGAACTTAACATCTGGGATGGAAATACTGCTCTGCGCAGGATCCCTGGTGGGTGCTAGGTCTTGGCACAAGCAGCACCCCCCCTTGCTGCAGGCCAGTTGTGCCACCACAGCCCCGTTTCCACAGGAGATTTCCAGGCGGGGCCTGACGCTGGTGCTGATGCTGACATGTTCTCCTGCATCTGGCTGGGTGAAGCCCCAGGCACAAGCTCACAGCCCAGGGCAAACCCCGTAGATTTTTGAACAGATGACCCTTCCCCAGCTGTCGCCTTCAGCTGAGGCTGTGGAAATGGTTCCCTCTGGATTTCAACTCCCAGCTCCTCCCTGCAAGGTTTGGTCACCCCCCTGTCCCCATCACACAGCCTGCAGCCACATCCCCATGTCCCCCTCTTGCCCATTTGCTGTCACCCTCCTGATGACCCCTCCCATGGCCCTGTCCCCCTGCACACAGGTCCCAGCACAGGGACACCACCCATCCAGGGTGGCCTGCCACCTCCCTCTGGTGGCACTGGTGATGCTAAGGACCAGCCACGCTCTGGCTCCAGCAGACAGCGGCTGGGTGCAGGGGGCTCTGAGCATCCCCACTGTCCCCAACACCCCACCGTGGAACTTGCTGGGGCTCAGGGCACACAGCTCCCCACACCTCCATCCATCTGTCCATCTGTCCTGGCAGCGGCAAGCAGCCAAGCACCCAGGCACCCACCTGAGCTGCTCACCCCTCCTTTCGTCAGTGTCCAGCCGCAGCGATATCGTGTCAATTCTGTAACGACGGCAGTGGGGCTTTTAACTGCGCTGCTTTAATTCTCCCCCGGCATGTGCAGTCACTGGGACTTGGCGGCTGATACACACTGTTTTTTCATCTGAATACATCTCCAGGCAAAAACGTGGAGTGGCAAACACAGAAACATTCATTGCCCCGATAACAGAGGTCCCTTAGGAGAATATATCAGAGTTATGGAGTTGGCATGTGAAATATGTGGGAGCGAGAGTGAAACATTGCCTTTGCAGACCATTGCCTATTGACAGGCTGTGGGAGACAGCAGAGCTGGGGGAGGTTTCCCAGGTGAGGTTAGGGACCAGCACGTGCCCTCGAGGGTGTACCTGAGTGCTGAGGAAGGAGTTTGCCGCAGCCTTTGCCTCGGTGGGGCTGGGCGCAGGGGGTGTTTTTCTGGGAATCCTGCACCCATCAGCAGGCACCGGCCCGTGGGCACGGCTACTGCACAGGCACGGCTGTGGTTTGGGCGCCCACGGCATTTTCACGTCCCCTTGCACGGGGAAAGGTGTACACGCTCTCACTTTTATCGAGGCTGAGGATCAACAGCTTGCACCTAGCAGGAGAGGTCCTTCCCCTGCCTGGTGGGCTGGACAGCGGTGTCCCAGCCCTCGCCTCGCCACCCCTGTCAGTCCCCAAATAAACACAGGCTTGTGTCAGAATTAATCATTCTGGCAGTTTACAAGGCAATTAAAGGAAGGGGCCATGTGTCTGATTATACAGCAAATAAGCCTTGGCAAATTACAACCATATCAAAGGTAGTTCCAATGAGCTGCAGTGAATCACAGGGGAGAGCACCCAGGATAACAGCAGCTCCTCCTCGGTTTGGTGTCTTGCACTCAGGAACCGAGCCATAACGTATCTAAAGACCGTAAGCTGCGTTCCCAAATGAAGAATGCCAACTACTGTATTCATTTATCAGCTGCAGGTGAGGGATTGCTACAAGAAGTTGACAGCTAGATGTGGCAATTAACATATAATTTGAATATGGCTACTTGCTTGTCGCAAATGAAGAAGATGCTCTTCTTTCTTCCTCCTTGGTATGGAAGCTGAGAAAAGCCATGTTCCTTCAGATTCCTTCTTGGCTCTCATGCAACATTAAAACTATGGCCAAAATCATGCCCGCCGGACTGGGGTCACAGGGACAAGGCTAGTCCGGAGTCCCGGTGCCCTTCCTGCAGAGAGGAGAGTTCCTGCTGTATAAATTCCCCTACCTTCAAACAAAACCAGCCTCAAGACCTTTCCTTCCACAGTGATTTAAGGGGATGGGACTTGCCTTGCAGTGAGGGGGTTTTGGTTGGACAAGGCTGTGCTTATCCCTTAGCTGCTGGCTGTGGGTGTTTTCCAGCTGTGCCCAGGTACAGCCGAAGGGTTCTGGGAAAGACGCTGAGTCCTGAGGCTGAATGCTAGGCTTGCTGTAGGGGTGGGGAATACTCTGCATTGAGGAGGTAGGCACTGATTTTTATAATAAGCAGCTATTAATGTGTTTATTGATAAGTTTACTGGCAAATATTTCAATTAAGGGTGGTTAAAAAATTGTTTATGCAGTGTGTGTTTCTTATAAATACCAATTAGGCATGTTTATTGTTAATGGGCCAGTGAGACTAGAACAGGCTGAATATTGCATGGGATGGCTCCTCTGTGGCTGTGAAATGTTCGGTGGATGTGGGCATTGCTTCAGCCTGCTGTGGAAATGCCCCTTCTCCTGGGCAGCTCCCACGTACGGAGCCCTTGGGAGGTTCCCAGGGATGGGCTCCCACAGCCGCCAGCTCCCTGCCATGGCAATGGGACGCTGGGTGCTCCAGACCTGCCAGGCTCTCATGGCTTTCTTGCAAGCTGTGGTGGGGCTGGCTGCGGCTGGCAGGGAGGAATGTTAATTTTAGCTGGCACCTGCTCTGCTCCAGGGAGTGTATTTATTTCGGAAGCACCATGTGTTTGTCTCTCTGAAACAAAAATGTTTCAAGACTTGGGGTTTGTGGAGAGCTTCCAAAAACCTGGGGTAATTGCAAATTGAAAGGAAATTGTGGTGCAAAGAATCAAAATGTCTGTGAGACAAAATCTGGGTTTTCAGGTGGTTCTAATAACAGCCCATCTGCACCCCAGTGGGTATCAAAGATGAGCCTGTGTTTTTAAAAACAGCTGTGAACTTATTCACAGTCCCGCCTCTAAAATAAATAAATACACACATACGTGTGTGCCTGATGAGAATGAGCTCTGCCAGCTCATCAGAATAAAATGTCAGCAAATGCCAGCAAGTTCCTGACCTTAATTCCAGCAGACTTGCCTTCCTCCCCTTTCCGAAGTTTTCGCTTCGTTCCCAGACATAGCTATTTAGATGTTAATCGCCAGGGTTTATTAGGCAGAAAAAGCATCTCCTGGCTGTGCCGACCTGCATGCCTTGCCTAGTCCTTCCTCCCCCGGGAGTGTAAAGGTGACTGCAAAGGCAAGGTGACTCCCTGCCCAAGCCCACCACGGGTTCACAGGTAGCAAGCTATGTGAGCAAGCAAACTCTGCACCAGTTTGGCCTTCATGTTACCTAGGTGTGTGCCCTTCAACTGCAGGACCATGACCCTAAAAGAAATCTGCTGCTATAAGAGTTCATAAAACTTTTTCACCGTGAGGGTGACAGAGCACTGGAACAGGCTGCCCAGAGAGGTTGTGGAGTCTCCTTCCCTGGAGACATCCAAAACCTGACTGGACGTGTTCCTGAGTGATGTGCTCTAGGTGGCCCTGCCTTGGCAGGGGGGGTTGGACTAGATGGTCTTTCGAGGTCCCTTCCAACCTCTAATATTCTGTGATTCATGGAAGGCATTAAAGTCAACTAGAGCCCCAAACTATGAGCCGGATCCTACCTTTCCTATCTGAAGGACTGCCTGTGAGCCAATTTGCTTTAAAATTTATTGCTTAGAGCTGCAAAATCTGCCATCTGCTCATTTCCTCCCATAGCCATGCTCCGTGATGTTTCTCACTCCCACCCACATCCAGCACAATAAAAAAAATATTTGCATACCTGGCCAAAAGCCCTTTTGTTCTTGCTCCCCAGAGAGGGGCCTCCCGAGCACAAACGGTGCGCAGTGTATTTTCCCCAAAACCACCGTGGATGCAACGCGTGTGAGGACGGTTGTGGGGTAACCAGCTGTGGGTGCCTTGAATCACGTGCTTTGAGAGCTGTAGCAGCAAGAGAAGGGGGACACCGGCCTGCTGGGGCTGTGGTGTGTGCTTGCCACCACCGCCTCTGCAGATGGCTGCCCTCTCCTCCCGCGGTGCTGTGGCACGGGAGTTGCGGGGAAAGTTGCAGCTTTGTCGTCCTGGCACAAGCTGTGTTTGATGTACGAAGTGCTCTGCAAACACCACGTCTCCCCACATCTCCCAGGCCAGCTAAGGGGTTGCAGGTGGTTTCTGTTGCAAGCTGTGGATGGTACACTGACGAGCAGGTCTTTCTGTTGGAAATACTGCAGTGTCTTCACAGCGGGTTTTTTAAGGGCAAGACTAGATGATGCATGCTGAGACTTGTAGGGCAGGCTGCCTTCACAAAATACCTGCATGATATCAGCTCTTTTCTAGTCCCGAAACATACCAAAGCTTTGTGATGCTTTGAGAAACGCTATGAGCAAACTCAAAACACTTCTGACCAACTCTGTCGGGTCCCTTGTTTTTGGGTATGTGGCTCAGAGCATAACGTGGCTCTCCCCACTGCGCCCCACGGCACCCCAGCAGGCACTGCCGGAGGGTGCAGTGGAGCTGTTGGGGTGCCGCTGGCCCCGTCCGGAGGGGTCTCGTGGTGGCGTGGGCACGGGGTGGCGTGTTGTCGGCTGGCTTGCACATGAGCATTGCAAGAACATCTTTTCAACCCCACGGGGTGAAAAAAGTCAGTCTG